>SSNR01000046.1:2180184-2219827 GCA_006937965.1 Callopanchax toddi | reverse complement strand
GGGGGGGGGGGGGGGGGATTACTGGGAATGGTACATAGCAATTGAATATGATTACTTTTCAGTCAAAGTTCAACTTGAAATAAAATATTCTAACAGCTTAAAGCATAGTCAACAATAAAATGCAGTCAGTACAGAAAAAGATGTCTATTTGCAACAATTAACCTAGCAGGCATGTTGTGGTCTATATGGGGGGAGTACCCAGAGGAAATCCACGCATGTACGAGGAAAACATGCAAACTCCACGCATAAAGATCACAGCTGGGAATCGAACCTGCAACTTTCTTGCTGCAAGGAAACAGTGCTTCTACCTGCACCACCATGCAGCCATGGTGGATGATTTTAGTTTTTGTCTCCATATTTAAAGACAACTCTTTCAGTGAGGATTAAAAAGGCAGGAGCTCAGTAGGTAGAGCAGTCATCTAGAGCAGTGGTTCCCAAACGTTTTGGCTTCTGACCCACAAAATAAGAGTGGCAGAGACTCGTGACCCCAAAAATCACTGGCAAGTTATACAAAAACTGATAATAAACCAATTAAACAAGGACAATGACAACACAACCAACTACAACTATTATACTGTGTTTATTCAACTGTTTGTAACAGTTTGTAGGGCAAATACATGGTATTAGCAAGGATTTTAAATTCACTTTTAGTTCTGGAGAAGATCCCAGGACCCCGATATTTTGTATCAGGACTTAATATATATACGTAAAACTGTGCTATAGTTTGCGATAGCTAAGGTTAGTTAGCTGTGGTGGTCATCTTAGGATAAATTAATTCAAAAGTAAATTTTTGTACATTTTTTTTAACTTACTATGATTTTCAATAAAGTACTTCAAGTGGTTCAGGAGTTAAGTTTTTTGCCAAATTATCACCAACCTCTAAAAGGCCGGTGATTAAAAAAGCTCCTATATGTGTTCTCCAAAATCCCAGAACGAACTGCGACTAAACTGTTCCCAGGTCACAATATGAGACAAAAGCAGATTGGACTCTTTCCATTAAAGTCCCCGTCTTTTTAAAAACTCTCCATTTACCCACCATCTGCCTTCAAAACCAGACTGAAAGCCTTTGGCAGTGTCTCACTCCCAACTTAAATCACCAGTCCCTGTATAGAAACTTTAGGGAATGAAGTTATACAAATAATAGCGTTGCATTATCATTTGTATTAAGTTAAACGATCATTAAGACGGAGATATCCCTTTAAGATTGCTTTTTCAAACGACAAAATAAAGAGTAACAACCTTTTCAGGTCATTAGGACCAAATAAGTCTAGCAAAACTTCCCTTCCTGTTGGGCTTTAGCTGACCACATCAAGGCAACTCGTATGTGAAACGTAAAAGTATCCATATGGCAGATTGAAAAATCAGAAAAATAGAGTTTGATCCGTGTCATGCAGGGAAATCCTTCTATTTTCTTTAAGCTTTAGTAAAACCACAACTATTAACCTGCTGTCTGACATAACAGCGATGACAGAAAAAGATCTAAGAACGCCTGTCAGCCAGTACTGAGGGCCAAGTGAGGGCGTGCAGATGGCCACTACTTCAAGCCTCTCAAAAGAATGACAGTGTCACCATCTCAGCTGTGTCCCACTGCACACAGAACAGGCATTTTTTTTATTGGCTGTTTCCGCTGTCGGGGTAAACAACCGCAACTTCATGCCAGAACCTCAGCCAGGTGCATTATGGGGACTGTTTATCAATCCCACCATGCACTACAAGCTCTAAATACAGCCCCTGTTTTCTGTGCATCTCTCCCTCTTTCCCTGCAATCTTTCTCACCTCCCTCTCTCTGGTCTTCTCCTTTGCTGGTGCAGCTGTCTCTTTATAATGCCTGTAAGGAAAAGTGGCCGAGGCTGAGAGTGATGGGGGGGAACAGGTGTGCCGTTTGAGTGATAAATTTGCCCTCGCTTCAGCACAATGCTCCCCTGTTTATGAAACAATCTCCCCAGAACGGGGCTGCGTCGATCAGGCGGACAATAAATACTTAGGCTGACACGCAAAAAAAAAACGTTGAAGGAAATCAGAGGATTTCTCTTTGCAATCAGGATGAGAATAAAAGCTTGGCCTGTTTAAAAAGAACATGCAATCACATTACTTAATAAAGCAAACATGTTAATTAGTCTACATTTTGCGACTAATAATTACACTTAATACCCTAAGACATCATCGTAAACTGCATGTGTTCACTCGGTAAATGAGAACAAAAAGCATGACATATTTAGGATCACAGGCGAATTCAAATTATTAAATTCTTTTTTTCCCAAAAACTCTCTCAGCCTTTGGAAACAATTGGAGAGTCATTACACAGCAAAGCCATGTTTTTCCAGATAGAGCTGCCTTAATCCTGGCTTGCTGGCGGAGACTCTGAACTGCTGGGCCGCTCCCCAGCGCTCTGCAGAGCTCCAGTCACCAGCTAGCATCTGGAAACCATCAGTGTAAACAAAGGAACAGCGGAGGAGCTCAGGCCTCGCTCTGACTCTCCACATCCCCCAGGACATCACTCAGAGAGCAGCACAAGAATGCCAAACCGGCACCGAACCTGTGTGTATTGCATTTCCCGTATGCAGGAACGAGTCCGTGGATGTGTCTGTGTCTCCTCTCATGTCCTCATCTCAAGGTTTGTATTATGTTTGGCCACAATCCAGAAAGAGATAGATTAAAAAGATACAGGGGATGGAGTTCAGTTCACAATGTTAGCTTTGAGCCTTTTAGAGTTTTTGTTTAGTTTGCTCATTAAGCGTAGTATTTCTGATAAGGCTTCTAATTGCTTTAATGTGGTTTCAGTTAGCGTGCTAGCGCTGGCTAAGAACATCACTAGGGAGAGGGAAGCAGAAACCTGGGTGTAGTTTGAACCCGAGAACCAGTTTTTCTCTGTAAAACATCAAAAAGATCAAAGCACCAATCAAGTCTGATTCTTGTCTTAGACGAGACAAGAAAAT
Source organism: Callopanchax toddi (assembly GCA_006937965.1). Taxonomy (NCBI): domain Eukaryota; kingdom Metazoa; phylum Chordata; class Actinopteri; order Cyprinodontiformes; family Nothobranchiidae; genus Callopanchax; species Callopanchax toddi. Next base: position 2,216,891 of record SSNR01000046.1, on the reverse strand, counting down.
ATTTCCTGCACTTTTCATTGCAGCCACTTCGTATCTATGAATCGTGTTTTGGTCGCTTTTAGGTCAGCTTAAATGTCCCGAATGTTGCTCTTTGATAGTTGTGTGCACGGTGCACACACGCTGCTTTCTTTGCTTCACAGCTCCACTCCTACAACTGCTGAGATAAGTATTCTTATCTCGTGCAACTGTCTCTAAATATAAACCCCAGAATCACACATCATTTACTGCATAAGCTCAATCACACAGCGGTGGTTGTAATAAGGATGCAAATGCAAGCAAGCTCTGATTCTACAAGCACAGTAAGAGCAGGGTTTAACCAATCAGATGGACAGAATTCACACAGCACAGAAATCATAATCAGTATGATCACTGATCATTAAACAAATAAACCACCTTTATGGTCAACTTTAGCTGATTTAAAGAACTCAAACACCATTTTAGGGTGTTTTTACTCTGGAATCTTTTGGTACAGACTTTCCAGTTTTCTAGTTTGGTCTGAAACAAAATCCCAGATGGGAAATTTGTCTGGGTTTGGGATAAAGAATTAAATTTGAGTATATATATATTTTCCTTTATTTGATAAATTACAAATAGTTCTAGCTGGAAATCATCAGAACTGAAAGGAAAATGTTCTGGGGTAACTTATGGGGACTATTATGGGGTTATTGTCACTTTATGTGATGAGATATTTTTATAGCAGCAACTAATTTTTATTTTTTATTACTCTACCTTAAGTCAACCAGCAACAAAAGTTTTTCCTTCTGAATGGACAGCACAGTTACACCAGAGGTACTTCTATCTACAGAAAAGATTTAGTAAAACGATAATAAATGACTTGTGAAGTTTGAATAAACCAAAACCAGCTGAAAATGTCTCCAGCTTCTTCTTTTGAACTTCATCAGAAGCAGTTGGCTTTCCATCCTTTTTAAAACACATTTTTATTTATGTTTGGAATCTAAATTTGACCAAGTGTCTCTACCTACTTTCATTTTTCAAAAATGAAGCCAAATTATCTTTTTTACAGGTGATACCATAATAGGACTGAATGTCCTGCACACACACAATAATGATAAGAAATTATAAATTATAACATAACTAAATAAATAAACTAAATAAACATCAGCAAGGAATTATCAGGAGTCGACACCAGAAACAAAAAAGAAAAAAGGTAGTTTTTTTCCCCTTAGTCAAGTATAATGGCCCATTTGTTTATTTGGAGGGGGCGGGACTTAGAACTGAAATTGCTGTGTGTGATTAAAACACAATTAAACAGATGCAAACTGTTAATTGATTTCCTGAAACAGCCTTAAATGATTCTATAAATATGGTCATTGACAAGCATGCAAAGTATTTTTTAATATTAGTCATCAAACAATACGATTGTCACTAAATACGACTTCCCCAGTAGGTTTTTCATCACAGTCATCAACCACCCAGATAGCACCGCCTGCACCTGCTCTGCGCTCCCGTGGTTCAGACTGCTATTCTTAAAAAAGGTTTCATATTCTAAAAGCTCTTTATTCCTGCTATTCATATATGCTTGACTATTCATTACACTATAAAAAGCAGTACGCTCGCAATAGAGCATCGCAGTTGTTTCCAGATCTAAATGCAACCATGAGGTGTTTTTGTTTTTTAAACCAGTAAAGCAGCAGCTAAGAGAAAAGTGTTAGAGTCAGACAAAACAAGTACAAAATGTGGTCAATGGTAAAAAAAAAATACAGAACAATCTTGGTATAAAATCCAACCCACAATTATTTGAAAACTGCAGTTTTAACAAGCATCGCTTCCTTAAAGCATCACTTAGCAAAATGGGCCTAAACACCATGAAATTCTGGTGGATAGCTGAGCACTGACATTCAGGGTTAGAAGTTTGTACTTATGGGTTTCTGGGTTTGCCCGTTAAGTTCACAAGTTTTCTTAATGTTTTTGATATCTCACCGTGACACGAAAACTATTCTATCCATTACCACAAATCTGTTTCCAGCCCAAGGAAACAGCAAATCATTTCTTTCTAGGAAATGGCCTCAGCTTGGCAAAAAATGCAGTGAGAGCCTGTGCATTAAAGTACTGCATGTTTCTGCTGGAAGAGGCTAGTCCTAAATCATGGTGCACACAAAAAAATAAAGGTCCGTTTTAGCATTTTCTCAGATTGCAGTGAAATCGTGCAGCAGAAACAGACCAATAACTTCTGTTTAGTCTTCTCTTTGTCAGGCTGATATATAACTCAGGGAAAAGTTAAATCAAGTCAGCTACTCCAGAGCTAAAACACCCCACTGCTTTCAGTCATACTGATGAGAGGAGAGACTTTTTGCATATTTATTTATTTTTTGCCAAGGAAAGTAATAAAAAAGTAAAGAATACATGCAACTGCAGCAATAAACGTACTTGTTCTTTTTAATCTGATTTTTTTATCAGCTTTTATGAACTGTCAAATCAAATCTGTATACTTTTTATTTATTTATTTTTTAGCAATAACTCCGTGGAGGAATCATAAAACATCCTTGAGTTGCAGGAAACAATGTAGCTTAGGGTTGCTGACTCTACAATATGATGATCTGCTGATGTGGATTAAAACAAATCTCAGCTAAGTCAACGTTAATAATATTATTCCCTGCAAATGAAATTTCATGACCTGCAATTTCAGGTTGTTTTGATAAACTGGAGGTGGAGGTCTTCTATAATTTATTGCTGTAAGCTGATCATTTCAGTTTTGTAATCCTGACAGCTCATTTATTTCCAAAAATCCCCTGATATAAACTGATACCCTAGGAGACAATGGTTAATATAAACTACAGACCTGCTTTATGGCACTGCAAAGACACCATACACATCATGTGCATTTGTGTATTTCTTCTCAGTAACAGACCAACATCACTGGTGTCCAAGACAGCTGCAGATTCACATCACCAGACCAGGGTTTTTTTTTTTTTGCCAGAAGCCAATTCCCAGATTCCTGGATTTCCACAACCCAGCTTCCCTAATTGGCCACGGATCTCAATGTCATGTTCTCAGATGACTGATGGGAACCCTTGAGAGTCAAATGTGGTGGTGTGTAAATTCATAACAAAAATACTTTTTAAAAATTGATATATATATTCTTCTTCATGGTAGTCATAAAACCAGGCCAGCTCAGAAGCTTGACTCTGTTAACACACTGGCTTGACATGGACGCTTTTAGTTTTTCTAGGATTATTTTGCCATCATCCTATATTTACTTGGCGCTAAGGTCTAATGCTAATGGTCTAATGTCCCCCCCATGCCCTCTCCTAGCCTTGGACGTAGCCACAGTCCCACTAGTCCCGACAGGCCATGCAGCTGCACAGCAGCGTTGGGTTACCGGTCCAGTGAATGACAAGGGCAGGTTGGGTGTCAGACTGGGGCATACAGAGGTGCACAAAACATTGTCATCTGCCACAGGAAGTCCGTGCTAAAGCTGCATGCATCTTGCAGGTATCACTTGCAGTTATTGGAATGAGCCTGGGTGTGTTTTGTGTGTCATATTTTTAACAGTGACTCTGCTGGATATAATGTGTGCTGCTAATCTTAGTGTCACCCTATGGCCCTATATGGTATGTCCGTTCTAACAGCACAAGGCTCTTCTCTGTTTAACTCCTCAAAAATAAAATACCGTGACAGATGGAGATCACTTATTCGTGGTGATGATGGTTTCCTGTCTGATTTGGCAAAAAAAAAAAAAGAAAAGAAAATGTGGCTGACAAAACAAGTCCCCAGCATCTTTGATAAGCCTTATCTGTTTTAGGCTCTGTGTTGTTTTGTGTCTTAAGTAACCTGACAGAGTGAGTGTTAGAGCAGAGACAGATGCAAGGCCTTCAGAGCCTCTGCAGCGACTGGAAGGAAGATCAGGGGTCAAACTGTAAAAACATTCCCATGGTGCACCTCCCCCCAGCCCTCATCCCTGCCAGGAACGTCTCAACAGGGAGGTTCGTACTCAGAGACAGAGAAAGTTTCTAAATGAAATATGGATTTAGAAAGACGTGTATGCATTTTTTAACTTTGAGAAGAAAATAATGAAGCAGAATAGCTGAAGCACATTGCAATAGAACATAATAAAATGATGGTTTTTTTGTAATACAAAAAGTTTTTTAAAGATTTAAAACTGATTACTAAAATTAAAAAAAGGTTTAAATGTTTCATGTCTGAACCATTACAAATCATTACCAAAATGATTTTTCCTCTCCTACTAAAGACACTGGCCCTAAACTGGCTGAAACACTCCATTTTTAGTCAAGAGTTTTCTTTAGTGTAAATTAGCATAATGCCTGCCCCAAGGCACCAAGCTGCCCCACAATCCTGACCACACAGCTGACTAATCAGAACAGGCTGGGTCTTTTATTAAGGGGGTCCAAAGAGACAGAAACTAAACTCAACTGAGTCAGAAAGGAGGTGACGAAGGTCCTGCTGCACCATAGTGGAAGAATTTGATTTTTGAATGAGAACTATTCCAATTAAATTAATCCCCAAAAAAGTATAGTTTGTGCTCAATAAATCACTAAACTTACTTTTTACATTTTTCTAATTTACATGTAGCTTTGAATGCCCTGTGTGGCTTTTTCTCCTCCTCATTTCTGTCTCTGCTTACTAATTCTTAATTATGAAAAACTCATAAGTCACAGAACATAATGCCTAACCTGACTCCTAAGAGAACTATCGCTTCTGTCAGAGGAAGGTTTCAATATATTTAAACCAGACAGAAAGAAAATACTGCAACAAACTCTAAACCATAGAAGAGGCCCCTATAGTCTTTGTGTTGACACATAGACATAAAGACGATATAGGACTGTCTGTGTGGTTTGTAGCAGACTTTTCTCTCTCTCTCTCTCTAAGATCTAAGGCTGTGTCCAAACACACTAGAGTCTGACGCACCACTGTGATGCTGTGAGGGCCCTGCTGGGGGAACAATACAGGCCTGCCTTCCTGACCTCTCTGTCTAGCATATCCTACAGACGTACAATGACTGCCTTAATTACCAGAGTCCATTCCCACCGCTAGGGCTTTCCCCGGTCGTTCCCATTCAGAACCACAGTCTCTCCCTAAGGTGCCCATTCAAGCGCCACACAATGCCAGCAGTGTCAGTCGCTGATCTCTAGACACCAACTCCAGCCCAGGGTGCCAGCAATCGCAGCTTCAACCTCGGTTCATCTGCTTGTCCGTCCACTCTTTCAGTCGAGTCGCGTATCGCGAAAGAAGCTGTTGTTTTCCTTTGACGAGAATCAGCGCTCATCCAACGATAAATTAGTTCAACCACATACAGATCGACAAGCTGAGAAAAGCATGGAAAATGCTGGTTTACCTAACAGTTACAAAACGGCTAAAAATGTGTTTCCCACTGAAGGTTGTTGGAAAAAAACAACATTTTTTAGTACAATATGAGCTGACAGAGTAAAAATCTGACCTTTGAACCTCCACCCCAAACCCCTCCCTCAGTAAAGCGTGACTCATCATGTTCAAGTTCAGCCATCAGGGCATACTGACCTCCATTAACAGTGTGAGAATCACAGGCTAAGTTGCATTGCTGCTATTATTCTCTGCTGTAGGTGTTTAAGGTGTAGAAGTAAAGTGGTGCTCAGGGTAGAAACATAAAATGTTACTTTTAAAAGTTTAGTGTTAAGTTAAATAACTGAACTGAGGCAATGAAAGTTAGATAACGACTTGGTTCTGATACAGTAAAATCACATAAAGCAAAGTGACTCAAGAGGCTCAAACACATAAAAGTCTATTTTCTTCTATTTTTTAATGTGACTTGAAATATAATCATGTAACATTGAGCAAAATGAAGGCCAAGCATTCCTTAAAGAGATGCTTATTGCATACTTTGAATGTCAGATTTTCAACTCATTTTATGTTGAAAGCTAAAATGGTTTGTGTTGGGAATGAACCACTAGCACAGGGGTGGGGAACCTTTTCTTGCTAAGGGGCCAATTTTTCTTTTCTAAAGTCCTCCGAGGGCCACATCCAGAATGTAACCCAGTTCAGCCCTCGGATACGCACCCTCCCCGTGGACCACAAACCTCTCGAAGCGGTTCAGATCCGGACCCAGCGCCGGTCCCTTTCGGACCGCACAGCACTACACCTCGCACACACACCTGGACCAAAGACCTCGTACTGCATCCTGGACCGTGGGGCAGGCCGTGGCGGAGATTAACGAGTCACTTGGATCACTCCACCTTGGCCATGTGACGCTTGACTGCTGTTGTGTTCACTGACTTCAATCCAGCCTCGGATATTTGAATTATTGTCGATTTAATCACAGAAATGCCATTGGTTGTTGATATTTTTTCCGTCTGAGTTTAATTATTTTTTTGACATTTCATGGGCGAGGGGTCCGGCCGGAGGTTTCCCGCCCCTGCATTAGCACATGAAGCTTTGGTTCAATATATGTAAAACTGACTGAGTTGTGGCCATTTTGTGTTTAAGATCAGGCTGCCTCCAAAAGTAATCAGTTATAGGTATAAATTAAATTATTACTATTAAGAGTTTTCATTAAAATTCATCCATACATGAGTGTAAGTTTTAAAGTATAGATCCTGTACAATGTGAAATACTTTGAAGTATGTGTTAGGAATCACTCTAAACTACTATGATATCTGTAAAATTTACTGTGTTATAGAAATTTATGTTATGGTCACTTGGCTGTTTCGGCCATCTTGAATCAAATTCACTCAAAAACCTATTTGTAGATCTACATCAGACGATCCATTCTTTTAGTTTAAAGCAGAAAGCTATAATTAGGCAAATAAAGAAATCTAGCCTAATTTAAATAAGAGTTCCTTATTTTAAGTGTAATATTTGGAATAAAAGATGACAGGTTGTGCAAAATCTAATAACAATCAGAAAATGGAAGTAGTTCATCTTATCTCATCATCTGCTTAAAAGCATAATTGTTTAGCATTGACTTTAGCCAAGTCAACATAAACCAGTAGATTTGATTGTCATGCTGATCAGTCACCACATGTGAGCATGTATTCCATATATAGCAGCAGTGAATCTACCTGGCTGTAGTTAATGAAACGGTGCGCCGCTTCCCAGGGATGAGGTTTCCAGTGTCACAGTTAACAAAACAGGAAGCGGTGTGATTGTTGTCTCAGCAAAAATTGAGAGGAAGAATGGGATTTCTGTCCAAAACACAAACCAGCTGGCAGGAAACCACGCTTTTATCATTCTTTTAACTTTGATTTCCTTTCAGGGGAAGTGTCCTCACTCCCCCTTTTCGCCGTCTCCTGCCACCTCCAAGCTTCTTGTGCCAGTCTCAATCTCCGAGGCAATGCCCTCAAAATATGACACAGATGAACTGAATAACACTGAGTGGCGTGACAGTGACACAACCAAAGTGCTCGCCTGCCACAGCAAATAACTGCATCCATGTCAGTTTGGTCCCCAGGGCGCAAAGATCACCGAGGTGAAATGTGAAGCATTCTCCCCTGACAAATGTTGATGTGTGACTGCAGTGGTGACTGATGGGCTGTTGATAGGATTAACAAACTGCAGGGTGCATTAAAAAAATGTGATTTTTTTTTTTTGTCTATTGCCATATTCTTTATAGTTAGATAAATGGGCAAAACCAATTTGTAAACAGCCCAGCTGTCTTCCTGATCCGGCAGTAATCCTTTAGCATTAGCTTAGCGTAAAACACTGTAAGTGAATGGTAACAACTAGCATTGTGAGAAAAAAGTCCTTAAACTCACTCAGTAGTGATACTAATGACACTAATTCTTCCTAGTGACCTAAATAAACAGATCGACTGCAAGTGAAAATAAAAAGTAACACGAAGGAATTACAGGTACTATTTTAGACTCGGGACTACTTTATGACAATGAACAGCAGTAAGCCTCCGCTGAACGATGCAAGGACATGATGCAGCGGCCCCAAAGACGCCTACATCACTTTCTGGTGGAGTATCCCTTTAAGGCCAAATAATCCTTTGATTTATGGAAAAATTTACAGAAGACGTTCAATTACAATGAATTAATCAGATGCCTGAGAGAAAACGGTTTTGAATGTGAATTTAAAAAATGACTAGAAGAATACAGGAAGCTACAGCTCAGGTTGACCAAAGGAAGAAAGAACGACTTCACAGTTCACATGTTTTATTAATAACACAAAAGAAAATGATTAACAGTTAAAAGGAGCTCTATAACTTCCATATGTCCACCAATTCCAGATAAAACACACAATGATGTCGCCGGTATCTTTATCTGCAGTGTATTTATTACATTTAGATGAAATCATTGGCAACTGATTACACATTTTAGTCTAAGTTCAAATGTTTTTTACGTTTCTGCAAAAAAAAAAAGTAAGATCTTGTTGCCAATAAAACTAAAATCTTATTTTTTTGGATGTTTTAAGAGATAAGACTATGACGTGACAAATCGCTGGAAAATAATAAACTTTCCTTGTGTATTTTGCAACACCTCAGATGCCCTGATACAACCGAATCACTGCAAAAGTAATCCAGATCACTGCTGTGTCAGCAGCAAACACCAACGTTAGCAGTAAATGTGTTTTCTGAGAACAACTGGTGATATTTGTCATGGTAGGCAGTAATTGCAAGTCATTAGTTTTATCACCACGACTGAAGGAAAAGCACACATTTCAGCGGCTCACACTTTACTCAAAGTGCGATTTGCATCTGGTGTGAAGAGGCCCTCGCTGCACAGCTCACCTCAGGTTGACACTGGTACGGGGGATTATGGAGAACATTTGTCACAAAGGGCAGACTGCTGCTGAAATTAACACCACATGAAGTGTGAGGACTATCGCAGCAACCGGCATAGCTCAAGATCCCAGATGCAAATCAGCTGGATGCTGAGAGAGGTTCAGTCATGGTCAAATCCCACAGGACTGCCTGGCTGACCTATGTCCCGACATGTACCCATGAAAGTAAATATTAGAGTAATTCTACTATACACTGACATATGTCACATTTTAGGTTAAATAACTGCTAACTTCGGGCTATAATTACTCAGAGGCATTAATAAACTCGCTCCATGTGTTTCTGATCAACATAGTTTTAGTAATGGTGATGTTCTGGGCCCAGTTTGTCATTTTATATCCTTGTGTTTTTTTGCAGATGAATACATACAGAACTTTTGGTACCCAGCCATTGAATTGATATACTGTAATCACAGCAGGATGAAAATGAAGACGCTGCAGATCATGTGAAGTTTTACTCATTACCACAGAAAGCCCTGAAAGAAAGTGTTCTCATTGTGTATTCATGAATTTACTGATTTAAAAACAAAAAAATGTACTAAGCTGTTCTAAAAATAGATGTTTTATCACATTTTTGTGCCATTAAAGCACATAAATAAATCATACGGGAAATGTACTGTGACGGATGGAAAAAGGGGGTCAGAAAGCTATAACTCTGACTGAGACAGAGCAGGAATTCAACTCTGAATCAGTTTGATCTCAAAGACATATAAAAACCTGCACAGCAGCAGCACAAACTCCGACATACCTATGAACCAGGACTGTGGCAAAGATATTTTCTGTAATTTAATCCTCCCATAGGGAGACGCGGTAAGAAGATACCATTTAAGTCATTACTTAAATCAGAGGTGGAGCCAGCTGTTGAGTGGCTTTGTCCTCTGAACAAAACTAAATCATGAGTGCAAGTGGAAGACATCCTGGAATAACACCAAAGCATGGCAGCGAGAGGCATTCTGCTCATAACTGGGGGAGCGACCTCATTTTCCGAATAAAAGCCAGTTTACATAACACCTCTGTCCCCATGACAGGGAGCACTGGGCAGCTGCTGCCAGGTCTGTGGCTTTCACTCAGCTACAAGAGCTGCCTGAAAAATAATTCCCCCACTACAAACAGGCCTGCACTGTGTTTCCACCCTCAACAGGTTTAATAAATAATAAAAATATAGTCATGCTTTTGCATTTTTTGCAGCCTTTATGATTAAAAAAACAAAACTGAACTACAGAACGGATACAGGAATCAATACAAAAAATAAAAACTTTAAAATTTAATTTATAGATATTTTGTTAATCTGATAAAAGTCAGTTCAAGCAGAGTAGAAGAGGAAGACTGTTCGTGTCATCAGAATGTGATTATGCTGGGCGAGGTACCAAACCTAGGGGCGCTGTGTGAAGCAGGACACTCTGTTTTCTTTGGCAAAGCATCTCTGGACCGGACAAACTATCACAAACTAAACCCTGCATTGTGAAACTGACCAGTTTATGATAAGAAAACACAGTCTGAAAAACGTCTTGGCTAAAAGGTCGGTTGATCAAACTTTTTTTTTTCTTGTAAGGCTACATTATATTGATTTATGGAAAGTGACTCATAATTTGGGAGCGTAAATGAATATAAATAAGTCTGCAGCAGGCTTTTAGTGCAGAAAAAAGTTCAGAAGTTATGATAACAAACAGCTCCATATTTCTAATTGCTCTGAAAAAAAGGCTATCAGCTATACACACCATATCAGACCTGTAATATCAGTTATATGGTACTTAAACAGTACCAAACTGTAAAATATGTAATGGAAAAGTGCAGCTATCCCTGGATAAGCATTCGGTGACTGGACAGTAAGTTGTGTAAAAGATGCAGCACACATGGAAGGTAAATTGATGGAGAGAAAGCCCAAGAGAAACCTAAATAACTGAGATGGGGCTAAACTGTGGTGCCTGTTTGGAGACTTTGCTAGTTTTTGAGTTACTGTTGGCAGTTTAATGAGCAGCTGAAATACAAACCAGAGGACGTCTGAGGGTGTTTTTGACATCCACTGATGAATTCTTAAATCTATTGCTAGATTCATTTCACCACTTTCAGATGGGTTTTGTTTAGTCGGGCGACATATTATAATGTTTTATCACAGTTTTAGCTGTGAGCGTCTGCTCATATGATGACTATCATCATAAGTCCATCAATGATCATAAAATAGATTTAATTGAAGGAAAAACAATGGTTAGAGTTACATGTTGCATGATATAAAATCTCAGATTCCCATTAGACTTTTCAATAGATGATCTAATTCCCATGCACTGCAGAGCCGAGCTGTCCAGGAAACATTTCATCAGTACACAGGTTTTTTTTTTAACAGACCTCCTGAGACCAGTCATCATATGTCACAAAGCAAGTCGGAGAATTTAAATTTTCACATGTGCTCCTCATTACCGTTCCATTCAGAAGGAAATTTAGGGCTGGGGCTGAACTGCAGCACAACCAGGGAAAGGTACCAAACACAGAAGGGAGAGGCGGAAGAGAGGCTAGAGAGAATATCAAGAGGTTGAGTCCAACAAAAAAAATCCTTGTAAAAATTCCACAATTCAATGAGAAAGTGTCACAAAATGAGATCATTGTCAGGCTGCAGGCCCAGCCATGAAGTTGACATTTTTCAGCGTGTTACATTACACCACCGTGACACCACAGCAGCTTCATAAACTTCTCCTTTTTCTGTAACTCCACCAAAGTACACAAAATAGTACTACAATATTTACAACTGTGAAAATATACAGGACATTATATATCAGGATGGCAAGAAAGTATATATTTCAACTTAGGCTAAGAATATGAAAGTGTTAGAATAAAAACGTTGTTACTGCCTAAACTTATCATGAGACTCCATATACAGTAGATAATAGAAGTTATTGTAAAAACAAAAAGAAGTAGTATCTCATATGTATTGACCCAATTTAATCTAGCACCAGATTAAAATGTGCCACAGATTGCCAATGTTGAAAAAGAAAAGTGTGGAAAGGTAAAGATTATTTTACACAGACTCAAGCAATGTAACCATCAAGGAACTGACCTAAAAAGATTGTTATAAACAGCAAAATAAAATAAAAATCAACAGTGAAGTCAACCAACAAACCATCGTTTTCAAGGCCCAATGAATACAGCACAAGGTGCTTTACAAAGTGTAAAAAACATGAATGGTATTTACAACAAAATAATGTATAACAATCCCACCCTTACTTCAGCCCCCATCCAAAACCAAAGTATTAAGATATTGTGCAAAACTACACAAGATACTGAAACACTGAAAAAAAATTCATAAAACATAGAACTTAATAATTTTATAGATTTGCAATAAATACTAGAGGCAAATAATACAATTTTAAAATGAAATTCATTCAAGGGCCATGTTAGAAATAAATACACAGATAAACCATATAAAAACCTGAAATGTAGGTATAACTCTAAATAATGAAAATACAATTCTATTAGAGAGTAGACGAGAAGTACAATCAAGTGATGTAAGAGGTGATGATAAACAGACAAGTAAAGATATAAAAATGTTATCTTATGGGAGAACTGATTTAATTTTATCCTTAGCATTGACTGAAGCTCTATAAGTCCCTCTTCATCCAACCACTCCCATCAGACAGCACAGTGGTCTGGACGCTTAGTCTCTGCAGCAAGCTAATGTGTAACTAATAGACAAGATCTTCATAAAAGTGGGTCGTTGTGTAATTTCTGTCAAATCTCAGCTCTTCAAAAATAAGAAAATCCTCAACAAGTTTATCTAATATGACATTTAGCCATATTAATATTATTAATATGCAACATTTGTTTTTGATGTTGTTTAATGTTTTAGCACACAAATGCACATACACACACACACGCACGCACACACACACACACACATGACTGCAGAGGACAGAGGCCAGCCTGTTTAACAAGTAGGTCACACCAGGTTCAACAAGAGCAGGAGAGGAGGATAGAAGACAAGTAGAAAACAGTTTTTAACACCATCACTGAAAAATATGGAAGCTGTTTAAAGAGCTGATTGTGTAATAAATGTTTCCAGTCTTACCTGAGGGCAGTCTTTGATGTAATGACCCTTGTTGAAGCACAGGTGGCACAGGTAGTTGGGTGGGGGTCTTTTGTTGGGTTTCCTTGGCTCTGAGGACAGGGAAAGGTCTGAGAAATGGTCCGTAAGGGAGTTGAGTCCATCCACGATGTTGTTCAGGGAGCCATAGGGCGATACATTCTTATAGACGTTGTTGTTTAAGGCCTACAAAACAATTTTAGACATTTAATTTCTGATTTTTAAATTTAAATACGTTTGAAGTGATTTAGTCATCTTAGTTATGGATTTGAAGTTTGCAAGGGGGATAAAAATAAGACTAAACCCCACCGAGATCATTTTCCTCATTTAATTCAGAACATCTGGCAGAAGGCCCAGCTGTGCTTATATGAACTGGAAAAGTACTGAGTGTGTTCACAGAGAAAGATGGGATTTTACAAAGGATGACTCATTGTAAACAAGATGGGAGGCATGTTCCCCCACCAGCCTGTGAAACATCAGCAATGTCACCGTGCGCTGTCTGGCGGTGAACGGTCAGTTTGTGGTCTGCGACGGGGCTGCATGCAACGAGACCCAGTGAAATCATAGAGGATGCCCTCTGAATATTAATAACAGGGAGAGCGTCGCCTGCAGTTCCTGAATTTTCCATCTCATTCCTGTTTTCACCAGTTTAGTTTCAATACAGAAAGAGAAAACGGAGTCAGGCCTCTGGGTGTTGATTTTACCCTGACCTTTTAGAAACACTACAGCAATAATCACCTCCCTTAAATTCTAAAAGCATTAATAACAAACATCAGCTTTCAGGTGAAAACACTTTAGAGTGTGTGGGGACGATGGTATCCACATTTCAACTCTTCATCATCACTCAAAGTCATGCAAAAGTTTTGGGTTTATTTCTGAAAAGTAATGTTCTCTGGAGGCTGTAAGATTGTCTTGCTAAACAGCTCCAGCTTTATAACTCGTGTTCATTTATTACATGTAGTCACAGTAAATCAAGCATTCGAGCTCTGTAGTTTCTCAGAGTTTTCCATCTGCTGTGTGTTTCATCTCTGTGTGTTTCTCACCACCACTCCTGGAAATAAGTCTTTTTTTTGTGTCTGTTTGCTGCAAACCTGCGTGTTATCGGAGATTGTGAAATTATCTGAATAAATGTAAAACAGGAAATTTTTTTCTGCTTATGTTTGCCACATTTTCCCCCACTTTGGCTTGAAGCCTTGTATCTGTCAGCCCAAACGAGAGAGATTTCACACACACACACACACACACACACACACACACACACACACACACACACACACACACACACACACACACACACTAATGCTGCATCAAGACTGTTTGTTTATTTAGTGTATTTGTGTGTCTGAGTGATTGTGAGGGTCGGCCCTCAAGAGGTGGCGTGTTGCGGACATCAAACTAGTGCCACCGCCAGTCACCGTGTGCTGAAGTGATGTGAACAAGTTTGGCACATCTGTGACTGTTTAAACAGATCCTGGGATGAGTTGTCACACGCTGAGGGGGTTAATCAAACATGTTCAAAGCAGGATGGTGCTGTCTGGTGGCTGTTACTGATATTCCAAAGAATCCTCTGCAGCTGAAAGAACTAGATGAGTTGATTTAATCAAGAATGGTTACAAACGCTCAAAAGTGTTAAAACGTTCACATACAGTATGCATCCTGATTCATCAGCTGCATAATCCCTCACTGCAAAACATAAACACATTTTACTCCACTTAAAGCATTTCCAGACTATATGGGTGTTCTTACAGAAATGGGATTAAACAACTTGCATGTAATATATAACGTGCAAACTCAATTTCCAGCAGACTTTTAAAAAAAGTTTAACGACTTGAAAAGCTCTCTCTGGTTACCACCATCATAATGAGCACCAGCATCCATCCTCGGGTACCGTGTCCAAGATGTGACCTATTGCATACTAAAACTGCAGCGTAATCAGCACAGTGTTTTTAACACCATCTGCCTGCAGTATGTAATTATATTTCATGTGTGTTGTATACATTTGTTTATGTGTGAGACTAAGGGGTGTGGTGCTGTCAGGGTCCTGGTTTTTGCACAGTGTGGTCTGGAGTATCACATTTGTACCCCTGCATGCATTATCTGCATATTTGTTCCTAAAAATTACTTGGAGCTATAAAAATAGGCAATATGTAAACACGAACTGGGTTTGTTTGCACAACCTGGCCTATTTGAAGAAGTCAAGAGAGAGCAGAGCTCAGCAATGGAGCTGCAGCACAGAGGAGTCTATTTTCATCTGCTTGCTCTTTACCTCTCTCACAGAATCACGATTAACACTTTCTTTTTGTTGTCAGTCAAGAGTTTTACCTCAATGTTAAATAATAACTTGTCAACAGGCAGAACACAGACTGATTTTATCTAATTATTTATTGGGATTGTGGTTAAATAAATGCAACCTAAAAACCTTACTATGATAGCAGGCTGTAAAATAATTTTCTAAGTAAAGATGCACAAAAATCAGGTGTGTGTGTGTGTGTGTGTGTGTGTGTGTGTGTGTGTGGGGGGGGGTCCTTAATTTTCAAATTAATCTGAAATGATCAATTGTAATCTGACAAAATTGGTATCTGCAGGAATCAGAAACTGGTATCTGCTCTATAAACCAGAATCGGTTCATCTTTATTTCTAAGACTTTCTTATCTTGTGTTGCAAGCAGTCTGTAGACAACACTGAAAATAAAAACCTCATATCCCTGCAGCATTTTAAAGTAATTCCAATTTGCACTGACATGCAAAAGCCTTATTCATTCTTGCCCTATTTTAAGCATTATAAAAAAGCATATAAAGCTCATGACATATTGTGTAAAAATTTATATTTTGAAGATGCTGATGAGAATTACAGTGTTTTATAGCAGTGTTTAAAGCAAAGAAATGTGCACTTCATAAAAAAATTGACAGTTATTGCTGAAATTATAAATATCATGGCGGTTGGCCTATGTATGTCCTGGCCAGAATAGCTCATCTTGTGTCCTGGAACATTTGCTGCCCGGGCAGCCAATAAAGTTTCCCTGATATAAAAACAACCACAGACTTACAAAGTGACAACGCTCGGATTTGTGTGTGTATCGTGACATCTTTCACCTCATTCCGCTGCAGCTGAAAGAAGTTGTTGAGATAGTTGGAGTTCAGGGAAGAGCTCAGGTCCCCCGCTGCGGGAGTCTTGCTGAAGCTGAGATCCGGGTGGGAAGAGTTGGGTTCGGGTCTGAACGCGTCAAAGGCGCTGGTCTGGTGGGGGTCTTGCAAGGAGAGGTAGACCCAGTTGAGAAGTTGCGCGGGCTGGTACACGGAGGCACTCGTGTCTATGGCAGACAACAAGCTCATCTTTCAGTTCAATTGGACTAAACTGGATTTTCCACCGCTGATAGTTGGACTCGTCTCAAGTAAGTAAGTCGTCTCGCTCTTCCGTTCCCCTGCGCCCCGGCTGTTGGTCGCTATTTCTTCCTGTAAAGCACCCTGCCCTCCTCACGCCGGGAGCCTCGTCCCAGTTAAATGTTACTCAAAAGTCATTGCGCTAACATAAAGTATAAAAAGTTTCCCCTGCTCCCCATGGTCCGCTATCTGTCTTTAACACAGCGGGGCAGAGAAGGGGGCTTTGAATATGTAATGAGCACGACTCGACGTCAGCACGGACGGACAGCCAATCAGCGAACGAGCAGTGTGAATATTCATCCATCTCACCACAGGGTTCATAAATATATTTTTAAATTTACCACACAAAAAAAGCAATAAAATAAATGTATTATAGTGGTATTTGTTGCTTTACTTGAACAATGGGTGTTTTGTTAATTCATAAGTGGATTTTTAAAATTTTATTATAATTATTTGCATTATTAACTTAGTAATGGTCAGTATGATCCATTAAGTCCTCTAAGCATGTATTTTTATATACATTTTGGAAAAATTATTTTGCAGCAGATTAGTCTTTAAAGTAGCATTTTATTGAGTTCCTGTCTGTAGAAGAAGGCGAAAGGCACAGGCAAGTAATAAACTTAGAAAATATCGCCATCTTGTGGTAAATGTCTCCATGCTTGTAAAAAGATCAATCTGACTAGACCATTTCCATTAGTGTTCATTTTAAGGAGCTAAATCAGACAAAATATACAGTTTTGAACTAGAAAAATAAAGATTTGAATATGAAAACACAAAGTTTGAACCAGATACACAAAAATTCAAATGTGAAAACAATGTCAAAGTAAATACGGACATTATAATAACAATGAAAAAACAAAAGTGAATCAAATCTACATTCAAGCTGAAATAGACTTAAATTTCCCTTCTTTTTAGTTTGAACACAATTTTTTATTTATTTATTTATTTTTCAAATAAACACTAAGACCCTGATAAAGCTCTGTAAGATTTCCCCTCAAGTTGTAAAAGGTTTTATTGTTCTCAGAGGAAATGTCAATTTGCAAATGTGACAAGGCTACCCTTTATGTGGACGCCCCGGGTTCAATTCCCAGCCCGGCCATGTGTCGAAGTATTCTTGGGCAAGATACTGAACCTCAACCTTGGAAAAGAGATTCTTAATCTCAACTGGACATTACCTGAATAAATAAGGGTTAAAAATGGTTGGTATGGGACACCAATCATAATGCATTAGGGGAAAAAAAAATAAAAGCTACATTTTACTACATTTACTTCCTTGTGACAATGAAAATAGGGTGTGACATTTTTTGAGTCATTTTTCACCACACTTATTTACACTGGTTAAAATCCAAACCATATTCCTATGCATGGGCAGTGACAATGATGAACCAAATATGCAAGGTGCTGACTCTGTTGAGCAACAAGTACCAGCCTTCCTAAGGGATTTAACTGGACCGACACACGTTGAAGCCTGCCGGCTGCCACCCACTTTCACAAAGAAATCAGATGGACAGACCAGAAAACACAAGTCTGAACTGTTGAAATGGTAAAAAGTTAAAAGGTATGAATGTTTGACTAAATGAAATGCAGACATCAACAGAGAAGCTCACCACCTAAGGAAGTAGAAAAAAAATGCAACCTATGGACAACAAACTGCAAAATCTTTATCAAATTAAATGGAAAGCCAGAAGAAGCCAAGGTACTCATCATCAAAAGCAAAGAGGATCTGAAAAAATATCGTTAAAACAAAGATACAATGCATGTCTTGCATTAGGGACAGACAGCCAAAAAATTATAGCAGCATGCAAACATGTCCAACTGAACTGGAAACATTTGCATACAGGAATATAAAACACAAGAGATGGAACAAGCAATAGATCCTGAAAACAACTTTTACATCAATATTAATAACACAGAAAATCAGTTTAATAAAACATTTTCATCAAGTCAAAATTACATACACTAAACAGTTCATTAATCCATTCAAACAGCCATTTCAGAACCTTGGAACAACGTAGTCAAGGGGTGGATTTTAAAATAGCTATGATTTAAATTACCAGCACAGCACAAACAAAATGGAAGAAGAGCTTAACAGTTAAGGTAGTGGATAGTCTGACAGATGATCAGCTGGAGTGATCACTGTCGAGATCTGTATTGAAAATCGGGATGCAGCGATACCACTTTTTCCAAACTGATACCAATACTTAGATCTGAGTACTTGCCGATACAGAGTACCGATACAGATACTTCTATTGCACACAAAAAATGCAATGAATAGGAAGACAGGTTCTATTTTCTTCTTTGCTTGTTACAGCAAATGAGGGTGAATTAGATAAAAAATAATAATATACTATTAAAAATGCTCACAAAACTATGTGGAAAAATAAACATTTTCTGTGAAATTATTGCACAGATTTCCACTCCTAACCACACTGTTCCTCTTTAACTCAACAGCTCCCCCTAGGCACCAATCTAGAAAACTACAACAGAACTGACAAGTCAGTGAAGCCACTTTCTGACCACAGTCAAAGCAATTGCATTGATATTGGTTAACTTTAACAAGTAAGAGTACATGGTATTGGTATCAGCCCGATACGATACTGGTATCGGATCCTGGTATTGGTATCGGTGCATCCCCAATTGAAAGGATGAAAATGTTATTGTTGGTTGTCTTTAGGGGGCTCCACAGTGTGAATATATTTGAAGAGTGGTTGTAAAACATTTTTCAAATGTTTGAATGAGACTGTGTTTATCAGTGGAGACTATTGATCTGCTAAATTCAAAGAATCATGGAATGACAGAAGAGTTTATTAATAGTATTTACAGCATGGACTTGTTTCCAAAAATCACAAGACTCAGAATTACTTCATATTCTGAACATTAATAGATAATATATTCACAAATATTTTGGAAAATGCCATTTCTAGTGGGCTCCTTTATAGCAACATAAGTGATCACTTATCTGTTTTCATTGTCTATGACTGCAAATATACTAAACTGAAGAAAAAAAAACCCACAACTAGTTAAAATTCAACAGAGTGAGAGAAAAGTCTAAATGCATTTAAAAACAACTGGTAACTAAAGCAGAACTGAGATGTGGTTTGTAAGGAGGAGGACACCAACAAAGAATATGACACATTTCTAATGATATTTCTAACATTACAATACAATTTGTCCTGTAAAACAATACAATGTTGGTCAAAAAACATAAAGATAGCCCATGGATTACGAAAGGTATAACAAATCCCTTCCATAAAGAAGAATGTTCTTTACAGGGATTTTATAAAAGAGAGAACAATATTTTTAAAAAGTAGTCAAAAAATAAACTTATTAATTAGAATTTCCAAAAAGACAGGATATTATAATAAATTACTACAGAATAATAAAAATTATATTAAAGGTAATAAACAGTAATATAAAAAATTGATCCAACAATGTAATGTACCCTGAATATTTTGACTATTATAAAAGTACTGGATGATGCAATTAATGGATTTAAAAATGATTTAGTAAATCTGGGTCCAGTGTTGCCCAGACAAATAATAAATGATCTAGGGGAAAACCAGGTGGATTGGAATCCCAGCTCAATTTTTCTTAGACCCATAGGAGAAAATTATAATTAAAGAAATAATAAAAATATTACATCAACTGATTGGAATGATATTGATATGATGACTGTAAAAAATGACTTGAGACTAGCTATAGGGGATCTCACTCTGCTTTTATTTTGGCGAGCTAGTTTTGTTATATACTGTCTAAAAAGGATGTAAGCTAAATATTTAGCTTTAAACATTTTTATTTATATTTTAAAATTTAGATTAAACTTGGTATGTTTAGATTTATTTCTAAAAATATAATTTAATTTATATTTAATTAAAAAATGTTATTTAACTTTATTTAAATAGATTGGATTTAAATATTAGTTCAACTTTATGCATTTAAAAGTTGCTATTATTTAATTTTACTTTTTAATTTGAAGCTAAATGCGTTCAAATGCAACTTTATATCTATTACTTTACAATCGGTGCCCCATACAGGCGGGTCCCCTTTTATGGAAAATATGAGTCCCACCCACTTGAGTTAACCAAGTCCTCCACTACAGTAAGTGGTGATTTCACACTCCAGGAAGAAGTCGCTAGGAAATTAACTGTAAGTTCTTCGGAAAACTACTCAAACACTTCGAAAAACGAACGCTATTCTAGGATAAGGTTTGTAGGAACTACATCCGGATCTGTGGCGACTGGTTGTGGCGTCGTTTTTTTGTGGTAATAATCTAACTGGTGGTGTTTTAGCGGTGACGTTTAATGGTCATCAATTCTTTTAGTTCGGATATGTCAAAGTCTAGGCTTTACTTCAGCTATATGCAGCATTAGTTTTAGCTAAAGGTGTCGTCGTACTTGTGTTTTAGCGCATAAGCTAATGATAGATCAGGTCTGTGTTCGAAAGGTCCCAGAAGTAGTAGCCATGTCTTGTTTTAATGCAAGATTAGGACAGGCCTTAGGCAGCGTTAGGTTTAATCCTCACCGTTAAAACTAACATTTTGTTTATGTTACACGCGTAATATCTGTAGTAACGCTTTAACTTGAGAGTTTTTTAACTAGTCAGGACTTGCTATGGTTGAACTTATCCCACTCAAACCTCTGTGCTTCAGTACATGTTGTTTTAATAGTAAAAAATGTGTTTCTGTTTTTAAAAAGATCCATTTGAACCTGCATATTTTCACTATTACTAATGAGTTTAGCATCAACAAATGGACTTTAGAGGAAAATATAGAAAATCTACACCAGTTTTTGCCTTAGTAGTAACTCTTGGCAACACAATCTTAGAATTTTACAATTTAAAATAATTTATTTTTCTACTCTTTAGTATCTATGACTCCAACAAGATATCTTATCGTAGAGTCTTATCTCATGATATCTTGTTGAAGCTCATTCAAACACTCTGACGTCTTGTGTTATGAAATGCAAATGATCAAGACTGTTCCACTTGTGTCATGAAACTATTTAGCCCATCATATTAGAGTTATCCAGAATGAAAGATTTCCTGACCATATACTACTTAACTAAATGTATTTAGTCAAACAGCCTGTGGTTGTGGATGAAGAGTATGTGCTTTTGTAGGTTGCACTACACTTCTGTTGCTAGAAAACAAAGACTGTTGAGTGTAAATTGAAAATTAATATTAGTCACTAGTTGGTATTTTGCTTGTTTCATTTCAGATTCGTAGACCTTGTATACACATTTAAGAAAAATGTAAATAAAACTAATATTTAATTTCATAATCTGAATAGTAATTGGTTTTGAAACCAGAATGAGCCCAGGCCAGGATGGTGGTAAGTATTACTCACGTCTTATTCAGACAAAAGTTAAGTACATTTGATGAAATGAGGAAAAGCAGGTTCATAGCAGGGTGTGTTTTTGTCTTTTGTTTCTATGGTATTGTCTGTGACGTGTTTAAAATATTCCATAAGACCAGGATCATCCATCCGTTTTAATTGTGAACAAAAATTTTTTTATGATGGTAGTAATACATGATGATTATTACATCTTAGTGCATTTTCTCATGTCTGGCATGCAGTTTGATTATTTTTTTCCTCATCTTTAAAGCTCAAAGCAATGAGCTATCCAGGATATCCCTCTCAGCCAGGCGCGTACCCACCACAGCCTGGGGGTTACCCTCAACAACCAGGGGCTTACCCTCCTCAGCCAGGAGCTTACCCTCCCCAAGCAGGAGGCTACCCACCACAGCCTGGTGCCTATCCACCTCAGCCTGGTGCCTATCCACCTCAGGCTGGAGGCAACCCACCTGCAGGTAAGCAACAATGTAGCACATTTATTGGAAAAGGTGTGATAACATGCATTTTTGTCTAAATCTGCTCAGGTTTAGATGAACATATCATCAGTAAATAAAAATCAAGTATTCTAAAACAAATTTAATGTTTTTAATTTCTTAAAGTAAAATATATTACTTTTATTATTTATTATTTTCAATTTTAAAGCTGAAATGTTAAAGCAGCACTCCGGAGGATTTCATCAGGAGAGCAGTTTTTGAATCTAGCGTCCAAAGGCTCCTCCTCAAAACATCTCAACACGCGCGTCCGGTCGCGTGTGCGCGCGTGCACGCGGCGCATATACTTCGGACATGAACTGTACAGCTCAATGTGTAGGGTTTAATCACTCACAGTTCACAATCTTATTCCAACAATACTACGAGGGTCTGATGAGCCCTCTCTGTCCCTGCTGCTTCTGATATTAGCTCTGTTAGCAGAGAGCTGCTGCTGGACTCTGAAGCTGAACTTGACTCGGCCCTGGATGAACTTTCTGACCAAAATAAACGCATAATCCTGTCAAGCCTTGCCATTCTGTGAGGTGAAAGGTTTAAAAATAAAAATAAATCCATCTTTAGCTGGAGAATGGGTAGGTTTTTAGTAGAAATGAGCTGTGAGTCCTCAGTGAACGGCTGAGAAACACACGGAGCGTCCTGTATGACAGCGCCCCCTACTGGTACAGGTTTGGTCGATGCGCGTGCATGTTGAGAGAATGCAGAAATTTGAATTTCATTGGCTGAAAAATGTCGGCGGCAAGAAATAATGGAAAGGGGTCTCTAGGAGGAAGGAGGGTCTTCATCAGAATGACAGATGTTGTGGAACTCAACCCATAGATCATAGTTTAGACCTGAAATGTCATTTAAAACATTTAGAAAACTTTGATACAGAGAAAAATGCTCCAGAGAGCCGCTTTAATGCCTAATTTTCTTTGGGAATCTTTTTGTCAGCAGTGCCTTTTTTGTTGTTGTTCTGGCAGGTATTCAATAATCAAGTTATAACATGTCAATAGAAATGCTTATAGGTAGAGTTTGCTGCCATTTTACAGAGAAAGTGAAGCTTTTTCTCCATTCCCAGCCTTTATATTAAGTCAAAGCTACTGGCACCCCAAACTCTGAAAGAGATGGTGATTAGTTGTATTACCTAAAAATATAAATTAATTTGGGCAAATAAAGCTGAATGGTTGAAAGTTCAAAGGTTGTGTTTGCTACCTGAGCAGGACTAACCAGCTAAGTCATGTTTGTAGACAACAAAGATGATTGTTATTGACTAGTTTTTTTTGTTTGTTTGTTCTTTTCCATTAAAAGCAAACACATCTCTGCAGTTGCTAATAGAAGTAAAATCTATAGTCCATCATTCACATACTCTCCTATTTTCTGTCCTGGATAAAACGGCAATAAAAAAAGGTTCTGAGTTAAATCAAGTCACTTTCTTCAGGTGTTCAGTCATACAAAGTACATTCTATGGAAAACCACAGAAACAGGACTTTTGTGTCTTCTCTACATGATGTTTGCATGTGAACACATAGGTTACAAGCATTTACATATTATTATTAACAAAGATATATAAAATCACTGTACAATAATAAGTAATTACCTCAAGTGGAATATTTAATTTAGCTTCCAACACATTTTGATGCTGCAAGTTAAGAGAGAACAAATTGAGCAGCAACAACAACAAAAAAACTTTAATTTTCAGTCATTGGCCTTTTGATAAATCATACAAAACAGAAATGTGTGTGTTTTATTCTCAGCCTTCAATCCCTGACACACATGCAGACTTGTTTTAGAGATTTCTTTGAACATTTGTCCTACTTGTCACTAGCTCTGGTTGGTGCACATGAGATGACTGTGCAGATGCTGGTGGGAGCAAAGGGAGTAATGTTTAAAACACAACAGCTGGAGGGTTAGGTTAGGGTGTTCTAACATTTCAAATAGCATAGCACTGATTGCAGCAGAGACCTTGAGTGATTCTACTTGCATGTAGGAGAATCTGAGTAGTATTAGGAGCAGTATAGCTGACTGATGGTGTCTGGGAGCAGAGCCTAATGAAAGTCACAGGGCTGAGGCCCAGCCAAGCAGCTGTACTGCCCTTAGTGTGGAGGGTGGGTGCTGAACACATGCTCTTTAAGGCGAATTAGTTGGGACTTAGTGGCACCTTTGTCTGCTCTCCAGTTTGTGGAGGATGTCATCCTGCATTCTGTTGAGAATCTCACTGTTCTGGATCAGCAGGCTCCTGAATGTTGATGCCACACCTGCACCAAAATCACTTATGTTGCAAGTGCTTGCATTTTGAAATGAAATGGGTGTGGTCAAAACTGAAATATTTACAAGAATTAGACAACAATGCATAGACAAAACATAAGTCACGTGTTTGTGGCCCTGTTGGCTTTCGGTAATCGTCCTCTTCTCTGTTTTCTGCTGTAGGAATCTGGGGAGGTGGCCCTGCTGGTGGATACCCCTCCACTGGTTTTGACAACTTTTCCAATGCTGGATATGGCATGGTAAGTTTAGCCTTGAAATATCAACCATACCTAAACGTTCTAAATATATATCTATAATGATAATGTCCCAGTGTGGATGATTGCATTAAATATGTCAGTTAGAATGAATTACACAGATTTAAAAGAAAAACCATGTCTTTTCACTTCACGGTAAGATTTTAATTTTAATTTTTTTTACAAAGTATTCATCCTAAAATCTTCATTATTGCAGTTTTCTGTCAGCTTATTTCTCAAGTTCTCCTGCTTGACAACTAGCCACAAGCTGAAGTCTTTTCTTTGCTTTTTCTTCTTGTCACTCTGATGCAGCTTTGATCTTTCTTGGTTTCTGTTTCATTGCTGTGTTTGTTTCATAGTTGTCTACTAAAGATATTTGAAATTGTATTTAATTTGCATGATCCCACTTTTTTTGGACTCTTGAACATCAATAAACTGGGTTAAATTTTTCTGAACATTAAGTTTAGTTTCTCTGAAGTTAGAGTTAAGATAAAGACTAATTACATAGAAATGTCGGATGCTGATGATGTTAACTCTGCAAGTACTTTCAATCCAAAAAAGGTGTGATCAGCAATTTGTACGTTTCAATTGAATAATCACTACATATCTGACAATATATTATGGGATGCTAATCTTTCCATATCACAGGCTGGAGAAATGGGGGCTTATCCTCCAAACCCATCCATGTTCCCCCAAGCACCTGGAGGGTACACACCTGCCCCACAAACTGGTGGCTGTAGTGCCCTCTATCCTAACCTACAGTCATATGGCCTGTACCCACAGCCAGGAGGGGGCATGCCCCAACAGCAGTGGCCTGGGATGGGCTACCCTGGTCAGCCTGGTCAGCCTGGTCAGCCAATGCCTGGATACCCTGGTGCACCATCACCCAACCCGTCCATGCCTGGTTTTGGAGGAGCCCCAACTCCATCCCCAGCACCAGGACCAAGACCAGCACCAGGACCAGGACCAGCATCAGGACCCATGCCAGGACCTATGCCAGGACCCATGCCAGGATACCCACAAGGGCCATCACCAAATCCATCAATGCCTCCCTATGGTGGCGGAACCATGCCAGTAAATCCACCCATCAATGTAAGAACACAAACTGCTGCAATTCATTTCCAAGTCTTAAATCCAAACATTTTTACATTTATGAGCTGTTGTTGTAACACCAAATCATTATGGGCATTTCCATATGTTTATTCCAGAGAGGATACAGGGGAACAATCATGGACTTTCCTGGAGCCGACCCCCTCAAAGACGTGGAGGTCCTGAGGAAAGCCATGAAAGGCTTCGGTGAGTCCTATGGGCAGAGATCCTCATCAGGCCGCCGATTTAACAAACGTTCATTCTGAGTTGTCGATGATTTAAACCACTTTATTAAGCTAAAGTTTTCTAGATCTATATGAAACAAATGTTTTGTATTTTTAAACTTCTTTTGTAAGTGTGTAAAAATCCTCTTAATGTTCAATTTGGCAATTTGTTGAAGTTTTAATGAAATTGGTCAGATTATGACCAACAACAACATTCACACATTCAGGTCTTTTCTAAACCCAGTAAAGCTTTTAATAAGTTATTTGTGAATGAGCTGATGATGATTATATTTTTAAAGTAAATGACCTAATAATTAAAGACCTACTTTTATTTTATTTTATTTACACAATTGACTTTCTTCTTTTTTAGTAGGCAACAAAATATTTGATCATAAGTCACTTTTTTTCTGTTTGATCTGATGTCTATCTGTTTGTACAGGAACTGATGAGCAAGCCATAATTGATTTACTGGGGAGTCGCTCCAGTAGGCAGCGTGTTCCTATGCTCCAAGCCTTCAAAACCACCTACGGGAAGGTAACCTTGTTTTTTATGGTTACACTTATGTTTATGTACTGTTACTTTGCACCATTTTCCACTGGGAGAAAATTAGCTTTTGAAAATAGTACACTGCTTACAAACATAGAAACAGACAGGCGCTAAGTGACAAACAGACAACAGGTGTTGGTGCTGCAGTAACATGGAGAGAGGGCTTTATGTCCTGAAAGGTCACTATCGCTGCTTGCAGTTTTTCACAGCAGTGTTTGTTGGCATTTCTGAATAATTCCAAGCATTTTTTTCCATTTTCAGGATCTTATTAAAGACCTGACTTCAGAACTCTCTGGAGACTTTAGGAAACTGGTCTTAGCCATGATGAAGAGCCCGACCGAGTTTGATGCTTCTGAACTCCACAGTGCCATGAAGGTGAATGCTCAGAAACACATGTAGGAAACATGTACATGATGTAATAGTCTGCATTAGTTGTATGTTAACTGAACCTTTCTAGAAGAATCTGAATTCATTATCGTGTTGTTTTACTCACAGGGAGCTGGAACTGACGAAGCCTGTCTGATAGAGATCTTGTCTTCTCGCTCCAACGCTGAAATCAAGGCGATAAGTTACATTTACAAATCAGGTGAGATGCACCAGAAATATAAATGTAAAACCGTTGTGTGTGTTCTCCCTCTCACACTGGTTTAACATTGGATTACAAACTTGTGACAGACCACTAACT
Source organism: Callopanchax toddi (assembly GCA_006937965.1). Lineage (NCBI taxonomy): Eukaryota > Metazoa > Chordata > Actinopteri > Cyprinodontiformes > Nothobranchiidae > Callopanchax > Callopanchax toddi. Next base: position 2,189,844 of record SSNR01000046.1, on the reverse strand, counting down.
AAAGCAGTGTTGAAGCTGGTGTCATAGTAAAATTTCTCAGTGCAGACATCTTTGCTGAAAGGTTAGGTCGCAGTAGGCTTTGTTGTTTAATGTTAGATTTCTTTATGTTTGTACAGCATTCTACAGTTTGTATCTTTCTAAGAACTTTAAAGACTTCGGTCCCACTTCTATAGAATAGAACACAAACAGTGATTGTGTGTTTGCTTAAGGTTCTGTATTTGAACTCGAGACTGATTCATGTTTGAACTCAACGTCAGAGTTTCTTTTACCTGTTAGAGTAAAAGAAAAATTAATAAATGCATAAATAATGAACAAATAAATTCAACAAAAAACATTACGAGCTTTAGTAAAAAAAACTATGTTGTTGTCGGTCAGGAGTAATTTTTTCATGATCTGTTGTAATTGACTTAAATATGTTTGTGTCAATTATCTAAGTTTTAACTTTTTAAAATTTCAGAACACAAGAAATCTCTGGAAGAAGCGATTCAAAGTGATACTTCAGGCCACTTCCGCAGGCTCCTGATTTCTCTTGCCCAGGTAGAGCTAATATGGATGTAGACATGATATTTAGAATCCATGATTTGATTTTTTTTTTTTTATTATTTTGTATTTTGTAGGGCAATCGGGATGAGCGTGAGACTGTTGATATTGCCTTGGCTCAACAAGACGCTCAGGTAAAGTATTTTTTATATTTTTAAAAATTAAATTAACGGTAGAATTTGTGTTTTCTGTAGAAAACCTGGATCAATCTAACCTGATTGGTCAGCTTTGTAAGCCATATGACAACATTTTGCTTTTCAAAAATTAATTTAAATGTTTCGTTTGTTAGCAGAAATTCACCTCCAAAAGCTAGATTAGTCATCTAATTTTGAAATGGCAAACAGACAAAACAAACATGCATTGTTGTTCATTTTGCATATAGCGAGTAGATATTTTTAATCTCCCTATACTCCGATTTGTTTGGTCAAACTTAAGTTTGCAAAAAGCTGCAGGTTTAACTTATGTGCAAAGATGAATGAAAACAAAGGGTAAAACGGATTAACAGCATGAGCTTCTTTGTAAAAGATTGTGAATAGATGAGTTTAAAAAGGATGAAATGTGCTCTGAGTCATGTGCTGTAATGCCCAGCAGACTTATTTTCATGAAACAGGTTCGACCTCACCCTGCCCTACCCTCGTAAAAAAGAATTGACAAGAGAACTTCCTAGTAGAGAATGCTGCAGGACTGGGCACCTAGCTAATTTATTACAAACAGCAGTGATGAAGCTCTGTAGGCTCAGGGTGTGTAACATTTAGTTCAATCTATTTTCAGAATAAGAGTCATAGTTTTTTCAATGGTGCAGAATATTACGTGAACCAGAATCAAAACTAATTTTAAACTTATAGTAAAATATCTTCTGTGTAAATTCTTATTATGTTGTTCTAGGCCCTATACGCTGCTGGGGAAAACAAACTGGGAACAGATGAGTCCAAATTCAATGCCATTTTGTGTGCCAGGAGCAAGGCCCACCTCAGAGCAGGTAAAGAAATGGAACAAGTCTAATGTGTAAGCCCTACTAGTATAACGATAACCTAGGGCACTAAAGGAGACATAATATACTCAGGGTTCTTACAGGTGATTGAAACGCTTGAATTTTAATTAGGTATTTTTATGGTTTTAAAAATGCTTGGATTTTAAAGTTAATTGAAACTGATTGGTTGTAGCATGGAAACATTTCTGAGATAATGAAGTGAATTTTTTTGGGGGGGGGGAATTATATGTACACTATAAGAACATGTGGAAAAAAAAACAACAAATAACGTCTAGGTAATTTACTGCCAGGACTTTTTCTATTAAGTGTTTGAACATTTTCCTTTATCCTAATGCAGACTTTATTGAAAAGGTTTGAAAAAGCAATTAAAACACCAATTTAAACATGCAAAAATCTTTCAAAGCATTATGTAACATGTGTCCCCATTTTTCTGGGACTTTTTAGTGCGTACTGTTCACTTATGTGTACGATATAAAAGGAAAAATCTTGAAAAGAGTTTCTTTTAAACAAACTGACATCCTCAAAACACATGTTTTGATGAAAATACAAGAGCATCAATATCTTGGTTTCATGAAACCTAAATTTCAAAGTTGCTCTGTTTCTCTTCTATTAAGTTTATTATTAATAATAATGATTTTCCAGTTGGGATATAAAAGGTGCTAGTAGAACATTACTAAGAAGTGTCAGATTTAACTTCTAATAAAAACGTAGGAATTAAAGTGGGAGGTAGTAAAGGTGGAGAAAGTGGAGTTCTTCTTCTCTGACCTGCAAGTGGTTTAGTTATTTTCTCAGATGCCCAAAAATAAAATAATACAAATTAAAAGTTTTTGTTCCTGTTTAAGCCTAAAGCTTATTGCTCTGTGTGTGTGTGTGTGTGTGTGTGTGTGTGTGTGTGTGTGTGTGTGTGTGTGTGTGTGTGTGTGTGTGTGTGTGTGTGTGTGTGTGTGTGTGTGTGTGTGTGTGTGTGTGTGTGTAGTGTTTTATGAGTACCAGAGGATGTGTGGCAGGGACATTGAGAGCAGTATAAGCAGAGAGATGTCTGGAGACCTGGAGCATGGCATGTTGGCAGTCGGTAAGAATGAATTCACTCCTGTTCTAGTTCATTATTTTGGTTGCCACTTATACATTTTAGATTGTTAAATTTTCTGTTTATTACCCATTATACAGCAATATGCAGTCCAAGCCTTTTAATCTTCTAAATGCTCGTTATTTTTTTTCTTTCTACAACTCTTAATTGACTTTTGATAATAAATGTGCTGCTTTGCTGGGGTAACATCCTGTAAAATATTAACCACATGCTTTATCTCTCTCTTTTTTATTTTTTGCCAACATTTCTAAGGGTTATGGTACAGTAACCAAAAGATTTACATGTATTTAATCTACATGTATTCATTGGTTAGTCTGTGTTTTCATTTTCAGGTGGTGTGCATTGCAGTGTTTTTATTTCTGTTGTTTCATTTCAATGTGTGTTGTTTGAAATCAGTTTTTTATCACTTCATGATTTGTAAAAATGTGTTTTTTTTAAACAGTCTTCATTTAGTTTTGCATATTGGAAGCAAATGGAGATATACTATATGTATGAGTTGTGTCAAAAGTTTCTCTGCAAATGAGAGCAAAAAAGCAAACAAAATTCTGAACCACCATAACTGTTTTTGCAGCAACCATAAATCATCAGCCTAACTAGCAGAGAAAAGATACTGCACCATTCACAGATCATGTTTTTTGGCACTTGAATTAGTCTAAGTGCAGTATTTATTCTCCTTCTAGCTCTGTTTTGTCTCCAGCCCATCATTAGAGCACCTTCTTATTCTTTAGCTGCACTTCTGTATGGTCAACTTTCTTTAATAGTCTTATCTTAATTTCCTACCTTCTACTTGCTTTTGCTTGCAGTGGGTTCATCAGAGGCTGCTCTGCTATAGAGTGACACTTTTTGTTTACACTTGGCTGTACTCATGCAGGCAATAAAAATGTAATCATGATGACATGATTATGCATCACAAATTTAGAATCCAGAGCATACACAAGCACTGCAGGTTAAACTTTACATCCTCTATCAAATTCTTGTCTGCATTAACATTCATAATGTTTTGCTGTATATTTTCTACCTCGTTATAAGTATGATGCTTTTTGGTGTGTCTGTGTGTGTGGGATGTTTTAGTGTGATCATATTTGTGTAAAATCAGTAGCTTTTTTGTGCTGTCTCATTGTCTCATTTTTTCAGTGAAGTGTATTAAGAACACACCTGCCTACTTTGCTGAGAGACTTTACAAGGCCATGAAGGTAGAACATGTATTTTTTCTGTTATTTAATAAATGTAAAACACACTTTTTTTTATTGTTTTGTTTGTGCAATTATCTAAATATGTGTGTGCACATGCAGGGAGCTGGGACTAAAGACAAAACCTTGATCCGGATCATGGTCTCTCGTTCAGAGGTTGACATGCTGGATATTCGTCAGGAGTACGTTAAAAACTATGGAAAATCGCTGTATACACACATCCAGGTGAGTATCCATTTACATCCAAGAGTACTGCATTCATATCAAAGTGCTGAATTTATTTTTTTGACCTTCAGGGAGACACATCTGGAGACTACAGGAAACTCCTACTGAAACTCTGCGGTGGCAATGATTAAAAAATAAACATCTACAGCTTAAAAAAAGTCAGGGAGATACACAGCAATATAGATGTTTTCTATAAATACATATTTTTTTCTGGCTTAGCTAAATGCGTTATACAATCTGCAAACCTGCCAATGCTTTCAATGCAACGTTTACACAGCTATACTTGCTATGAATTGTTTACCTCTTTATCTTGTGCAGGCTTTCTGGTTTTGTTTTGTCTTTTGAATTTGGATGGATGTGGCTCTAAAATGTGTTTTTAAGCGCTTCAAGTTGAATGTTGGTTCTATATGTTAATGAGTTTGTATTCTGAATGTGCCAACAAGATATTAAATTATCTTACGTATCATCAACCATCTCAGTGTTCAGCAATCGACATAGAGAGGACTTAGATACAAAACAAGCTTTCTGTTCTATGTTCTGATCTGTAGTTTTGTTTGCAGCAGATACTCGAGTGTGGTTTTGATTTTTGTTTAATGTAAAAATTAGCATTACAAGTAATAAATTAAGATGATATCTACATGGGTTATAAATATGGAGAAGAAACATTCTATTATGTTCAAGCGTCCTCCAACAATTTGAATTATTTCTCAATGATTCTAATAACAGTTTTATATGATAAAAATAAATTGTCACAATAGGGAAATTTCAGCAAGAAGTAAAAAAAAAAAGAATGTTGCAAAAATTTTTATCTGATGGCAGCTTCAGAGTTTGATTAAACTCATATTGTTCAAATCTCATAATAAATGCACTTCTATGATTTATTACAGCTGTAAAAACTTTTTCTTGACTTCTGTGCGAGTATGGTTGTTTCAAGCTCTTTTCACCAGTAGAGGGCAGTGTAGTCTTTGTCCTTATATCAACACAAAAATGTAAATTTCTAGTATAAAGAAATTAATGATGATGTCAAATCAGTAATGATTAAGATGGAAATTTTTACACATCATAAAATGTGCTTCCACACTGGATGATGAAAATATGAGAATAAATACCATGTTCCATTGGTTGACCCTTAAATATCTTGCCTTTTACTCAGCATAAATAAAATGTCTGTTCAATGTGTGTGGCTGCTAGAGGAGCTCTATATCATTTAATTCCTGTTGGCTTCACTTATAAACACAGCTGAGCGCATTTGACAGTAAAGATGTGTCGCTGCGCTTGGCTAGTTAGGTTTCTGTGGGTGAGTTCACTGCACTACAGTCAATAATGATGAGGTGAGGAGCAGGACAAGGGGAGAGGGAGGCCTGTGAAAATGATGACAGCTGTTAAGCTGCTTTGGCCACATTAAACAAGTCCACAAAGCCACACTGGAAGAATAAATTTGGAACATGCCATGTAAAGAAATCACAGAGAAGGCTTTAGGGTTGGAAACAGATGTAGGGATTACAATCTTTAGAATTTTGATGGAGATTAGATGAAGCTACATCAGCTTTCAGAAGATCGTTCAGATCTCAAAGATTATTCCAGTGTTTGGACATGTCTCTACAAAAACCGCAGTTTTAATGTGACGAGGATTCTAAACCACTGATCGGTTTGAAGGTGTCTAGCTCAAGACTGCATTTCACAGTTAATTAAAAACTGCAAATTGAGTTGCCTAATTTAACATCTCTACTAAGTCATCTAATCATCTGGGAGGTTTTTCACAGTGTCTCAACATATGTTGCAGAGGAACATGAGGAAACATCAAATATGCCACAATTCAAAAAAACACATTCAATTTCTCACATAACAACCACAAAATGTCCCTGTTTTTTCCATGTTTTGTGGAATGTGATTCATTTTCTGTAGCTCTTTTTTGTTTATAGTTTTGTTTCACATAATTTTTTAATGAAAATTGTGTTTGTGTGTTATGCTGTGGTCTATGTTGTGGGTGAACACTAAAATCATTGTTTTGCCATTCTTTGCTCAGACGTCTTCAGCTGAATCTCTTCTCAGACAGGCAGTAAAAAAAAAAATCTATAAAATTTTCTCTTTGAGAGCGAGGGGACAGGATAAATGATGGATATCCTTGCTGACAGTCTCTTCAATAAAAGATAAGGCTATTATCTGCCCCATTCTAGGCTGTCCTATAAACAAATCTTTAACAATTTTCAGTGAATCATCAGACAGCCACAAACACCACTATACTTGTCTAAATAATAAACTCATTCATACCCCCAAGATAAAAAGCATTAGGCTGTCCTCCCTATTCATATGTGTGTCCTCAGGAAAAGAGAACAGACACAGTTGTCCAATCCATGTCAGCATTAGAGACCTGCTTCCCTTTGATATGAATGAATTGTAATTAATTTTTCATCCAAACGAGTAGCACATGGTTGCACAAGCCGTGCAGCCAGTGTGGCAGAGAGACAGAAAGGAGGGGAGAGAGAGTTGTAGATGTCACAATGAGATTCAGTGCATCCATGAATAAGGTCACGATTTGAGAGGTATGCCTGCAGACGCCTGTCTCTGTGCCAACAATCTCTATTCATCTGCAGAGGATGCATTTATCATCATCTTGTGCTTTACAAATCCTCCTTAAATACACATTTCATTTGTCATATACTGTTTGTTTGTTCATAAACTGTGCTGTCCTCTTATATCTCTTATGGTGATAGAGTTGTGCATGTGGCTATTATGCAGGAAATTAATAAAGGTGTTTTTTTTAATTTCATTGACATTTTTCTTAACATGCAGGCAGTGAAAAAAGTCACTGGTTTAATAAATGTTTTCATTTTAAATAAAAATGTTAATATAAATTATATCTAAGAGCAACATATTTACATTCAGAAATTGTTGGATAGTATGGCATATGCAAATTATGCCTTAATGTAGAAGGAAAATGAATTGTTTCCACATAGAAGCATCCTTTGAGTCAGAAATGTGAGGTGAAAAACCAAAATTGGGTTGCAACAACTAGACAAATTTACTGAAGACAGTGACACATTACAATTTGCTATAAAAAATGATAACAGCCAATTTCTAAAAAGAGATCACTTGAATGTGTTTTTGTTTAACCGGCTATTATAGTAAAACTGCATGTATTGTATAATTTATACAATTTTTGCAGCTAAAAAATATATAATTAGGTAACAGCATACAAAATATGGTGTTCTTTTCTAGTCAATTTTGTATTCAAGTATATTTGGTTTTCTTATTCTGAGAATAACCCAGCCATTTGTGGCAGTAGACCTAATTCAATGTGCTGCATTCGTTTATGCAGTGATATGTTTGATGTGTACGGAGCCGTAGATATGTTTATCACTTTGGCTTTTTATTTTTAAAAAGCTTTAAAATTGATGGAAATTTTCTCCATTCTCATTTTTTTTCTCCACCTGGGATTTTCAACGTACTACGGGCTAGTGTGTACGCCCATTGAAGAAATAGGCGTGTTTTTGTACACTCCGCCTTATTTGACCATATTTGGCCATTGAACGAATCGCTGATTGACAGCGGGCAGCAGCTGCTGAGTTGCTCAGACATGGCGGAGGGTACAGTGTAACTGAGGATCAGCGGCGGAGTTACGTGAGTTTTCCCAGCAGTTGACTCGGTAAAGGACGCATAAAATGATACGAGGAGGAGAGGAAAATGTTTTCGGTTAAAGCGTACTCCGAGGGGAAGCAAAAAACGACCTGAACTGCTACACGGTAGTAAGATGGAAAAATGTATCGCTGTTTAGTGCAGTCAACAGCCTTGGGCAACAAATATGGCTTCTTGTGCCTTTTTCAATATGCTATAAAAAATGATCTCCCATGCAACCTAATGCCGTGGTGGCTCCGGCGAACTTCTGCAAGCCGCGGTAAGTTCACTTCAGTAATCGCTCGGTACTTTTGATCGGTAGGGATCTTCCATCCGCTTGAGCCGTCTGGGTTAGCTGGGAAAGCTACGGAACTACAGCGGAAAGCAATGGAGCCAAAGCACAAAGAGTTGCTAGACCAGTGCCACCAGAACTTATTGGAGTCCATAACAGATGCAGACCGAGTTATTGAGTTGCTAATAGTCTCTGGTACCTTAAGCCAACTCGACAAGTTCGAACTGGAGCAGAACTGTTCGTCTAGCGCCGAGAAAGTCGACCACCTTTTGAAGATGCTGATGAACAAGGAGAGCGACCATTTCCTCGACCTGTGTGTGGCCCTGGAGAAGGCTTACCCTGACCTGTATGCTGTCCTGTTCAGCAACAACGGGGGACCAGTGGACCACTCCACCGGTAAGAGTTCACACACCAACTCTTCCTGAACAGGGTTTTACTAGAATCCCCACAAAAATGAATGTTCCAGCCACGACCATATCTCTTCTCTTGCAAAGTGGTACAATCTGGGTGGTCTGGTGCAAGAGGAGGATGTGTGTGTGCTACACAACAATAAGAGAGCAAAGAATCATTTAAACACTGCAACATGTTGCAATAATTTAATCAAACCTCCTTTGATTTCTGTAGTCAGTCTATGCTGCATAAATGAAAATGCACAAACATAATGTTTAATGTTAAATTATTCACCTCGTTCTGCAGATTTGATGCACTTTTTTTTGCTATAAGTTGTAAACAAGGACTTATTTGCATGACTCACAGCCATGCCATTTTCATTAAAACTGTATTACACAAAAAACACTGCACAAAAAACACATTTGTGCAAAGCTTATATGTGCATTGTTTAGACTAGAGATGTGCACATTTACCGTTATCCACCATAAAACCTTCATTTGTCACAAGCCACATATGGTTGGTACATTTAGGTAGCCTTGAGTTGTTTCCATGGCAACGCTGTACTACTGACATGTTGGTCCATATCAACCTGTACATGGGTGTGTGTGAGCAGCCTACCCATGCATGCTTAAAGCATCTTTCTTATCACCTAAAGAGGAAATCCTATCTAAAGCTGGCCTGATATTTCTGTTAGGGCTGCATTAATGCCCCATTTTTAATTCAAATTATTGTACTAATTTGATTTGCACACTGTCCTCCCAGCAACTGCCTTCACTTCAGTGGTTTTTGTTGCTGTTTCACAGAAACAAAGGCCAACCAAGTGTAAAAGCCTTGTCTAGTTTGCCTGTTTTGCTTTGTCTCAATGACTAAAGCCAGCCAGTGGCTTTCTCACAAGCAGCGTCATGCCCTGAGGGTTTGAATGCAGGATGAGCCTTGGGATCCAAAAGTAGGGAGGCGATGCAGTCAAACTAACACTCGTCCTTAACACAGGGCTGTATGTTAACTTTTTTAGCTCATAGCACTGGTGCTACAAAGGTTGCAGGTTTTGTAGCACAGAACAAAAAGTTGTAGCACCAGCATAAAAATTCAGCTACAATCTCTAAAGCCAAAATTAGTACCCATCGTTTTAACACACTGAGAAAGTGCTAATTGTGAAAACACAATAACAAGAAATATCTTCAAACATGTTTATATGTCAATGTCATTTCAAGAAGAACATTTAATTCATTCAAATTAGTGTAGATTTTTTTCAAAGTGCGAGTGTGAGCTGAGAAATGTGTGCACAAAACCACAAAAACAGATGTTTTCAGCTGTTATAATCTTTGATTTA
>SSNR01000046.1:2139281-2180174 GCA_006937965.1 Callopanchax toddi | reverse complement strand
AAAATGCAGAAACTGTTATAATTCTACTTTATATTACTTATTTTATGAACTTTGACTCATCTATTTTAAGCTTCTGCTCTGTAGCACTTTGAGATTGTGAAACATAAAGTGCTATATAAGTTAAATTTATTATTATTATTATTATTATTATTATTAATTTCGATGTTCAAAGCAAATTCACAGGCAGACAGTTTTTATGGTGTACAGTGAGACTGTGATGTTTTAAAATGTTCATTTGTCTCCTGATTTTGAGTCTGCTGCATAGTTCTTGCTAAACAGATTTTACTTCAGTAAATAAATGTTATTAAAACTTTGGTCTGCTGTCCATTGCAGTCCAAGACTGCAGAGCATTTAAATATAATTTAAATATAATGACCTTTTACTGTGCCACCCTTCTTTGCCCCTGCCTGCACCCCCCAAGAAAAAAGTTCTAGATACGCCCCTGGGGCTGAGCTGCGTTCAGCGGGGTCAGACTCCGGTGTGAAGCCTCGTCTCCCCCTGACTCGGACCGTGGACTCGTTAACAGACATCAGTGTGACCCGTTCAGATTTATTAGTTCCTCTGTCTGTGATTAAAGCACAGGGACACTTAATGAGTCAGAGTTTTTTCCGAACAGCTAGAATTGATGGAACTCCGTCGCTAGACTCGCCAGTCGACTCGACGCAGAACTTTAATCCATACAAGTGCGCAAATATAGGCTATATATATATTTAATATGCTTTACATTGTTTCAAAGTCATCACGGCTCCTGTGAAGGGTTGGGTGTCGTCCCGCACCAGTGCGTTGAGCCTAGGTGTTTCCAGTACTGGCGATCTTGTGCCAGCTGCGCCACGGCATGACGGCAACTCCGGATTGTTGGGAGGTCGCCCGTAATGACATGGAACCATCGGGTGCGGCCGGGGTTTACGTCGTGGTCGTCTCCAGGCTGCGGCCCTCGGGTCAAAATGCAGAATGGCTCTGATTGGATGATCAAAACGGAGACGAAGGACGTGCCCGAGCCAGCGGATGCAGCGCGTTGCGCTGCCAGGCAAGATGCTCTGAACTAGCGCAGCGCCTGAGTTCTAGCGCTATAGGTTGGAGACCCGCTGAGGCCACCTGACGTTGTTTTTAATATATATATATTAAAGTTAATTCTGACGGTGTGGCGGTGCGCCACGATCAATTACATGTAGAGGAAACCCTGATCGCACAAGTGCTACGTCTAAAAATAGTTTGTAGCACAGACTGTTTTTTTAATCGCACGTGCGACATATATGTCGCACTGTACAGCCCTGTAACGGATGGTTTTCAATAAAGCAAAACTTTCAGGTGATGTTAGATCATAATATAGCTATAGCTTTATTTCAGAAGGCTGTATCTTTTGTTTACTGCTCCCAAGTGTGCTTTGGTCTAAGTAGACCTTCGCAGGTAATGCTGAGTTGGTATCTCTCCGCTCTGCTGACAGGATCATTAATGCTTCCTTAAGCTTTATTAGTTCCTTGTATTGAGTGTTGCTGCTGCAGAATAACACTTGGCAATGTGGATTTGGGCTTTTCTTCACGCACACCTTTTTATTCTGTAGCACTGGGCCTCAACATATCTTGTGTTTGGAGAGAGTGTGCACAAGTAGTAAGCCTGGCTTGTCAGTCAGTGGTTATTCAACAGAGGATTAAGGCCTGCTCTCCTCAATCTGGTGTAAACTTTCTCTCTGAGATGCTTTATAATGCATCCAGTCATTTATATTAACTACCGGGCTTGTGGCTTTCAATTTTAAAGCAAATTGTTGTGGTTTTTATTCATGTGATTTTTATGTAGTGATTTTGTTGACATGATTACGATTTTTTTAACCACTCTTGTAAAAATCCTGCAACAAGCCCCTCGCTGTTTACTTGCGGCACAGAAGCTGATAGAAAGAACTCATTGGGGATGAAATCCTCAGAGCCGCGGTGTGTCTGTGAACAACACGGGGTGTGTGAAGAGAGGGAATCTGAGTGTGATGCGTCTTGCTGATAGCAACCTGCTCTCAGCTTGTCCTCTGCTCATGCTGCCTGCCTGCTCTTGTTCTCTGATGTGCTTCCTACACCAGCTGAGCCTCCAAAAACACCCATATATGCAATCACCCGAAGACACATTGTCCCACCAAAGGAAAAACGAGCAGATGCCCACATCAATACACAATTTTTAAAGTGCAGGCTCTGTGAATTATTTGTGTTTTTCTTGCAACCTGCAGCATATTTTCTATAGCGGTTGTGCAAACATATCAGTCACTATTAAGCCTGTTGTGTGGATCTGTACACCCTGAAATCGTTGCTTACCCTCTGTGAGAAAATATCTTACTCAGATTACATTGCACAGAAGTGATTTGCACAGAATATTGAGTACTACGAAGTGTCAACAGAAGCTTATGTCTAAGTTTTCAAATTGTGAGATTCATAAATCTACGCAGCAGCAATTGAGCTGTTTTTATGTCTTGGCCTGTGTGCTCTTGTTCTTGCACTCCTTGGGCTGTATCCTAACCTTTTAAAGTGGAGTAGTAAAGATATCCCTGCAGCCCCTCCACTCTTTACCACACTCTGTGCATCATCCAAAGCAGTGTTCTTCTGTTTACTCTCTGTACATTTATTGGATCTTTGATCCCGTGTTTTGTTGTCCTTTCCTCTGACTCACCATTTACTCTTTTTTTTTTCTTTTTTTTTTTCCACTAGAGCTCACTATGTATTTTCTACCACTGAGTGGTTCTCTTTTTTTTTTTCTTCATACTACAACTCACTTTATGTATTTTCTCCCACTGAGTGGTTTCATTTCTCTGCACACTTAAATAAAAGGACTCACCACCAGAGAGACAGAGGAGGGTGATAGAAAGAGGGAGCAAGAGAGAGGCAGACAACAGGGCTTTTGTTGAGAAGTTGAGCAGGCCCAAAGTGCCCAGTCAGCAGCTTGCTCTGTGTACAGCAGCCTAGGACATGGGCCAGTGTTTTTGTGTTATTGGAGGGGGTGCTGTCCCCTCTGTCAACGAGTTTCTGTCCTACTCCATAAACCACAGTGGGCAGACGGAATGAGTTATGACCCCGGAGCTCTTTTGTGACAAACACAGCTCTTAAATATCTCCCGTGAGATGGACCTGGCTTCACTTTCTTCTTCACTCACTGTCTGCGTCAGTTTCTGTCATTTGGTGACGCAAGCCGTCACTTACCTTGTCATCCCGTTTTCTTTCGGTTCACTAGTCTTTGTATGGCAGTGCTGCCTTGTCAACATGCAGAGGAAGCCATCAGTTCATCTGCTGTTGGATCATATTTAGATGAACAGTAACAAAAGGTTGACCTCACTATTCCACTGGGTCATTAGCTCTGTTGTTCCAGTAGAATAATCTTCTAACACAGTGTATTGTTTGTGCAAACTCTTTTTGCTTGTGGTAATATCTGATGGTAACGTGAGAATCAAAACCAGAACAGGACTTCATTACCATTTTATACATGTTCCTTCCTCCCCACTTTCTAATTACGCTTCAATGTGGAGAAAAGGCAGTCATCCAAATTCTAACCACTGCAGTAAAGTCATAGAAACTAATCGTTTAGTATTCGTTTTTTGCATCATTATCATTGTTTTTTTCTCATCTTATTTTGGAGAGCTCATCTTTTTTCCTATTTAATGTGTCTTTAAATCTGTATTTATTTTTCAGTATGTGAAATGGGACTGTGGCTAAAATTTGACCTGAAATCACCAACAAATATTGATAGAGATCATTGAATGACGACGTCACCTCTTTTTTGTTTGTTTTAGGATTATACTTCATTACAGGGTTGTATTCTTTCAAACTGAATAAATGACCATTGCAGTTGTTTTTAATTCCGTCAGTGCTATGCATTGCTGCAGGGATAAAGACTAGAGATTTCTAGGATTGAGTTTATTAGAGGCAGCAGTACAAATATTAGAAAAATCTCAAATCGATGCAGAATCTTTAATCTATACAGTATTGTATTTATTTAGCATTGAGTGTGTCTGCAAAGATAGTTGCACAGTATGTCTTAAGGTTGTGATTATTTTATATATTTTTACACAAATTGAGTTTATTATTGGGGTCTAGACTCTGTTCAGTGCTGTTTCTTAAATATTTTTTCATCAATGCTTTTTAAAAATTTAAGGTAACTTAAAAAAATCTATTAGAGTATAAATAATGACATTTTCTACTTTCCATACTTTTAAAAATTATATGGTTTAAGACATTTTCCTTCCAGTGCTTTACATGCTCTGCTGTGCCAATACAGTTCAAATTAAGTGACATGTCTTTTTATCCATTTGACAGTAAAGCAGCAATACTTCTCAGCTCTCAAGTTCAACACAAGCCACCAGACATTTTTGTTTTCTGAACTTTGAATCTGTTCTGTGCAGCTAACAGCTACAGCTAGGAGTTTCTGACTGAGATGGAAAACAAAGTAGAGAAGTTAAATCAGTATCGTACAACAGGAAGAATACAATTGGTAATTGCGTTATTCTCGAGTAATTCCACCTCATACAAATGTAAACAAGTCTCATCCAGCTCCTCCTTCCCCCCCAGAACAATGTGAAATTTAACCCATTTTTCCTGTTCTTAGGGTTTCACCTGTTAAGGTGATGAAACTTGTTGTTCCCATCAATACAGACTGGATCCACTTTTGATGATGATGGACGTGATCCTGTCAGGGAAATCGGCAAGAGTGAAAATGTAGAGAAAACGGATTCTTACTGTTTTTTTTTTCCTGTTATGTTTTGAGTGCAGTTCTTTTGTTCTGTCAAATCATTCACTGGATGTTTGTAGAAAATGGACATCAGACAAAGTAAGGCTGTTGTGTTTCTTGTTAGTCATCTTTTCCTGTTGTGTCCCACATTGGTATTGAATGAACTCTTTTCAAATTACTGCATTTCACCATTTTTTGTAGAATCTTCTAAACACTAAGTTTGCAAGCTAAATATTCTTACTAGTGTGTAAACTAGAAAATATTTATCTGTTAGATTTGTAGCATTATTTGTGAGTAATAACTTTGACTAAATGCTTATTTTCTCAAGGTTTCAGTGTCCTTGTGACCTTTAAAATTATAATGCTGCTGATTCACTAAATTATTCAGTCACATAAAATGCTTTCTAGATTAGTGCAAGCTCCGCTGTCATTAAACATGGAACTATGCCTGAAAGATTTTAGAAATTAAAGCATTTATTCATTCATATTCAACCTTAATGTTTGTAGCTGGTGCTGAAGATTAATAATGAAAAAAGCCACTCATCATCAAATGTTAGAGAGCTGATGTGCATCGTTCATTCATTCTTTTCACACAGACATGCTTTTTGGCTGTATTTTGGTTTGCATTTGTAACTGCAGTATATAGAGCATTTTGAGGACATCCTTAACCTTTTTATTTTGGACTCGAGGCTCAGCAGTGGCAAGCTGTTCAAAGGGAAATTATGCCTCATTTATGCTGAGCTAGGGCTCTTTGCATAGATAAAATAGGTTGGGATGGATAGCACCGAGGGACTCTTTTTTTTTTTTTTTTTTTTTTTTGTTCTATTGCTGCATAGATACTCTGACAGGTCTGCTGGTATTAGTTTTTTACTCTGTATAAAATTGCTTAAACGGATCCAAAAGGATAAAATACTCAGCAATCTGGACCTATGAGCAAAAATGGTTGGAAGGACCAGGGAAGTGAGTCCTAGATTAATCCTGGCTCTTTCAGTCATTGTATAGATGTCTTGGTGTTTATACTTAGCTTGGAGTGCTAAAGTCAGATGATCAATCTTTTATACTGGCAGTAAGACTTCATTGGCTCATGGCCCAGAATCCTGGTCTGTGGTGTCACTGCCATCCCAGAAGTTTGGTCCAAACTGCTCACAGTAAGAACCGGAACACGGGCTCAAAAGAAAGCAAAATATTACATAGTGTATTTAATTTGTGGATTTGACGCTTATACCTTTTTAACTTTAAATTTATGCACAAATAAAGTAAATGGTTTTTTTAATGAGCATCACAAGTAACATAGAACTGCACTGAAACTGACCTGATTAATCATTAATCTCTACTGGACTAGCTGATCCACTACATTCTGTAGTTTTTGAAAATACAGTAATAGCAATAGTAGTTTATTAAAACAAAAACAAAGAAAAGGCTCAGTGGGTTTTTACAAACACAAAGCCAGATTTGCAAAACCAGCTCTGACTTGCTCTCAAACCATTTTGGCCCAAATCTTCAATAAACCTAATAAACATTCTAGTCTCTGAATCCAGTACCTTTTGGATTTGGTGTGTATCTGTTGCTTCATGTTCCATTTGCTGGTATAAGATTAATCTCAATCAGTTATGCAAAGTGATACAGATTATAAATGGGGGATAAGTGAGTGGTTTGGTCCTCAGTGAATATCCAGATTGGAAGGAAACGGAAGACAAATTGGTGGGATTGAAATGTCACTAATTTGAACTCCATCATCTGTGCGGTTTGTAGAACCACAGTCAGGATTTAGTGGTCTGGGATGTCAGAGTTCAACTCTTTCTTCTCTCTGGATTAATGCTGCCACATCCTTTAGCATTACTTAAGTACAATATAAAATATGAGTGTATTTTTCAGTAGAAATGGTGTCTGTACTTCTGTAGTGTAAAGGCAATTGTAAAAGAGGAGAAAGAGCTGAAGGACGATTTGGACTCGTGGTGTGTGGCTTTTTTAGCTGTTACTCTCTGATATTGAAAACACTTCATGGTAGCTAATAAATAATACTACACAGCATTATTGTGAAAGGCTACATCTTTACTTAATGGCTCATACATTTTTTCTGAGGTGCATTTTCAAAAGAGCAGGTGTTTCAAGACCTGTCATCATTCCCTATAAAAAAAAAAAAGCATCACTGGAGATAATTTTGCAATCATCATGTGCAATTTTACATTTTTTGGCATGTTTATTTTTTGAGGATTTGTAAAAAAGATATGAATAATTTAATCTCAGCCATCGTTGGAAGTGGGAGCCAGACTTTTTGCTTTTTGTAGTGATACGGCTCTTCTGTACTAGCCTCTCAACCCTGGAGCTCTTCGTTTTTAGCGCGCTGCAGAATTCACTATTCCCCTCATCCCGATTCTCCATGGCAACGTGTGTCATCATGCTTTATGTGCTGGAGAACATAATCTGGTTGTCTGAAGGAACTGTTGGTAGCTTAGTGCATGGTTTGATTGTGAGGAGAGGCAGACGGAGGAGGAGTGGGGGATGTGGAACCTCATTGGTGCAGCGAGCTCAGTCTCCCCTGACCTATTTACATCACTGCAACAGGCCTTTGTTACCGTTGCCTCAGGTCCTCCACAAGGATATTTCTCACCTTAGAGTGTGTCTCTAGATGGCTGGCTGTGGTCACGCTCTACAATATCTTATTTCTTCTGATAAACTATGCCATCATGTGTTGAGGTTTAATTTAAGCATGTGATTAAATTCCTTGGTTTCTATTGTTTGTCTATTTGGGCAGAATCTAGTAAATTCTTCTACTGTGGATCTGCAGATCCATACTTCCCTATAGACGTCCATTTTATTGATGCAATGAACATGTTTACAAATGATCAACCTCACGGTTTGTGGCTGGTGCTAATTAGTATCGATAATAAAAAGCTCTTGCCACTAACTCATCGTCGATCGTTAAAGAGCTGGCGTGCATCTGACACACAGTCCATACTGCATCCTCTGTGTGCTTCCTGGGTTGATTTATCAGCCTGTTACTCTCATCTAAATATGGAGATTGCGGTGCACACATTTGTCCTTGCAGCAAAATCAGATTGTGCACTGAGGATTGTCCCAGAACTGCCTCATCTGTAGGAGTTATAGTGGAAGAGATTACTGGGATTTTAATTTATCTGAGTGTTTTGCTTTTAAATCACATAATCCAACACTACAGAAGGTACATTTAAAATCTTTTATTAAATATACACATAATATCAGGGGAAAAGAAAGCCAAAGAATGACTTTTAGAAGTCCTACTGCCTTGAACCAGGGTCTCATCTGCTAAAGTTTTTTTTGTCCGTTTGCCATCATCAACTTGCCACTGGGTTGTCCTGAGAAGCTTCACCAACTCTTATCTGAAGGGTAGTTTAAAAAGATTTATCATACAACTGAGCTGACATAATACATCTCAGTAGCTCACATCTCTTACTGTGAAACATTGTCAGTCACACACTGGGTTCAAGAAGTGAGTTGTTGCTTTTGAATGCCGCCAAGGAAATCAGTAAGAGCTTTTTTTTGGCATAGATGTGCTGATTGTAGAGATTTAATGCCGTGGGGCTCCACAGTGGTTCTCATCATGTCTTCTGGAACAATATAAAATCAAAGCAGTATGTTTTAAGCACTCTGCAGAGGAGAAGCGTTGAGCATCAGACAGGGAATGTCAGAACAAATTAAAAGCCTTTAACGCTCTGCTTCTCTCTTTTTCACAGAGCAAGGGGAGACTTGCTTCTCTCCCTCGTCGCTTCTCCATCTTTATCTTTTTATGACTTAGTGAGACCATCTCCTTTTATCTGCCGTCTTCTTGACCATGCCTTCTCTATGTTCTCCTCTTGTTGGCCTCTCTTTTCCTGTCTGCTGGGCTTAAGATGGAGTGGCTCGTTCGCACAGAGCTCATAGTTAATTAGGCTTGGCCTCGTCACACAGGAGAGCAGAAGCTAAAGCCAGTAGGGAGGACAGAAATGGAAGTCCAGAGCTGCTGCTGTCAATCTATTACCGGCCTGCTGATGACATTTCTGGCCACCATTCATTCAGCTTTTAAAAGACCTGTTAAGTTTGAATTTATCACAAAATCTTGTGAATCCTAAATCGTCTCACCTAAAATATTTCCTAATTGCAAATTTAGAGCCAAGTTAGTTGACTTATTAGATTATATAAAAACAATTGACATTTCATTTTATATAGTTTTGTGGTGGACATGTTTTCATTAGTAGATGTGATTTCCTGTGGGATTAATGACATTTCTGTGACGTCTTTTAGTCAAAATACAACATTTTCAGCCGTCTTCAATTTTTTCCCCCAAGTTTGTGTTTCTTCAAGATGATATGTTGCTGTTATAATAATATTATCTATGGGATGCAAACTCTTCCAACAAATTTCAGGAAGAAAATGGATAAAATAAAAACAAAATCTGAGTACAAAATAATATAAAATGAAATAATTTGGTGAAAATGATTGCTAACTGCAGCAGCAAATATGCATGTGTACAAATTTAGATTATGGTGCAATGTTTTTTCTGAAAAATACTTGCAGTGCTAGTTTTGTTTTAATTATTTCTGCAAGTGGAATTATCTGCAGCTGTTGACAGACAAGCTGTTGGATGTTTTGATATATAAACTTAGTAAAAACAAGTTCAGGTTTGTTGAAATGGAAAACATTTGTTAGATGCACTTGACACTAAGCATAAATCAGATATGTCTTTAAAAATAGTGTTTGTGTTCTCAGCTGACTTTGTGTTACCCTTTGGAGCTGGAGGGATGCTGCAGTATAGTGGAGATCTGCGTGGTCTCTCCTATGATTTGTGGTAGCCTGTGTAAAATACCCCCCCCCAGCTTAACGGTGTGCACATCTATTCAGATGGAGAATAATTTCCTTTCTCTCCATGCGCGTGACATAAAAAGGGAAAATCCCATTTCAGCCGTGACATTCTGCCTGTGTAGCAGAAACATACAGAGACTATACATCAAAGCAAGGCAGATTGCACAGTGAGAGAAGGCAGGTTTAATGACAACAGAAGTCTGAAGTGATAATATAGAGCCGCTAAGGAGGAGTGTTGAAGTCATTATTCTGAGCATAAACCCTGCTCCACATTTATCACACGACAGAGCAGGAAATATGGAGCTGACTCTGTAATATTCATTTCTCTCTACACTGTAATGGCAGTTAATTCAGGCTTGTATGTAAGTGGCTGAGCAGCCTGTAAGTGCTGAAGCTCTTATTGTATCTCTTCTCTTGGCAGGTTCCACATACAGCGTTCTGTCCACCATGCCATCTGACTCAGAAAGCAGCAGCTCTCTCAGTAGTGTCGGTAAGTATGAAGAAGACAGATGTTGGTTAGTCACAGTGGTCTGACTTCGATACTCCAACAATGCAGAATTGATGTCAGCATTGCTAATTTCTGACATGCGAGGAGATGTTTACTCTGACTGGAAAACAAAGGACAGGAAGTCAGAAATTTATTTGGCCTTTAAGCTCCACATTGTGTGCAATAACACTCTGCCAATTTCTCTCTCATTCTTCAAGGAAGTTTGCCATGTTTGCCTTTCCCTAGCTTTGACAAAGGTCCAAATGACTCAGCTGTGTTACATAAACCACTGTGAGGTCCAAAAGTTGAGTCAAAGATGCACATAATCCCCAGACTTCCTGCCGTGGGTGTTCTTTTGAAGAAAACAACCTTTAAATACGACTCCATAAAACGTGTTTTTAGTACAATCTGACTACTTGGCAAAGGGCCAAAAACTCTCAATAAAGAAAGGATTAACTTGTTATTACAGTCACACATCCTCACAAATGGTTTAGAATTTTATATTTTTTGCAACAAATGCAACAAACAACAAATTCCTAGAAAACAGTAGCAAGTGTATAACAGTGTGTTCAGTAATGTGTTTATTGTTACAGGTTCGCCTGTTAACGGTGAAGCATCCTCCCCTCCCCCAGCCATTAATGACAACCGGCACACCAGTGACAACCTGGACACCATCTTACTGCAGCTCCGCCAGGTGACCAGGGAGCGGGATGAGCTCCGTAAGCGTCTGGCCTTGGCATCGCCTGGGACCACCTTCGATGACTGCAGGTGCGAATTTTGGCCTATTTTAATCGTATTTTTGTTGCAGTTTTTTCAAGTCAAAACTTTGGATCTCGGTTTATTTTAGGAGCTGCATCATTTGACCTTTAATATCAGACTGATCTCTGTGTTATTAGTTATTTATTTAGTCAGGTATTTTATTTTGATTTTGTAAATTCCTGCATGCCCAAAAATGTCAACTTTCTCTGTGAGTTATCAGTCAAGGCTGGGTTGGATTTTTAGTCCTTGCTGCTTTTTGTCTTGAGGCCAAATCCCAAAGCCAGTCATGACTACGAGCGTCTGAAAACCCAGTGCATGAGGGCCATGGCCGATCTGCAGTGTCTCCAGAACCAACATACCAAAACGCTGAAGAGGTGTGAGGAGGCTGTAAAGGAGGCTGACTTCTACCAGTAAGCATTTCTTCTTTTACTATTTTGCACCTGTTTTCCTACTCTTTTTGATGAACTCTGAAGTCTGTGTTTCCATGCATTAT
Source organism: Callopanchax toddi (assembly GCA_006937965.1). Classification (NCBI taxonomy): domain Eukaryota; kingdom Metazoa; phylum Chordata; class Actinopteri; order Cyprinodontiformes; family Nothobranchiidae; genus Callopanchax; species Callopanchax toddi. The sequence goes on along the minus strand of SSNR01000046.1, from coordinate 2,168,924 downwards.
TAGTGAATACGGAACATCTAAATTACAGATGAAAGCGGTAGTGATTGCATGATTCCACTCATTACTGAAAAATGCAGATTGAACATTTATCACATGCCACCTGCTGCTTTCCAGCGTAGAAATAATTAAGTTTTATTGCATTGTTTTATGGCATTTATAACAAATACTGCATGGTGCTTCCATTAACCTAATTGAAAGAAGAACCCTTGAAGCTACAGCCAGATTTCACTTTGAAAGGGCCCTGGCGCGACGGTAAAACCTGCATGCTTTTAAAAGCATGGAAATTAGGGCATTTATGTGATTGAATCATTCTTCTTAAAAGCTTGTGAGCTGAGGTAAAATTTCTGGAGCATGGAGGCAGCAAGTTAGACTATTTTCCAGGATAAATGAATGATAAATTGGCCCATATACATCTGGCTGAATTGATCTGACAAACATTTGTTGGTAAAGAAAATGTCGGACAAAAACTATGACATTGAATTTGTCTTTTTTCATATAATGAAAACTGTAAATGTCAATAAAAATAATGTGCAACATACTTTTTCGTGGTTCTCCTGAGTTTTTTGAGTATTTTCACCTTCTCTACTTTTTAATTCCATGTACGTTTCTACTCCCAAGCATGCTGCACAGCCGCGTCTTGGGCGACCAGACGCAGCTGAAGGAGGAGATGGAAACACTCAGGAGGGACAATGCCCAGCTCGTCCGAGAGCACAACCACCTGAAACAGAATTGTGAGGAGCTCAAACGGCTGCACAGTCAGGACCAAAAAGAGCTGTCGGACCTTCGACTGCAGCAACAGCAGGTTAACCTAACTATTGATATAACTTCCTATTGTATATTTTTTTTCTTGTACTAAAACATTTTTTTGTTGTTTGTTAAAAAGTTTTCACCCCAAATGATGTAAAAAAAAAAAACACCAAAAAATACAAAAACATTTCTTTGCATGTTTGCTTCTTTGAAAACGTTGTTCTAAACAGCACAAGAAGGCTGTGAGTGGTGTAGTATTACTGTGAAGTCCTGTCTCACACAGTACCCATGGGGACACTGCAGTAGTTATAAGCACAGGGCAGCTAAGCAGAGAGAGATGCATGCAGAGCATTTCTGAAAAGGGCAAGCACAGAAGAAAAGGACTCTGCTTTGGCAAAGGGCACATTGACCCAAACCATGTAGCTACAAGATCAGTGTATGTACACTATATGTTGTCTAGCTGAGGTCAATACAGCCCTCAGGTCACAGCAGCTCTCAAAGGAATCAGGAAGACTGTATCAGCAAGACCTGCAGGAAAGACGGTGTCTCATTGAAAATGATTAATGCAGTCTGAAGGACAAACGCTGTACTTGAAGAGTTTTCTTTCATATTAAGGTCAGAATTTATTTAAGAGCATAACTACAGATCTAGAAGTACATTTAAGATGTTAAAACTGACAATAGATTTCCTTGCACTGGAAAAATACCAACCTTTATGCACATTATCTGCTGCTACAATGACTGATAACAAATACAGAATCATAAACAACTGGGACAATTCAGAAAGTCTAATTATTTTGGTGTACCTTGTGACTTTTGTTGTCCTGACCAGGTAATGAGAGAAAAGGGCTCATCAGAAGTGTTAAATAAGCTGTATGAAACGACGATGGACAAGCTGGAGGCTGTAAAGAAGGATTACGACGCCCTGAGCAAGCGCTACAGCGAGAAGGTGGCCAGTCATAACACAGACCTGAGTCGCCTGGAGCAGGCAGAGGAGGAGAACCGGAGACTGCAGAAGCAGATGGATGCTCTTCTCAAACAGCGAGACTCGGCCATGCATTACCAACAGCAGTATTCTACCTCGATGAGAAGGTGAGGCCATGATCACGCTTTTACACACAAACAATATTACGCATGGGTGGGTATAGTGTGGTTGGTAAATTCTTACGTTAGGGTCAAAAAAGTAAGGAGGTAATGATGCAACTAAACACAAACTTATAACTGTCAAAATGCAGCCGTCATAAAATGCTTTTATGACTATTTGATCATTTCTCCCCTTTGTTGTCTTCCTCTGCTCATTCAGGTTTGATTCGGTGCAGCAGGAGCTGAACAAATCCTCAGCTCAGAACAAGGAGCTGCAGAGAGAGATGGAGCGACTGCAGTCGGAGGTGACGCGCTACAAGAACCTGCAGCTGAAGGCAGCCAAGGACTGTGAGAAGTTCAAGGAAGAGAGGGATTCTGTGTTCAACGAGTATCGTCTCATCATGAGCGAGAGGGACCAGGTGATCAAAGAGCTGGACAAGTTGCAGACTGAACTGGAGGCAGCTGAAGCCCGACTGAAGAACACTTCATCAGAGAGGGTTGTAGCTAGTGAAGAGCTGGAGGCACTCAGACAGGTCAGTAATTATATATAAGTTTTAGGTATTAAAATGCATAAGGTCTGAAAGTCTTACATAAGTATTAGGGACAGAGTCAGATATTAATCAGTAGCATTGTAAATTTGCATAATCAGTAATATATTAAACTAAAATTGTTAAACTACTGCTTAGACTACTTTAAAAGGTTGCACACAAGTCTCCTTTTTTGAGGCAAAACCAAAATAAAGTGTCAATTTGACTTGCCACCATGAAATTTCATTCTGTTAATCAAATCATTAAAAAAAACAAAAAACAAATGATCACCTGCTAAGATTACAAAGTAATCAGCCCATGTTTGGGAAAAAATAAGTCTCTACAATGAAAAGGATTTTCAGCTTCTCGTAATATTTTTTCCCCCAATCCCATAAATGACTCCATGTAGAGATGTCCTCGTTTCATTTTGTCTAACTTTGTTCTGGTTCAGGAGCTGAACTCATCCCTGGTCGACCGTGACAGGGCCATCTGTGAAAGGAACGAGCTGCTGGAGAAGTACTGCCATGAAGTGAAGGACAAAGCAGAGGCCCAGAAGGAGCTGAGCCAGGCCTGCAAAGACATCGAGATGGTCCGGGAGGAGAGGGACGTGGCCCGGAAGGAGAGGACAGAGGCCATCATTCAAAGGGATCAGCTCCTCCGAGAATACTATCAGGCCAGACAAGTAAGTGCTCTGCTCCCCTATAAAATCACTAAAAGCATCTGTTGATATCTTTATGGTCTATTATGTTGACTGCCTCATCTGTTATCTCTGTCATAGCTTATGAATCAAAGTCTTGACCAAGTTAATTATGCATTTATTTTAAACCTCATACATCTTGTGCTTAACAGAGAAAATCACATAACTGGAGTGTTTCAGGAGCCACTGATGGAAACAGTTTATAAACTTGATGGTTCATTAATCTGAAAGATTGATTTAATCTGTAGATATCGACTCCTTCAGTGGTTATATGAACACACACAGTTACCACTGTCCATTCAGTAAATGAAAATGTGCCCAATAACTAAGAAGACTTATGGAAATTAGGAAGACAATCAGAAATATTGTCACTTCACGGTTTCCCAGTAATAACTAGAGGTGTCAGATTAGCGCGTTAATTACGATTAATTAATTACAGCCCTAATTAACGCGTTATTTTTTTTAATCGCGTTAATCGCATTTTTAATCGCTTGACCGTTTCTGCCTGCAGTCTGCCGCTGCAGTGATGTGTGTGTGCTGAGCTGGTCTCCTCCCGGTGTTTGTGTGTCACTGAGCAGCTCTGTGAGGCTCAGAGCTCCTCACTTTCAGGAAGTGATCACGTGACCTACGCATGATGTCGACACAAAACAAACAGCTGATGGCCATAGCGGTGTTATGAAACCGGCATCACCTTGTAGAGCGCTATTTATCTGACCCCGCTGTAACAGGAAGTGCAAATTAAAACGACCTGCTCACTTCACGAGCTACTCGACCGGAATGACCACCGTCAGCCCAGCACAGCTCTGATCACTGATTACACGTAGCTGTCAGCCGGTTCGGTGCGCGCGCGACCGGCTGACAGCTTCCACCGCTTGTGGAGCGCCGTGCTAATCACTAGTAGCCTACACTGAGTGATCTGACGGACTACAACGGTTTATATTCAAAGCAACAGCGCGACGTGGCGCAGCGCTGATCGCTGGTGTATTTCAGCCTTAAATATCAGCTGGTCCGGTCCGCGACCGGCCGGCTCAGCTTCCACCGCTTGTCCAGCACAGCGCTGACCACTGGTTACCAGTAGGCCTAGTACACCGCTGGACTGGCGGTGTTATGAACCGGTCCAGTCAGCGGTGCCTGATGGAAGACATGGACGTAGTTTGGGGGGGTGCAGGGGGGACGTGTCCTCTGCTCGTTTTTAAAGTCAGTTTAGAGTCCTGTAGTGTTTACAGTCTAAAACAATGTTGCTCTATATTAAATGGATTCTGGCTGTTGTTTTTAGGTGTAGGGTTGATATTATGGCTCTTTTTAAACAGTTCAGACCCTCTTCTCCACCTCCTCCCACCCTGTATTCAAGTTGTGTCCCCCCACCTTTGAAATTTAAATTTCATTCTTGGTGGAAAATCAAATCAAACTTTATTTATAGAGCACATTTCCTGCAGAGCAACACAATGTGCTTTACAGCAAATAAAACAACCTAAAATCAGATGAGGGGTTAACAGAGCTGCTGCAGACTGAGTCCACTGACCAAAGTAATGGTTGCACTGGGACTGAATCTGTTCAAGTCTGTTAAACACAATAAATGACTTCAGAAAGACACTTTATGTTGTTCTATATAAATCTACTGGTCTGACACAGTCATTTAATGAATTTAAATGACAATAACTCAAGAGGAGGCCTTTCTTTAGCCATTTCTTTAGATGCGATTAAAAATGCGATTAATTAGATTAATTAATTACAGATCATAATTAATTAATCGCACAATTTTTTTTAATCGCATGACAGCACTAGTAATAACTTATCATTTTGGTTTATCACTCTGAATAGTTACAATTTATGAAACAGGACAACAATCCAACTTCTTATTATGTCAGAGATGATTTAAAACCAGACTTAATTGTCTAAATACAAAAAGTTCAGGTTTGTCATTCTTGTGTCCTGCTACAGAGGTAGTTTTTATTTGTTTTTTATTGATGATGATGTTAATCAATGTAGAAACAAGACTCCGCCACCCTGGACATGGAACGAGCCAATAAGGAGATTGAGATGCTAAGAAAGCAGTATGAGGCCATGTCCCAGGAACTGAAGGAGGCCACTCAGGAAGCCGAGGTGGCCAAATGTCGAAGAGACTGGGCCTTCCAAGAGAGAGACAAAATCGTGGCAGAGCGGGAGAGCATAAGGTTAGAATGTTGTTGTTTTTTTTGTTGTTCAATAAAAATGGCAGATACTTCTGATTCCTACACATGATGGTGTACCACAGACTTTCACATACCCATCCCAAAGTAATTTGCACTTTTTTTCTCACATTTCCTCGCCATCTGTTTTGTGGCCTTCCTCAGAACTCTGTGTGATAACTTGCGGCGAGAAAGGGACCGGGCAGTCAGCGATCTGGCTGACGCTCTGCGTAACTTGGATGACATGAGGAAACAGAAGAACGATACTCTGCGAGAGCTCAAAGAACTAAAGTGAGTCTTCACTGTGATTTCAAAGGCTTTTATTTTGCTGTTGGGGTATACAACCCTAAAAAAGCCTCCAGTTTCACTCTTTTACTTCATGTTATTCTTGCTGTGCTGCATCTGGCTCTTAGCCTGTATGTAGCTCGGTTATTTTTTGGCAACACTTCCATTTACCCAGATTAAAGTTTAATCCCAGGAAGCATTAGTGCTTTGAACACATATAAACATTTTATGTCCCTCTGTATGTGAAGGTTTTTATAATATGTGTAAAGGCTCCATCTGGTGGTGAAAGTGTATATAACAAGCATTTACGTGGTGTTTACTTTCTCAGCTGAACTTTAGATTTTGGAGGAATTTTAGTCTGTTTCCCCATATTTTAATGTCTTTTATTTATAAGTGGTTGTGTTTTATGAAGTTTGTGTCTCCTGTAGAGTGTACAGTCTGTGGTGACTTTGCAAGATTTTTCCTTTTATCCTCCTTAAGGAATGTTGTACCCCTGAGGTTTGAATGTCACTACTACCCTGTAGGCAGGCCTCAGAAGGACACCATACATCTTACTGACAAAAAGACATTAAGAGCAATCTACTTTTAGTTTTTTCAGATTTAAGTATAAATTTGATCTAGCCCATAAAAGAGGAAAGGGTTTCAAAAAGGACATACAGGTTTACCTAGGAGCAAACTTTGAGCCCTGTTTAATAAACTTTAAAACCTATGTTTTTTTTAACTAAAACTTTGGTTTAATTTGGGAAAATAATTTTCAATCAGGCCAAATATGTGTGTGTGACCAACATTTGACTTTGTGTGATGTCTTCTTTTTTTTTTTTTTAAGGGAAAAGATGGAGAACCAGCTGGAGAAGGAAGCTCGGTTCTGTCAGTTAATGGCTCACAGTTCTCACGACTCTGCCATCGACACAGACTCCCTGGAGTGGGAGACGGAGGTGGTGGAGTTTGAGAAAGACAGGGTAGGAACGGGAGCACATGGTGATACGTTTGTCTAAAGAAGGCCAGAAGAATCCAAACAAATAGAAGTTTTTCCAGAATTAACTTTATTTTCTTCATAGGATGACATGGATTTGAAGGCACTTGGGTTTGATATTGCTGAGGGGGTAAATGATCCATATTTACCAGGAGATTGTGGAATATTTGTTACAAGGGTGGATAAAGGAAGTATTGCAGATGGAAGGTTAAGGTATGAACTTCTTGAATAAATTCCATCTTTTTTTCTGGATGAAGATCTCAGCTGAACTTTTCTCGTTTTTCTTTCTTTTTTGACTCCAGAGTGAATGATTGGTTGCTGAAGATTAATGACATCGACTTGACCAATAAGGACAGAAAGCAGGTGGTGAAGGCTGTCCTTAATGGGGGAGGATTGATTAACATGGTTGTACGAAGGAGGAAATCTCTGGGAGGAAGGCTGGTCACTCCTGTTCACATCAACCTTATGGGACATAAAGGTCTTTCAGGTTTTAATTATTCATCTCATCGGTTTTATTGTGTATTTCTTCTCTTTTATGTTCCGTGTCATTTTATGTTTTCTTTTTTATGACCCAGTTTTTTCTGTGTATATCAGACAGTGGGATTGGTCTGGAAAGCGGGGTGTTTGTGACTGCCGTTGTCCAGGGCAGTCCTGCAGCCAGGGAGGGCTCTCTCACGGTTGGAGACAGACTGATCGCCGTGAGTCATTTTGAAATTCTTTTTTTAGTACTGCTGTTCTCCACATTTGCAGTTGGCACAGTCTCTCTCGACTTTTTAATCCAGACATTGATCCATTCCAGTACCCCACTCTCCAAACCCAGATAAGGTGAGATTTAGTCGAGCATGTGAAGTGAAAGGAGGAACGTCTCCACCTCTTTTAAATCCTCAAAAATCTGCTGCACTAGAGTTTAGGTGGAGCTGTTTCTGAAAGTGCAGTATAGTTCACCCTCACAAAACAAAACCTTTAGGAAGAAGTGTCAGAAATATCTACAAGGGATGGGAAACAGGACACTAATCTGTCAGGAGCTTCAGAACTTTCAGTTCCCTCATTGGTTTAAACTTAACGATCCTTCTAAATTATTAGAACTCAGGACTTCATTAGTTTTTTATTTTCAAGTGATTTTCAAGTTGTAGATTTGGTGAAACTAATGAATAATGATGAGTTTATGCAATTCACGATGTCATATTTGACCTTTATATGTTAATTGTAAAGGTTTATCAACTTTAGAACTTTAAAACAATTGTTAAAGTATTTACAAAGTAACTGACTCAAACATCTAAGTCATTAGTGATGGTAATATTTTTTGTTTATATACAAATAGGTTTGACCTGTTGATGGTTGAAGAAAGAAGTTCTGTCTGATCTATTTCTGTAAAGTCTCTTAAAGTATATTACCCACTTTGCTTTTTAATATGTCCGCTTTATTAAAACATTTCTCCCAGGTTGAGCCTTTTGTGATTCAAATCGTTGGATTACAGTGTGTGAGGTTATTTCAGACTGAAATGTGTTGGAGTAGGTTTTATGAACTTTTCCTATCATTGTTGTGACCCAATCTCAAGCTTCTCTTACCTGAGTGTTTGTAGCTCTACTCATGCATTGTTTTTGTGTTAAATGACTTTTCCTTATGTCCTTATTGTCTCTCTGTGCAGATAAATGGAATTGCTCTTGATAATAAGTCTGTGACGGAGTGTGAGGCTTTATTGAGGAGCTGCAGGGACTCTCTTAGCCTTTCTCTTATGAAGGTCAGCCACTTCTACATGACTCACTAAGTTTTATTGCAGCTTTAGTTGAGGAGTTTGATGTAGCATTAGAAAACTTGTGATTTATTCATCCATCTTTTTGTCCCATAGTTTTTCCCTCACAGCACATCAGGTCAGAACATTTTTGAGAGTCTGCGTGAATCATCAGAGAAGTCCAACGGGCGCATTCACTTGTCTGAGATCCACTCCAGGAACAGCCGCAACCTCAAACACAACAGCTCGACACAGACTGACATCTTCTGCCCTGATGTTGGAAGTGCTAGTTCAACTAGTATCTCTGGGGAAAGGAGGAAGGTCAGAGGTGAATTTGATGAGATTTGCGGTGACATGAACAAGCCGTTCTCCACAGGTTCCCTCCATGCCACCAGCCTTCGGCCAGTGACGGATTTGGGATCTGGCCGCTACGGGCCAAGTGCTTTCCAAGAGTGCTGTTCTTATGCAAAAGGGCCTTCCTCTTTACCTTTTGAGCCCGTTTCCCCCTCGGACTGCATCAGTATGGAAACAACGCTGGAGAAGAAACACAGTGGGGGCACCTGGCCCAAGATGATGGTAGGAGGTATGTCGGTCGCACCAGACAATGCCAGTCCAGTCACAGCAGCTACCCCACTCTCCATCTTTAAATCACCCAAGCAGAGGAAGTCCATCTTTGACCCAGACACTTTCAAACGTCCTGAAACGCCCTCCTCTAAGATGGAGTACATGGCAGCCAGTCAAATAGCAGCAGTGGCTGCTGCTGCTGCAGCTTCTCACTCCCCACAGCCTTCAAAGACAGAGTCCCTCTCCTCCTCTTCAACCCCAACCCCTCCTACTCCTCCCACCCGCAGTGACTCCTTTAAATTCAAACACAAACATCAAAGCAGCTCTGCCTCTGACTGCACGATCACTTCAGATGGCAAAGGAGAGGCGGCTGTCTCCATGGCAGCAGGAGAGAGCAGAGAGAGGAGCGAGCGAGAAAGAGACAGGAACGGAAACCACTACTTCCTGGAAGGAAAGGTCCTGACCTCCCGAAAGTCATGTGACGAGGACATCGGCCGTACCAGAGGGGAGGAGCCAGAGGTGAAGAGACCTCGTCCTAAATCTGCCCCCGCACTTCGGCGTAAGATGACCCCTCAGACCATCACTTTTCCCTCCTTCCAAGTGAGTTTATTTAACATGAATCTCAAATCTATGGCATTTCTTCCCTAAAACTTTCAGCTTTTTCCTTGACTAGTTATCAGATGTGTGTTTTGATTATATGTACTTTCTACTTTAAGCTTTGTTTTTGATGTACAGCACTTTGGGTAATCGTGATCTTGTTTTTGAAGGTGCTCTATAAAAAATTGGTTTAGTAGTTCAAGGTACTTTTGATTAAAAGTTTCTCTAACTTGAACATGATCCATTTAAGGAAAAAAAATCATAATGGGACTTTTGAAGTATTCTAGTTTGCCAAATTATTAATTTGATAATATAATGCATTGCCTGTCAGAGTTAAGCCTTTGAGAGTTTCCTCTTGGCCAGCATGTCAGAGTGATTGATGCTACAGTTCCCATATAAATGCCCAGTCCAGGAGCTGAGTCAGAACCTGGTTTCAAGACAACCTGTCCAGCAACTTCCCCGGACCCTGAAGTACCCAGGGGGATCCAGTGGAGATGCATAGTTCATTGTGGGATGTTCACGTTATGTTTATTAAATGTAAAACTTTTTTTAAACTTGGACATATTTTTTGTAATTTATCACAGAGCTACTCCAGCGATGATCATTCTCCAGAGCCCAGAGACATGCTGCGTTCCTCTCCCAGCCGCTCCCATAGACACAGTGTTGGCTTTGTCCCCACAGTCTATAATGGCACCCTACCTCCAAGTGAGTTTGTTAAATTTTAAAGGCCTAAACATTCCCAGCTTCATTATAGAGCCCTCTTTCTCTAACTTGGAGGTTTGTCTGTCTCGTGTCAGATTCAGCCCACCGTGGACTGTCTCCTTGCCCTGCGGTGACGGCTGTGATGAGGAATCCAGTCTATACTGTCCGCAGTCACCGTGTTCATACTACAAACTGTCCATCTGTTGCATCTCAGATCTGTCACCAGCACACCCACACCAGGTTACCTCTGTTCTGAAACCATTATATTTGATTTATTTATCAAATGTACCCTTTAAAACACCTTTATTACTCAAATCAGCAGGAGTGAAAACTCACTGGTGTTCAACTAGGCTCAGTCCTAAGTCTACTGTTTGTTCACCTTTTTTATGAGGACTTGATATCATCATAATCTGACTTGGTTGTCCTGTTCTGTCGCATCTTCTCTCATTGTAAACTGCTATTGAAGTGACACATCAATAATCAATAAGAATCAATAATTAAATTGACTGCTGTGTTTTCATATTATGCTTTTGTGATTTGGCTAGCTAAGAGTAAAACTTCACAGTTAAAAGAAATCATTATATGCACAATCATAACTTTATTGTACATCTGTGCAGCCCACAGCACCAGGGTCGTCTAAGCCTGGATCTGAGCCAGCAGAAATGTGCAAATGACTACTCAGAGTCCTCCTCATCACGTAGCAGCAGAGCTTCACACGGTACAAACTCACTGCCTTCCAGTGCACGGCTCGGTCAGTCTTACACGCACGCACGCAAACGCATATAACCACAAAGGTCCTAAGATTCCATCTGGCTCTGTGTGTCATATTAGTGCTTCAAATGACTTGCTTCTGTTTTGAATCTCTCTCCAGGTTCTTCCAGTAATGTTCAGTATCGCACAGAGAGGATCAAAATCCCCTCCACTCCTCGTTATCCCCGCTCCATGCTGGGTTCGGACAGAGGTAATGTACCTTAAGTACAATACATTTTGTTCTCATTAAATGCCTTTAAAATTTATAGTTACTCTCACTAATTTGTCAAGTCATCTATGAAATCTGGAAGAGACAACTTCAAACAGGAAAAAGAACAGGATCAAAGTAGATTTATAATTGGCAAGAGTGTCAGAGCAACATTAAATATTGGTTTCCAAAGACATTCTATGTCATTTCAAACCAAATAACTTCCTTCACCACAACTGGTTTACCCAAAGAATAAAACCCCTAATACACAGTCCAGTGAGCAGTATGCACACCCCTATATAGTGGAAGTTAACCACTCGGCAAAGTAATTGGACAACACAAGAAAACCCGTTCCTCAGCTGTCCATCTAAATGTCAAAGACGAGGGTTCAGTGTTGTTTATGTTGACTAAGACTATAACAAAAATATAGCGTTAACGCAGCTTTTTTCAAGATGATATTGAGATGCTGACAAGCTAAATGTGGCTCTTTGAAGACTAAAATGAGACAAGATGTCTAAGTTTTCATCAGCGCAATGAGACTAAATTGTTAGTGTGTGTAGTTGTGGAACAGTATTTGGGTGAACTCTTTTTGCTGTTATTCATGTAAACTCAATTTCCACTTCTGAGCATCCTCTAATTGTGGCAGGGTTGAACTCTTTCATTAGTTCTGGGGCGATCAGTCTGTTAATGTCTCTGGTGGTGTGCTCTCTCATTAAACGGATCCTTATTCAAAGAATACTTCTTGACAGCTTGTGACAACCCTGCTGATTGATTCCATATTGTGTCCTTAATTAATCAACTCCACAGTGAGTTGTTTGCTTTGTTTCTTTTGTTTTACTAAAAATGTGGTGCTACATTCAAACTACTGATGAGCTAAAGCTAAGCTAATTAACTTTAAGTCCTGATTAGTGATTTTATTCATTAAACAGTGACATGTCTTTGTTGTCATTATGGCTGAACATTAGACCAATACTTATAGTGGTGATTGAATAATTTTGTTTTCATTTTGTCCATTTTGGAATGTTTTCATTACTTTTTCTGTTTAGTGCCAAAACAGCCTACGGTACTTTTGAATGTAGAGATGTGAGTGATTCTAATTTCCACCTTATTGACCTAAATTACTTTGTTAAAGGATTAATACTTTTTTTTTTTTGACTGAAATTGACTAAAACTAGACTAAAACTTTTTTGAGTTTTCATCAACTAAAACTGGACTAAATCTATCCCATAGAGACACTAAAATGTGACTAAAACTAATCAGCAATTTAGTCCAAAAAACTAAGACTAAAAACAAAGTGGTGCCAGAAACAACACTGCATAGGTTACTCCTTTGAGAACAGTTTTTGTCTATTTCACAGCCAATCACACCCTGAAACTTGTGTCAGTAATATTTCACATAATAGTCAGGCATTTTATTTAAGTTATATATGATATTCTGATAAAAGCACAAAAAACAATTTCAATTACAATGAAGTTTGTATCTATTTATTTGTATGCTTAACTTGTCTGTTGTTACGTCCCTTAAAAAGTCTAGGAGAACATAAAATAAATAACCCAAGGGACTAACACAAAGAGCCAGATACAACAGGTGTCAATTTAATTAAAGAATGTTTTCATTAATAATGATGCTGGAAGAGGAACAGCTAAACCAAAAGAAATTCCCTATAATAAATACTAAACCAAAATCACCCAAAAGGGGAAAACACTAAGGAGAAATTAAAACACTCTTCAAAAGGGATAAGTAAACTTAAAGAGACCATAAAGGCTATAACTAAACTAAAGGAGACCAAAAACGGTTCCAAGTAAACTAAAGGAGACCAAAAGGGTTTTAAAGTGCCTGTGACTCCATATTTAAATCAGTTTATATTAAACAGGTGTAATCTTTGATGCCTCTAGATTAGCGTTGCACCATTATAACTCAAAATACGCTGTAATTATTTCCTAACGAGCAACTCAGAGATCAGAAGAAAGCGCCGCCTTCCGGTTCTGCTGGGTTTCTCCTTATTTGGCAGTCTGACACTTCTGCTGCAGCAGGGGGCAGTGTCGTCACGTGAAAGAGAAACGAAACTGAAACTAAACACTACACGGTCTATGGGCAATGGCGGTGGCACTGCCTCGCTCCAGTTGTCGTGAACGTGCATGTGGGAGGAGAATTGACCATATAAGCAAGTCCGGATCACTATGACCTCATAGCGGGCTGGAGTGAAAAAAACAGTTTGAAACCTGGGTCTGAAATCTTGAAGAGCTTCTCACTGGCTGTACTAGGAGACAGATGGACGCCGTTTTTTGCTCTTTCTGGCAGGTTTAAGGTGAGAACTCAACATTGCAACATGATAGATAAGTCAGAAAACATGGAAAACCATGACATGGGCACTTTAACTAACTAAAGGAGACCTTTAAAAAGAGGTTATGAGAAGGACTAAATGAGGTAACAACTAAGTTTAAACAAAAAGCTACACTAAAACAAAGGTTATGCTCCAAAAGGGCTTTAACTAAATAACCTTCACAAACAAAAGTGCAGCTAAACTATCAATTCAGGCTTCAGAACACCTAGAAATCAGCGCTAAGGGGGAAACAGCAAAGATCTGCTCCCCTGAGCTGTTGGTCAGCTCTGCCTTTTGTAGCTGTGGCTGATAGCTGATCAGCCACAGCTGTGAGGCTCCTCAGAGGGAGCAGCAAGGGGGCGGAGCAGCAGGCTGCAGACAGTCAGTGCGTTTACATGCAGATCTAAGTCGAGCTAGATCGGTCTAGGTCGATCTTATGTTAATAAACTGGGAGCCTTTATCCTAGTTTACATGTCTGTTAGAAAACCGAACTCTTAAATGAAGTTTGCTCCACTCCGCTACGATAGGGGGCGACATGCGCCCTTTCCTGTCGGTCTTCTGCCGGTTGTTTTCTTAGCGTTTAAAAACACTTGTTCTAAACGCTTCTATCGGTCACAAATTTGATCGGGCGTCTTCGTGTACCCAGCGCTGGCAAGCTGTCCGTTTGTTTTTGCTGCTATCGTCTTTTACCGCTACTGATTTGTTTGTATTCCCACTTCCGCGGTGTCGCCACTCTCGGAGGAGGAGCACCCAGACAGCATTAGCTCGACTAAGCTGTTTACATGGAGGAGGAAGTCGCGCTACGACCGCATTATCTGGGTGCTTTAGCTCGATTAGATCCAGTTCGACTTCAGCCGGACTAACGTGTTTACATGCAGTTTTAAAAACCGACTTGAGTCGATTTAAGGCAATAATTCGGTTTTCTAGACTGCATGTAAACGCACTGTGTGTCCTGGTGCAGGATGCAGGACCAAAACGGAGGGACACATAACATCTGTTGTGATATTTTGTTTGTCTTGTTTATGTGTGTAAACAAACACAGTGGAAATTTCATGTTGCGTTTGGAATAGCTATACAAATACTACTGTTTAATAATATATAAAGCACAATAGTCAGGCATTTAAATAACTCGGACCAGCTCAAATATAATCACTGTTAAAAAAAAAAAAATGTCCAGGAATATCTTGTCTGCAACAATTGAATACTTTCTGTTTTATTTAATATTCATTCTTTGTTATTTCTAAATGTTGTATTACACTACATATTCTTACTGTCTTTTCCTCTAAATCCAGGTTCCCTCTCGCACTCCGAGTGTAGCAGTCCCAGCCTCATCACACCCCCACAGTCACCGCTCAATCTGGACACTTCCTCGTTTGCCAGCAGCCAATCGCAAGGTTCCATTTCCACTTTACCTCGGATCTCCGTCAGTCCTGTGCCAATAGGGGAGCGCAAGAAAGACAGGTATGATGGAAAAGATTTCCCACAGAACATTTTTAAGGGCAGTAATTTAACACTAGTTAAACCACCATGTTCACATTATTGTCATGCACCTGTATGTTATGTATGTGTTTGACATTTTTAAATAGTTTTTTTATGAGTTACATCCAGGTGATTTGAAAAGGTATTGCTCAGTAACAATCTATCATGTGATCTCACATTGAATAAAAAAAAAACGGATAGAATTTCATTAGTTCGTCAAACATTTCTGTCCCACACTGACAACACGTCTCAAGCTTTTACACTGTTACTGTCTCTGTATGATATCTGTCCCCCATTCTTCTCTTTATCTTCCTCCCGCCTCTTTGCAACCCTCCGTTTCCAGATCTCTTTATCGTAATCGCTCTTTTCTAAGGATTCCTCTGGCTGCAAGGCCGAGGTTCTCCTCACTCAGGAGCCTCAGGTTTGTTCTCCCTCAAAGTGCTACAAGCTGAGGAATGCCTCCACCCCCCCCAAATTCACGCTGTTCACGTGTTTTAATGCAGATAAAATGATAGATATATTGCGAGCATTCTGAAGAAACAGAATACTCTTGCAGTTTATGTGGACTATGTGGAATGCAAAAAGTGGTTTTGTGGTATTTTATTACCCTCCCTCAAGAATAGCAATTTAATGTGGAGAGATATATTAGTGTATTTGCATGCAACAGTCTGATTTTTGCCCTAAGACACAAACACAAACCGTGATTAGCCACACTTGGTGAACTTCAAAGGTTCAGTGTTATTCTTGCGCTTGCACATTGACTCTCAGTGCATGTACCATTCATGCTGTATGGTGACGACATCGTATGCATGTGTGCATTTTTGCCTACAGCCAAGTTACCCTTCAGTCTGCACTATGTATGTTATGCAATGTATTATTCAACATCCAGCTTCTGGGTCATGGTCTTGTCTGTACACTCCTACTCTTTACCTCAGTCTCTGGCTGTAAAGTATTTCCTCCCATCTGCCTTTATTAGATTCAAGGGCATGTCTAAAACACTTTGTTGTGAATATGCTCAAATTTTATGTAAATCTCTTTCATGTGAATTTATTTTCCTGTTGCTCATGTGCTTTAACTGTTCACATTATATTTACGTACTGGTCTGTAAAGCTGTTTAATTTCTTCTGTATAAGATGATATTCCAGAGGAAAAATAGCCAATGTAGACCTGGGGGTTATGAATTTATTGAAACGCCATATAGGCTTTCTGTTTATAGTGTTCAATATTTTAACCAGATGATATTTCTAGCAAAAGCCTGGATTATGAGTGACTCCCCAGAGCTGTAAATAAATAGCTGAGCCCAGCAGGGATAATGTCACCTCACCTTTTTACCATTTTTTTCTTCTCACATTGTATCCTGGGGCTGCTTTCTTGTGATGCTGCTCATTAATGTAGATTCCTCTTTCCCACCAGACCATACTTAGAGGAACCACGCAATGTTATTGTGCACAAAGGTGCAGAGCCTCTGGGCATCTCTATCGTCAGTGGGGAGAACGGAGGCATCTTTGTCTCTAAGGTTACTGGAGGAAGCATCGCCCACCAGGCTGGCTTAGAGTATGGAGACCAATTACTGGAGGTACGAACAACCTACTGAATGTCACAAACACTTTAGCCTCAAGCAGCATGAATAAGAACACACTGTCAGATGTTTGGAAAACTAATGCAAAAAATCTTGCTTCGTTACCTGGAGGCTACCTTTTTATGCATGAATGTAGAAACTTAACATGTTACTCATTTAATTGAAGTATTTTCACCTTATTTTTAAGTATAAATAAGACAAATTGTCCAGTTCTGATCTGCAGCTCTTTGTGATGTGTTCGTGTTGTAATGGTTTATATTTATTTATGACTGCATGACCAGTTTTAAAGAGCAGAAAACACAGTGTAAATCTAATCTCCTGTCATTTCTAAATCTTCTTTTCCACCAAGTGTCACTAATCATTTAAAGCCTTTAACAGACTGGACACATAAGCTTCAGTCTGTTTTTTTAATAACATAATCTATTCTAAAATAGTCTCTCTAATCACACTTTTCTTTTTTTAATTCATTCAGTACAATGGTATTAACTTGCGAAATGCTACGGAGCAGCAAGCTCGCCTCATCATTGGCCAGCAGTGTGACACCATCACCATCATGGCCCAGTACAACCCACACATGTACCAGCTGGGCAACCACTCTCGCTCCAGGTATCACTTGTTTTTAAAAAGGTGTTTGCTAGTGTGGACTTTTTGAATCCTAGGCAATAATAATGTTCTGTTGATAACTGCATTTATTCTTGTAAATTATTCAGTATAAATACACATTGCTTTTTAAATTTACTAAATTATTTTGAGCTGTAAAATAAATGAGAATTTTCATATTTGAATGCACATTTGGTAATGTCTAACGAGTTTCCTTAAAACATAAACTAAAAGAACATTCAGATTTAAAAATGTAATAAATGCATCCAATTTATGCTGGAGTTTGAGGCTTATAAATAAATATATTAAATATATTTTGACAAATACTTTTTCTCTGATTAAAAACTTAATGCAGTGTAATTGTTTGGTTTCCTGAGATCTAGTGAAAAATGCTGACCATAATATCTTGGAACAATCAGAGAAATGAGCCTGCAGTGCTGCTGTTACATTCCACTTATTAATGATTATGGCAGCACAGGCAAAGCTGTTTGGGAATGAGTTTGCACAGGAAGTCTGCCAGATGCATCCTGCCTCAGAAACTGATAGAAGAGTCTCAAGGGTTGTTTGGTTTTTTGGCTGGAGGTTCTTTTTGCCTGCATAAAGAACTATTGCAAAAAATGTAAACGCGCTGAGATCCAAAACAGGACCTGTTGGATATAATCTAGATTAGGATTCCATGTTTTTATTTAATAGACTAAATTTAATCCATTTTGATGTGCTCAAAAATACATTGATTTGTAAATTACTTTAAACACAATATCTGAATGATCATTTCTCTGTAAAGCGGTAACTTTTTTCCATTTCCTGCAGCTCTCGTCTCGAGCCCGTCAGCTCTCAGTCGACCCCACAGGGAAGCGGGACGGCTACTCCCGACAATCACTCCAACATCGATACACTCAGTGAACAGGATGAAGGCACACTCACTCCTTCATCCAAACAGACCACACCCACTACTAGTCCTCACAATTTCATCAGGTAAAAATTACTTGATTGATTAAATGGTGAAAAAAAATCTCCCCAGAAATAATTTTTATTTTTCATCTCAACCATTTTCCTGATGCTTGTCTGTGTCCAGAATGCCATCAGAGGGCAGCAGAAAGGTGGGTGAGCCCCGGCTGGTGACCGTCCGTAGACCTGGGGTGGAAGTGGGAGTCACGCTCTGCGGGGGAAACCTGCGAGGCGTTTACATAGAGAGTCTGGATGAGGACAGTCCTGCCAGAGGCCCTGATGGGCTTCTACCTGGGGACCTAATTCTGGAGGTATCTGCCGTCGCACACAAACACTTTTTATTTAACATATTTGAAGATTTTAATGAGCATTGACTATTTTTATTCTCTTTAGCAGAGATTTGGAATGTTACATTTCACATAAAAATACCTTTTTTAAAGCAGGAGAGGTAAACTATGGTTTCAATCTTCTCACTTAAAAAAAAATCTTAATTTAAACTCAGTAGTGCCAGAGGGTTCAGGCATTTCCCCACATGCTATTGGATTTCATCGATGTCCTCTGTCTCCCTTTGTGTTTGTAATTTTTCTAGAACAAGACAAATTCACGATAAACATTTCCCAGCATGCTTTTACTTTAGCTGGGCACTACAAACATCCGCTGTCTGAAGCGCTGTGCCGCTCTGTCGTCTGATTGCACAGCTTCAGCCTGTCCTGTCCTTCAGTCTCCCTGTTTGTTTTCTCCCCTTAAACATGGCACAAATCAATACTGCGACACTTTTAATAGCACAGAAGGCTTGAAGGAGATGTAGTTGTTTACTAGTGGAGCCTTCAGTCAATGGAATTAATTTCAACAGAGTGAAAACATTCATCATCTTTTCTCCTGTTTTTATTCCTTTCACATTATTTGTGTTCTATTTTTTATTTCTAATCTGGATTTCTTGTTTTTCTTTCAGTATAACTCTGTAAATATGAAGAATAAGACTGCAGAAGAGGTATACGTGGAGATGCTGAAGCCTGTAGAGACGGTCACTTTAAAAGTTCAGCATCAGCCTGACGATTTCAGCACGATCAAAGATGTTCCAGGAGATGGCTTTTATATTAGGTAAATACACCCATCGTTTACAGTCAAACATAGATCAGTGTCTAAATTATTTTTGGATAATTCGCTGTAAACGAACCTCAGTTCTTCCATGCTTTCATCTCTCATCATGCTATATATAGACTCATCACAAGAGAGCCCCTTGGACAAGCTGGGCTCTTTCTCATCCAACCAATTATGTTCCAGATCCACTCTGACTGCAGTGATGCTAATCACGCCACAAATTTAGGTTATCTAATCCCTTTTTGTTCTCCATGTTTTTCCAGGTCATTGGAGCTACATTGTATATGAAAGGAAAACGGAGCTCTAAAATAGTCAGGTTTTATTGTTGGGAGTCCGGCGGGGTGTGTTGCTGCAGCTGCTACAGTCACTTTGTCATATAGGCAGACGTGTTTGTGATGTCATCTGCAGTAAATACACCCGGCTTGCCTGGCTGTCCCAGATAGACTGCTTGGGAATAACTTACCAGGCTTTATCCAAAACCTCATCTCCATCTCTCATTTTTATTAACTTCACGCTGCCCTTCTCTCAATAACTCCCCATCAATCTTTGTCTCCCCTTCTCACCAGAGCACTTTACGACAGGGTGGGGGAGGCTGAAGGGGACCTCAGTTTTAAGAAGGATGACATCCTTTACGTGGATGAGTCTTTACCAAAGGGCAGCTTTGGGACCTGGATGGCCTGGCAGCTAGATGAGAACGCACAGCAGATCCAGAGAGGACAGATCCCCAGCAAGTACATGTGGGTGGAAAATGTGGCACACGGTCACACACATGCATGTTTGAGCTAGTGGTAACAACTGTAAAAACTCTCCAGACCATATCATATGTGATATATGTCACTCTGTATGCATTATACTGAGATTTCAGTCGTCTTGTCCTTATTGTCGTTTGAATTCACACACTGATCTCACTGTCTGGTTTAGACTTAAACCCCCCATTAATCTGGACAAATATAAAAGGCAAATATTTTAACAGGACTTTTACATGATAGTCTATATAATATAATAAAGATAATTTTGAACCTCAGCCAAATATGAAAGTTTTTAATATCTTACCAGAAATGTGTGTTCTCTTTTTCAAGGTTCCTAATGGCTTTATTTTTCCTTGGAATGACTGTAAAATGACAGTAAATACATTGAGACCACTCTATTCTTAAAATGTGTTGCTTTTTGTTTGTGTGGCGTAGGATGGACCAAGAGTTTTACCGCAGACACAGCGTGACAGAAATGAAGGAAGATTCCAGTAAGACTCTCTCAGCAGCAGCCCGCAGATCCTTTTTCAGGAGAAAACAGAAACACAAACGCAGCAGCTCCAAAGACAGTAAGGAGATGGTGGCTCTGGACACCATCAGCACCGACTCCATCCCCTTCTTTGATGGTGAGAAGAAGGATTTTGGTGCTGTGTGTCAAATTAGTATGAAGGATCACATTTAATGGTTTGTATTTGTGTTAGACTGTGTGAGCCTGGCATACCAGCGGGTCCAGAAGGTGGAGTGCACCTCTCCTCGACCGGTACTTGTACTCGGGCCTCTCACTGACCCAGTCAAAGAGAGACTGGTTAAAGAATCTCCAGGGAAGTTCTCCAGATGTGTGCTGGGTGAGTTCACCTCATCAAGATGTACCAAAACAAATCAAGAGGGCATTTTGATTTTTAACAATTCATAAATTAGTAAACATTTAATTTAGATCATAAAATGTGAGACATTGGTGTTTTACTCAGTGACATGTGTTTGCATCTGCAGAGGTGATGAAGGCCTCCCAGCAAGCCATCGAGCGTGGCGTCAAAGATTGCCTCTTTATCGACTACAAACGCAGGAGTGGACATTTTGATGTGACCACTGTCGCTTCTATAAAAGAAATAACAGATAAGGTACTCATCCGTTTCCCTTTGTCTCATCAGATTTTATCAAGAAGCTCGAACGCTTCTATCTGTCTTTAATCTCTGTATTGACTCGGTGAGTCATCAGGATTCCGATTCGCTCTGGATAACACTGAATGAAGAGCAGGATTCCTCCTCTTTACATCAAACACAATGAACTGCTTTTTAAATGATTATCTTCTGTTTTAAATCCAGGGCTGCCACTGTTTGCTCGACATCACTCCGCACGCCATTGAAAGACTCCACAGCGTTCACATTTACCCCATTGTTGTCTTCATCCGCTACAAAAATGCCAAGCAGATTAAGTAAGTAGCAACATGTTTATAACACAAATTAGGAGGAAAATGATGTTGAGGATGTCCTGGTATTGTAGTATTTGTGTGTTGGTGTGTGTGTGATGGATTGATGGAGCAGGATAAGCCTTCACACTTATCATTCCACCACAAACCCTTTGTTTCCATTAAAGTACCTCCTGCAAACACACATAGATAATCCTAAACATCGGGTAAAATATTCCTGCTTTGTTTCCCGTCTCTTAGTGCAGAGCTTCTTCACTTTGTGTTTTGTTTACCTGATCATGTTGCCACCTACTGAAATGCAGATTTTTGTCATTTGTGACCAATTTTCAGAAGAAAGATAAATATAACAAGGATATCAGTTGATATGTATTCATAAGCCAGGTATAATCTGAGTGATGAGTGTAATCAAAATCTAAAGGAAATGATTATGAATCTCTTTTGTTCACAGGGAACAGAAGGACCCGGTTTATCTGCGGGACAAAGTTTCTCAAAAACATTCCAAGGAGCAGTATGAAAGTGCGCAGAAGATAGAGCAAGAGTACAGCAAGTTTTTCACAGGTTTGAAAGCAGTTAAGTTCCTCCCTCTGAATAAAACAATGAACTATCAAGTAATTTAAAATCTTTTTTCCAGGTATTGTCCAAGGAGGCGCCCTCCCTTACATTTGCACTCAGATCATCACAATCGTTGATCAGGAACAAAGTAAAGTCCTCTGGACTCCACTCGGCTGCCCCTAGAGGAGACCGGCTGCCACTACACTACACTGAGCTCTCATCTCCATTCCCCAAACACTAATGGACTATTTCACACTACACTGATAGGTACACTACAATGAGCTAGTTGTGTAAATTATTGATATATTTTTTATTTTGTCTTTTTTTATAATTTCTTATCAGTTTCCTCTTATTCCTCATGTATCTGGAGCAGGTTGGTAGCATTGGATAAGTTCAGTCGGTCTTCCCTGAGGATTTCTGGTGGTGTATTTGTAATGCTGCATTATAAGAGTCCGTTTACAGTCATAAAATGAGTCTGAATATTGGTGTTCAGTGTTTGCTGGAATGTGTGTCCCTCCCCCTTCATGAACCTCAACACTAATTAAGTCCGTCTCGTCTACCGGTTCCCTGCATCCGTTTAATGACTGACAACTAGTTGTATATTTTTATGTGTGAAGTGAGAACAAAATTTAGACTGTTGGACAATTGTAAAGACAATTTCAGCCGAGTTGGTTGTTGGCATGGGCGCAGTTCTATTGAAACACCCGGATCAGGATCAGACATCACATTTCTCGTTGTGACGTTTCATCACAGAAGTGCAAAAGCATCAAACCTCTTCAAGTATGTAGCTGTGGACTTAATGAAGCCGCCTTCCACCAAGTCACTGATGTTTGCTCTATGCATCGTTTCTGTAGTAGCTGGACGTGTGGACAGTTTATAGGCCTTTCAAAAGTGCCTTTTGAAAAAGAAGCCTGATCTGAAATCTGCTCAGAGTTAGTCGTTTTTTTCCCCCCAGGCTTGTTTTCTTCAGTCCACCTTCACTCATTGTGGACGAGATGGTTTAGGGGCTGATCTGAGACCAGTACAGCTTAGAGCGCGTAACAAAGGTATTGAAGGTAGGCCGAAGCGGCGGCTAACGGGTTAACTCCTCAGAATGCACTCCAGGCTAAGACAGACCACTGTGTAACTATCATTCTGCTTCAACATACATCTAACAGCATAGAGTATACTATATATGGTATGCAGCTAAATCTGTAAAAAGAAAAAAGCAAACAAACAAAAAAACATCTATATATATATATATATATATATTATAAGTATATATTACATGTATTTTTCTAGGTTGTATACCTAGGAGCGTTTGGAAGTCAAGTCATGTCTTAACAGGTATTAGCATTGTTTTTTATGTTTTTTATTGTTGGTTGTCAGTCACATATTGATGTTTTCATTAAGACACAATGAAGCAAAGTTTGCAGGGTAATACCTTTAAGAGTTTTCCTCTGATCCGTTTAAATGTTACTGACTTTTTATTGTTGTTTGTAATGTTTTTTTTTTAATTCAGAAGGCAAAAAACTTCCCTCCCTTAAATCTATGTCCTTTATCTGACTGTGCCAAAATCCACTAAAACAACTTTATCCCTTTTGTTTCCATTTTGCACTTGTTTATCTCGCCTCGCCTTCCTACGCTTATCTGGGTCCAGGTTGCGGGGGCAGCATCCCAAGTAGGGTATCCCAGGCCAACCTGGAGATCCATTTCCTCCAGCTTGTCCTGGGTCGACCCGGGGGCCTCCTGCTGGCAGAACATGCCCAAAACTCCTGAGGGAGGCATCCTAACCAGATGCTTGAACCACCTCAACTGGCTCCTTTCGAGTAGCGGCTCTACTCCGAGTCCCTCCTGGATGTCCGGGCTCCTTACCCTATCTCTAAGGCTGAGCCCGGCCACCCTGCGAAGCAAACTAATTTCGGCCGCTTGTATCCGCGGTTTCATTTTTTTGATCATTACTCAAATTTCATGATCATAGGTGAGGATTGGTACTTGTTTATCTGTAAACCTTAAACTTGTAACTGTTCCTAGGTTTCCAGCATATCACCAATAGGTACTATCATTTCTACTGTAACTAATTCATGTTATATTTCATGTTTCATTCATGGCCTTTTATCGTAATTAGAAAAAAACGGATAACTTTGTATTTGAGTTATTAAAAAGGGATCTATTTCTTGCACATTTTTGCCCACAAATAAAAAAAATTGTCCACAAGTTTGACTATTGGGCTTAAAGAATAAGCAGAAGCAAACTAACGTTACTATTTTTCTGCATATTTAGAATCCGACTACGTTAGGACGAGATGCAACATGGATTTGTTGTGTATTTTAGAGCAAGGGTCCTTAAACAGTCTAGATGCCAGGTACTGATTGAACTTTTCTTTAATTAAAAGAATGTGATTTGTATGTTGAGACATTAACATGAGAATAAAACTCATTTTTCGGTATCGCTATACATTCTGTCTGAACCTTGTTTTTTTTATTACCAGCTATAATTAAACGAGACTGTTAAAAACAAGCGTTTCGAGGAAATGTTCATTGTGCTAAAATGTGTTCTTTTGTTGAGTTACTGAAGGACAAAAGTCCATTCATATTGTTGGAAGGGAAAAGTGATAAAATGCCATCAATTACTGAAATGAGAGAAGGCGTGACGCTATCTGCCTGAATCTCAGATGATTAGAAACAGCTGAAGAGACGTTGGTTTTGTCTCTTCGTCAGCAGTTTCAGCAATAAATCATGTTGCAGTTTGACATCTTGAACACTCTGTTAATAATATTTGTTCCATGTAGAAGCTTTTAAATCTGTATGCAGATGGTTTCTCACACATTTCCAGAGTTGAAGCTCCTTAAATGTGTAGGTGTTCATTGTCGGGGTTTGAATTTTCTTCAGATGATTTATTAGACTTCAGGTCTGTAATCAGCACTGATCAGTTTGGTGGAAAACAGATTTTTTAAAAATAGTTGAGTCCCAACTGAGTTCTTACATGAAAAGTTTCACTGGAGTCCAAAATACTTTAACACGTGTAAGAATTCCACGTAATGATCAACTGGTTTGTGTTTTGTGAGGGAATGATTACGGTTAATGGTGCTGAACAAAGGTTTGGTAGACAATTAAGAAAGTGGTAGTTTAAACTTTTATAGAGCCTTTCTGAAATTGTGAAAGCTTTTTATTAATATGACATCAAATTCCTCCAACCAACAATTTCATTTTTCAAACTAAGAATACAAGTGATGACTTTTTCCAAACGCTGCTCCTGTTCTCCAGTGGCGTGGCCGTCACCCATGAGGCTATATTTGGTTGGCGCTGTAGCATATGGTGGAGTTGACGACCACTCCAGCATGCTAAAGGTCAGCCTGAAGCTCTGGAGATGTCTTGTGCATTTTCTATTTTACAATCTGCTCTTGTGTTTATATATGAACAGCAGCATGCTCCGTTTTTAAAAGGACTCATTTAAAAGACCTTACAAACTGTTGGAACAGATTTTGCGTAAAGCCGTTTGATTACTCGTCTATCTTATAGTGTTTTACAGTTTTAATTGTTTAAAACAATAGTCCATTACTACATTTACTTTTCCAGGAGAATTCTCAATTAACTTGACAATAGGATCATCCCTCTTCCCTACAAGGTCAGTCAGCAGCATAATTTTAATCCTCAATTGTGTTTGAAAGCAAAAATAATCTCCAACGTGTGGATGAATTAGACTTTTACTCAGATTTGTAAAAAAAAATAATAAAAATGTCCCTTAAATGTAAGTCTTCTGACATTTAACGAATAAAGCTTCAGGTTTGTGATAAATGTATATTTTTGCATCATTCTGTGTCCGTTTCCATCCAGTTAGACAGCCTGGAGCGATGCCAGACGTTGCCAGTTGATTGAGTGCCTCCAGCTTGAGGTTAATTCCTACGAGCGCCTCTTTCTGAGTCACGTGCTCTTCTGGCCAATAATGTCACAGTGAATGACGACCCTCCAGCTGCTTGTCAAGTTCACTGGGGCAAGAAATCACCCAGTGTCTCCAAATACCCACCATGCAATGCCTGAAATGGTCTGCAGCCCAGGCCTTGTAGCTGTGCAGATGTAAGAGCATTTATTTTTTGACGTTACTTAATTCTCTCTGGAGAAGGTTGCATTAAGGCCACTAATTACATTCTGAATCTGATGTACTTTTCTGCTCTGCTCCAGTTCCTTATGTCCTCTAAGTCCCCTCCTGCCTGTTATAGAAAGAAGTCGGGTCTCAAACCCGTCAGCCGGGGTGTCTGTTTCAAGACAGCTGCTGACAGCTCAACTGAACTTGAGAAGTCTCAAGTCTGACAGAAGAGGAACTTTGTAGACCTCGCTGGGAAGCCGTAGCCTTTCTCAGCTCATGTCGGATCATGTTGTTGAAGTGAGGAAGTGTGTTCATCCTCCTTCCCATTTTTCAGTTTGATGGCGTGAACTCGTATATCTGTCTAATCTCTGATTCCTGTCCTGTTCCCATGTTTTACCTCATCTGTAGGTACCTTTGGGCTTCTGGTCAGCAGCCCTGCTGCAGGAACCACTCACAGCTGGCCTTTCAGAGGGAGCTTAAATCCTACCAAAAAGATTTCTCTCATCATTTCAAAGCGGGGAAAATGTGCTCTCCTTTTTGGGATTTCACTTGAAATGACTGCTTTGTTTAATTAATTATAGTAAATTGATTTCCATGTTTTCCTTTCTCTGACATTTTTCAATTACTGAAACATTTTTCTGTTACATATCTGTTGCCATTCCGACCATCTCTATAATAATCTTTTTATTTGGAAGAAAATATGTCCTCATATAGCAAATACCCCACCATATCTTGTAAACCAGCAAGTGAAGTTGTGGATTGAAATAAAATCACTTGAACAAATCATTCACTGAAGCTTCAAAGTTGTAGCTTTAAAAAAAATCCCATGTTATGAGATTTCTAACCTGGAAAAATGTGTATGGATCCATAAAATGATGGTTGTTGATTAACCAAATGTGCAGTCCTATTTTGTCTATAGTTTTTTAATTTGTTCTTATTTTTTCCCACCATCAACCTTCCAGGCCCTGCAAATAAAAATGAACGCTTATAGCTCAATCTGGCACATTTACATAATGAAAGTACTCATGTTGATTAATGTGCATTGTCCCTTTTAAATGAATAAAGGTAAAGATGCCAGTTCAGAGTTTTACCAGCAGGAGTCCAGCTGCCCTAACACTTGCTGATCAGATGCTGTTACTGGTATCTACTTTTATAACACCAGGCATAAATCAAGGCTCTGCTAAACCACACACCTCCTTGCTCTAAGTTTTATATTCTGTATGCAGACGAGTAGTGATTCTGGACTGCACCGAGTTTATTTTATGAGAACTGAAAATGCTTACACATAGAGTCACAGATATAAAGTGCTGTAATTTAAAAATTGGCTGCTTCTCTGTTTTACTGTCCATCCTGTCGCCAAGTTAAAAGGCTGCCAGCAGCTATTTTTATTGAAGCACTAAAATTTTCAGGATAATAAATTACTATCATAGAAGACATATCATACTAGGCATGTTTATTTAAGCGTTGGGATTAGGTGTCATAGCTCCACACTTCTTGGGACTTTTGTTACCTAATGTATTTCCAAAAGAAATTTAGGCTATTTCTTATTTTTGATTCGTTTTCCTGGGCTTTACAAAATATTTGGTGTCGGATTATGTGACTTTTTGCAAAACAGCCTCCAATAGTTACACAGGTGGTTGATCCACTGAGGTCCATGGTTATTCAAGGCCTGAGCCAGCTGTTTTCTCATATCCTTTCCTCTGACTGCCTACTTGAGGCGTGCCTCACCGTCACCACCCATCCACACCTGTTTTTTCACCTAATGTGAGAGCTAAAATCATAGCCGTATTATAGTAATTGATTAGGAAGAATGTGTGTGTGCGTACTCTTTTTTTTTTTTTTCCCAAAATGAAAACAGGGACGCTTGTCAAAGCCACTGTCAGTAATTGAAATAAAAGGAGCACTATCCTTGATGAGAATTCAGCCCGGTAATACAGCGCTATAAAAGAATATTCCCCCTCTTACAGATTTATTCTCTTTGTGCTTTTAAGATCATTGAGATGTTTGTTTTAGCAAAGGTGAGACGAGCTTTTGTGTTCTTTTTGGTGATTAGAGGTGATATACTCCATCATGATATCATTTTCTCATTGTCATTGCTAAATATGACCTCTGACCTCAGCCCTAATCAAGTGAGGCCTACTTTAAAAGTTCTTTTGGATTATTTTGTTCTTTTCTCCAGAATCGGGCAAGCTGTGTTGCTTTTTGAGATCTTTGAGCTTCATGCTGTCAGACAGCTGACAGTAAATGAGGTGGTTAATTTATTTTGTACTGGTTTGGATATCTTTCCCCCTTAATCGTAATTAAACCTGCACCTTGCAGGTTATCAGTCTCATATTGAAATGTATTTTCTGATCTGAGACATAAAACCAGAAGAACTGTCCACATCATTGCATCTTCCATGAGCACCATCACCATTCTGATTGATTCGCCCCCCACCCCCCCTTTTTTTCAAAAACCTTGGCGACGTGCGTCACTTGCGTGCAACTAAAAGACGCAAAGGCGCAACTGTAGCTGCCTACCTCCTTCACACGAGCCAAGCAGCGGAGACCAGTCGGTCCTTGGAATAAACACCGTCGCGGTCTCTCCGCCCTGTGTCCGTCTTTATTATTAGCGCTTCGCTCCGCCCTCCTACCTGTAAATCTCCCCGCTCTCCCTCCGGAGCGGATCCGACAGGCGCTCTCAGCTGGCCGCTCCGCTCCGCGCCGCGCCGCGCCGCGCCGTGCCAGGGCTGCAGGGGACCGAATGGAGGCAGCGACATCCATCCGATGAGCGTCAGCCCTTCTTCTTTACGCAGAACTGACAACAAAACCCGCCCGCCTGAATATGTAGTCTTCTCTCCCGCATTCAAAGCTCAACACCTCCAGAATCCCGTCGCTTGTTTATCTGTATTTTTCCTGCTTTGTTTCAAACCAATCGACTGACAGAAAGTAAAAATCGATTCTTCGCCTATTGATCGACAGGACCCCCCTGAATGGAAGACGGCTAGAGAGGTCGCCTGTTATTTCTTTCTTTCTTTTTTTTATTTTTTGCTGAAGACGGGCTGCAACAATTCCCTCCGTCGCTGTGTTTACATTAACGGACATCTCGGTGCCGCCTGGGCGGCTGGGAACGACGCCGTCTCTGTCACGGCTCACGGCGTGAAAAAAGGCAGAAAACACCCCCCTGGAATCATGAGAAACGCACAAGATTCGTCATTATTGCGGATTTAAATGCGTCTCTCCAAGGGCCACCGAGACGCTATTTTGGTCAGGTTTGCGTGCGCGGCGTCTCACGCACTGTGACAAATAAACAATTCATAGGTTCATAAAAGACTTGAACCATCTGGTGGGGAAGCTTCATCTACAGGAAAGAGGGGCATTTCTTTTTTCTTTTTCTTTTGTTTTTTTCTTTTATTTTAAGCAATATGGCTGGTGAGTGGGGCTGGGGACGCTGGCACAGGCTCTCCAATGCTCCTAAATGCTAGCTGAGGCGGATGGCACGGTTCCCCATGGAAGCGAGAGCTCTATGAGGACAAGCAATATCAATAATAATATAAATCCGGACTCTTCAATCTTAATATCCAAGATGGACAAGGTTGTCATCCCGTTCTCGCCCCAGGTGCCATGCGCTGAAGACGGACAGCGCATGTGGTGGGCATTCCTCGCCTCCTCCATGGTGACGTTTTTCGGGGGTCTCTTCATCATCCTGTTATGGAGGACCCTCAAATATCTGTGGACTGTTTGCTGCCATTGCAACGTCAAAAACAAGGTATGCATGTTAATCTTAACCCCCCCCCCCCCCCCCCCCCCC
>SSNR01000046.1:1994858-2139271 GCA_006937965.1 Callopanchax toddi | reverse complement strand
ACCCCCCCCCCCCCCCCCCAAACTTCCTCACTGACACTCTGCAGTGGCCTTTACAGAAAAACACATCATGGTCATTTTGTCCCTGTAGGCTGTTTACTCCCACTCTGGAATGAAGGGGGGTGATGTTGCATGAAAGATGTGAGTGAAATGAGAGTTTGTTTTATTTTGCATCAACGTGCCCTCATGCCACATCAGCTCCAAACATCTAGGATGACAGTAAACATTTCACATGGTCAGTTTCATGGAACCAAACATTTGATCCTTCCACCTGATGCGACCCAATCAGGAACTCCTTATGACACCAAGGTGTCTGGTGCAGTTTGTCTTCCTCAGCTCTAACCCTAACCATGTAGCTATTTGATCATTGATGAGGATTTATTTTAAATTCTGATCTGAGAGGTGGCACTGACTGTTGTAGGCAACCTGTGTGCAGGACTAATATAGAGATAAGATAATAAGGGTGACTGCCTATTACTTTGCTTGGGGTGGATGAATCATAGCTGATTCACATTCGGTTCATACGTGACTCACACACTTGTGTGTAGTGCCAGTGGCTCCCTGGATGGGCAGCTGAAAGGTGATGTTGCTCATGTATTTTTAAAAATCTTTATTATTTTATGTTAAGATGAAAGTATGTGCAAATATTTTAGTTTTTAAAAACGGGGTGAAGAGAGGCTTGCATTTAGCCCAGTTCCACCCTCCTGTTGTTTTCCTGTGGTGACCTTTTAGTGGCATCGACTGTTTTCTGTCTGTTTCTCCCTGGAATTATGACAGTCTGAGGATGGAGCATATAGGAGAAACATTAATTGACAATAACTCAATAAATTACATCATCATCTGAATGTTTTATCTCAAACATCCACAGTTCAGTTCACATAAAGCTGCAGGATTATGATAAAAAACAATTACCACTTTTAATTTGTTTGTATATTCTGTTTTTTTTAATAAGTCAGTGAATGCACCATTGACAAACAGCATTAAAACAATCTGATATTCCCTTTAGGATCTGAACCAACACTAGGACTGATTTACATGCACACTACCAGATCTTCAATATGGAATGTTTTACTTCCAGAATTATTAATTTCAAGTTAATCAGATAAAAAAAAGATATTTTATTAGTATTTTTTCTTTGAGATCAATTGGCATCAACTAAATTTGGTATTATCAGGTCAGAGCCTTACAATAATCTAAAATTGCATTTCTACTCTAAATGCATCATCAGATTATCACATAAATTCTAAAGTAGAACTCAGTTAAATAAACTAGAATAATAATAAACCTTAGAAAAACAGATCAAATATGTTTCCATAGCTGTTAAAAAGCAGGAACTGCATCTGTACGTTTCCTGTTTTTAGCACAGAACAGCTTCAACTCGGAGATATTGGTGAGTTTCATCACATGAAGCATTCGTTTTAGGTTATTTCATTGCACTTTTAAGTAATATACAATTTTATGATCAAATCAAGCTGTATTGGTCCAAACCATAAAACCACCACTTCCATGTTTCTCTGATGGGTGCATTGATCCGAGGCAGTGGTGTCCAATCCTGATCCTGGAGGGTTGGTATCCAGCAGGTTTTAGAGGTTTCTCTTCAACACACCTGATTTTAGTTAGTGGCTGATTAAAGACCTTCTGTAGAGCTTGATTACCTGCAGAACAGGTGATTTAACCATTGATTCAGGTGTGTTGGTGCAAGGAAGGAACAAAAACATGCTGGATCCTGGACCGTGAGGACCAACTTCGGACACCACTGATCTGAGGTGTTTCTTTTTTTGGGTAAACAAACAACACTCTTATTTAAACTGAATGAAAAAGATTAGCTTTATCAAACTGCTGTTGCTATGTTGTTTTTGGAGAGAAGTGTCTTTTTTCCTTGTAATTCTTCAATGTAACCTATCAGAGTCTCTCTGAATGTGGACTAGTTTAACTCGTTCTAATGTGCTAAACCGCTGCTGTTTAGCACAAACAAAACAAGCAGACTTCCAGTTATTCTAAGTGTAGAAACACAGTCAAACCTCTGGAAAGTATAATTAGAAAATTCTATTACAATGTTTTATTTATGCAGAGAGATTTCCACCCAGTGCTTTGTTTATGTCATGACTTGCCTGTCCACCTCCTGTCATGTTGTTACGCTCATAAACTCCAGCATCGGAAGTGGCAGCAAACCATATGTCACCCTTCATACTTTTCACAATCTTACTGGGAACGTGATGAAAATAAGCCATGCAAACATAATTAGGTATCCATCTTGAGCCTGCTTGTGCATATCTGGTTGCATCTTATCTCTTGAAACGAGGAGAGACGGGGAAAATGAAAGCTCGTATCCGAGTTTTTCCTGTTTGTGTTGCTTGGTGTAGAAGGCAGAGTCATCCCGTTAGGTGACTTTGGTAGGCTTGACACTTGGCTGCCAAGGGAAAAGGCTTGTTAGGAGTATTAAGAAGGGGAAACTGGATCTGTGTTCAGCTGACTAGTACAGCCAGCGAAGTTGGCAAGTGTCAGACACAGGATGCATAGTTGACGTGGGGCCGTGTGTGGCTTTCTGTGGCATTACTGGGAACCTGGAATCGGGGGCAAGTAAATACAGGTGGAAACTCTGAGAGACACTGGATGTGTTGAAACGATGGTGTGAGGATGATGAAGGTTTTAGTGTTTCCTCGGCCAATGACACACAGCTGCATTCTAGTTATTTATAATGACCCTCATCTCTGTCAGGATTATAAACTCATGGTTAAATTGTTATTGCAGAAAGACGGGGAGGCTGTTGTGAATAGTTGTCATTTGTCTGAAGCTGAAAGAACTCAGAATGGTCATTTTTTATTTAAGAAGACTATTTATTACAGAAAAAAACCTTAAAGGGATTAAATAAAGGAGCATGTACTAACAGATAACTTTTGGTGATTTACAAGCTCCAAGCTCTGAATAGCCATGTTTATGGCTCACTTTTTGTTTCAGAACACTCAGATGTCATTATAAAACTATATATCAACAGTTTTTGTAATTTGATTCACTCTGTTCTCCATGTGAGCACCAGGTCTCAGGTTGCCTGGATGACAGGGTTCCTACTCAAGTCCCATTTCAAGATTCCTGACTTTTTGAGACTCAGATGATCAGATTTCTTTTCAGACTATTTTCTTTTTCTCCACACTATTTCAGATCTGGAAAATGCAAAAGTCTAATTCCATGCTTTAATTAATACAGCCTCGTATGGAACCTGGGATAACTGTGGCTTAAGATTTCACACATTTAAAATAAAGTTTCCTGCAAGGCATAAACCTCATGCAAGACAATTATAATTCATATTGATGACTAAAAAGAATGCAAGTGTAAGCACTCTGCTGGAGTGAAGGAATCCATGCTTCAAGGCTTGTTAACAATAAGCTGGATGTGTTTTTTCCTGCTTTATGTCTTGCTGAAGATGCAGTTTTCTGCAGGTTTTTTGTTGTTGTTTGGTGATTTTCTTCTGCATGGTTATCTAACGGTTTGGGTGTTTATTTTTCATCATTCCACCTCCAGTGTCTGTTGAAACATGGATGGCTCCATCATCCTACGACATCTTGTAGCATTAAAAACTAAAAAGACATGTGAACATTTCAGGTGACTGCTCTGTGTCACAGGACCCCAACCTGCAACAGGAAACAGACACTTTATGAGCAGCACAAAAACACGTCTTGAAATATATTTTTCTCCCTTTTTTTTAGTGTTTTGGATTTATTTTCTGAAGAGACTTTTTAGATTTGATCTCCACTTTTGCAATGAAAGCAATAAAAATATGAAAAGCTGGTTGTGATCCCCTGTTACAGAGAGGATGGACAAGATTCAGTCCTCAAAGTAGCCGGACTGTTAAACTGGCAGCACATCTGCTGAACAATTCAGGGTAGACTGCCAATCATTTATAACTACGCTGTGTTTTAGCACCAAAAACAGGCTGAGGGTTTAAGTGCTTCCCTTCATCCTGCTTCAGTACAACAGCTGAGCACCTTCAGTCCAACATGAAGTGTTTTTATTCACTATAAGGCCAACAGCTGTCAGACTTGTACAGTTGTTTCTGTCCAACCAGTGCAGGAGGAGTGACGGAGCAGCGTTACTTGCTCTGCCTGAACAATCTTTTTGTGACTGTTGCTTTTAAGGCCTAAAAATTATACTTCTATTCTGACTTCTCTTCTGGAAAAAAGCTTTAAATTATGCTTTAATTAATACAAAAGTGCTTTTTTGTTTCTCTTGTTTGCAGTTGCATCAGTAAAGTCTCATCACGGGACTCAGAATGATTGTATTGTCATCTTAATTAATGAGAGTTCTACCTGCTAAAGATCAGATTTTGCTTGAGTATTATGAAATCATACAGGGAAAGATGCATCTAGTAGCAGGTCTCTGATTCTTTCCAGTGAGCAGTTAAAGGTTTGGAAGTCCACTTCATGATCATCTTTAATGAAATACAGCTGCCTTGGTGAACTTTAAATCATCACGGGGCATTTTTCCATAATGGAAAATTGTTATTGATTTTTGTGCTCCAAGGCCTGGCTTACATTGCAGTGGAATTAATCAAACCCACCTCAGCGTTTGCTACACTTGTTGTCATTTATGTGGCACTGCAAAACCAAAACCTTTGGCACAGTAAAGAAAGCGTCCCGGGACGCTCTTCAGCTCGCCTCACTTTAAGTGAAACGGATCGTGGAGGTACCTGTGGAGAGGAAATGTTGTGGGTCTGTGTATCCCCTTATGCTTGGCAACGGACCAGCTGCATTTCCCCAGAGCAGCATGCACCCCTCCATCAGCTGTCGCTCTCACTAACCCCAACTTCACTTCTCCCTGCACGCACTCTAATTCATCCCTCTGCACTTGGTTAAAATTCATAAATAAGTGAAGAGATAAAATGATTGATCTCTTTCTATATGTACACGAATGTACCTTTTGTTAGTTTTGGTGCCATGTGAGGAACATGTGAAGGTGAACTGTGTACTTGTGGCCAGCCGTTGACTTGCATGTGTCTGGTCATGTGTTGTTGACACTTGCGGGCTTGAGCAGCTGTCCCGGGCCGAAGCACGGCCAGTTTCCATCCAACACCCAACGTATTAGAAGGAGAAGCCCTGCAACTAATGGTTATAAAAATAATCATTAGTCAGCCAAAAGTCAACCAAATGCCAGTCAGGAATGTAGACGATTATGTCACTCTGCGTTTAAATTCCAAACAGATGGATAAATAGATGCTAATCTTCAGCATCACAGTAGATAAAGGAAGGTTTTCCAAACTTGTTAGCCAATCACTGCTGAGTTTTCTCCTCTAATGGGGAATGTGTGACTCATTCAGTGTAGATTCACTTTTCTATTCACTGATCCCTCTCTGGTTAATTAGATGACCATCTAGGGACAACTGCAGCTTGCTGTGATGATGTATATTAATCCACAGCCCAGCGGAGTCCATATATCAGGCCACACTATGTATATCAGGCAGACAGAATCAGCCCCACCCCCTACAGTACCTAACTATGCTCCCCCGCTGTCCTGCTGTCATGTCTTCTTCAGCTCGCTCAACCAAACTATTAAAAGGATATCCACGCCCCAGGAGGCATTCAGAGGTTAAAGGTTGGTGGGGGGACTATATACCTGGCTCCACATGGGGGAAGAGTGTTAGAATGGCATTCTCATCATTGGAAATACGGGATAGGGTCTTAGGTCACCAGATCCCTGTCAGGTTGGCAGTGGGAAACCGTTTACTTACAAGCTGGTACAGGAAGTCAGCAGTGAGGAGGTAACTAGTTAGTACATGTGATACCAGCAGGATCATTACCTTTGGGGGTTTATCTGGACGACTTTTTAAAGTTCAATATCAGTGAAAGGGTTGGTGCACATGTTGGTTGGGTACATTTAAGTAACAAAACATGAATTATTTGCAGTTTTTATAATATTTGTGCAGTTTTAACACCTGAAGAAAAGAATGTAACTAAGCGTAAAGGTCAGTTTGTATTGAGTTTGTTGTTCTAATGTGAACCACTGCATATGGACTCTAATGTCACGTTTAAAAAATCTTTATGTTGCTATATTTAAAAATAATCAGAAAAGGATTTCAGTGAGGGTTATTAACAATAAGGAGGCACTAGAAAGCATTCCAAACATTTATATTAAAAGACATTGAATTACCATGATCACATTTGACCAAAACTGACATAAAAGTTACAAAATAATCAAGGATGATCATCGTTTTATAACCTGAGTCATGTTACTGCCTTCAGAAAATTTAATTAACTACACATTTATGCTAATGTACTTAAAAATAACGCTAAACACAAATTGTTACTATACATAACATTTAATACTTCATGCATTATTAGATCACTTTTGGGAATTAACAACCTATTTTGATCCTTAGTTATTGAAATTAGAGTAAAAACATTCATACTAACAAACAATACTGTATAGTTTTATATTCCAAATACTTACAACTTTGCACAACAGCAAAATAAATGGGTACATTTGAAAGAGTATGATGTTAAAACTTTGTTTTTAAGGGCTTGCAGGTAGAGAATCACCCAGTTGTCAATAATAAATAAATGTTTAAAAGCAGCAGGTGCACTCTGAGGTAGAAATACATTTATAAGATGGATTGATGTTTGGGTAGCCTGCTCAGAATGACTCAGTCTAAACTAACAAAGCATTTTTTTACTAATTTTCCACATCAAACCATTCAGATTTGTCCATAAAGTCAGATGATTATTATTATTTGCTACCTTCTGTGCTGTATCACAATAGTTGTCCTCCGCCACACAGGCCAGCATGTTCACTGCTTTCAGACTTGGTGGTGATATTCAGGCTGAGGCTTGATCATCTCCAAGACCTCTCCCAGTTCTCCAAGCCCACCGCCCTCCCCAGCATTCAGCACTGCATCAAAACATACAGTATGTAATGGTATAATTGATGCGGCAGTGACCTCCAATGATCCCAGCAGGAGTTGTTTGCTTCCTATTTAAACATCAGGTGTCTCTTAGCAACATTCAACCTGTTGGAAAGCAGAGCTGTCATCCTCAGAGAGGGGGTTAAATGTGTTAGGATTACACCCCACCACCACAGCTATGGCCCTCAGCAACCAGCTTCAATTAACCTCAGAGGGGGGCCAGGCTAATATGCTAATTGCTATTCTCCTAGCAGGCTAAACGCAGGCTCAGGTTTCTCTTGACCTCATGGCCTGAACACTACAATGCAGGTACTGCACTTCACGTGGCAGTACTTGTTAGCTGAGCTCTATACACGAAGAAAAAATGGAATGTTACTGAAGGGAAAATGACAACAACTTACATCTAACAAGCTGAACCTTCTCCAGCCACAGCACAGCGAGTCTACTGACATCCTCTGACGTTTACCAGAGTGGTTGCACAGAATGAATAGTCCAGCTGTCAATTACAACCTTGTTTGATGCTCACAAAAGTGAAATCCCAGAAGGTCTTGCCCGGCTCGGGTTTCCTATGCCGCTTGGCATAATTCTGAATGCTGTGAAATGGATCTAGACATAAACAAAGCAAGGCAGACCAATTTCAGAGTGACACAAGCTTTGTAAAATGATGCCTCTGGAGTTGAGCTCCAAATGAATACATGTGTAGACATCATGTACGGAGAATGCACAGAGAGCATGGGTTCATAGCTGGATGCATTCATTAAAGATTGATAATAATACAGAGCCGCCAGCCTTTCTTGTTGAATTAAAATAATGCTTTAGCTGATTAATAGCAGAGGGTTGGGTTACATATCTGATCACCTGGAAAGCATTTAGAAGGAAGCTTTAAACATTCGTGACACTCATCTTTCATATAAGTCTTTATTATCTGTAGATGTAAATGTTAAAGTGATAGGAACCATCCCACAGCGTTAGAGCTAAATACTGATGGGCATTATTAGTCAGTGTGTGCTTTTAACATATTTTCTGTTTAAACTATGCATCTGTAACATATGTAAAGCTTAATAAGGCTTCATTGCCAGATGTTTAAAGATGTTAATATCTGTCAACACATTTTGTTCCTTCCGTTTTTACAGCTGCATAAATTATAAATGAATCAGATGAGTCTGTAGAAGTGCTTGTGTGTTTTTGTGCTGCTGAGGGAGAGTTTACAGTTCTTTTTAAGAATTTACTACCATCAGTATGTTTCCTTTCCTGGCATCAGTCAGGATTCTCATGTCGGATGTTTCTGGACAGTTTGCGGCCTGCACCAAAATGCATGGTGCAATTATAATGTTCACCAGGGGAGCAGCAGGGATTAGTTCATATATTCAGGCAGTGTAATTCAATCAGCAGAGCTCATCTAGGTTGTGGAATCCATTGGCCACGGTGACACACAGCAGTTGTGCTCCATCTTTGTGTTTTGGCAGGATCTATCAAGTGTGGTGGCCACAGGCCTCAGGTACTCTGTGAGTGGGAGATTTTCAGCACCATGGAGAGCTCAGGAAGGGCGACCGAGCAAATCTTCTGTTTCATTTGAATGACTGCTGATGTCAGTGGTTTTAAGCATATAAAATTTTGTTACTCATGATACTTTAAGCAATCTAATACCTGCATGCTTTTAATATAAACAAAATGTTTTACTATAAGCAGGCATCAATAAAATAGAAAGGTTTAATGCAGTTGATTGTGAAGTTGTGGGACTAAAAAACACAAAGTAGTCTTGAGATGATCTTCATTTTACTTTTATTTATACAATTGTTGCAACAGATACTGTCATGACCGGGGTAGTGCAGGACCCAAATGCAGGAGGACGGAGGCAGGAACAGGTGAGGTTGAACAAAACAGTTTTATTGGTGGCAGGACTCAGGAGACACAGGACACATGAAGCTGGGGATACAACACAAGGATCGGACAGGGAGTGACTGAACTAAACAGCATATATAGGGAGGGAGCTAATCAAGGAGATGAGACACACCTGAAGGGGATTAGTGCAGGACACAGGAGGAGGAACACAGGCACAAACTGGACACCAGGGGGCGGAAAATGACAGATACTTGTTTTTTTGCAGGACAGCAAAATGTTTAGTGAACCATTGGTTAAAATAGTTAGAACAAATCATTTTAGACAGTCTATAGATAGGGTGAGGGTTGAGCATGAAATGAAAAGTGGGCATTAATTCAAATTTTGTGCACCAGCAAAGTTAAATCTGTTAAAAAAAAAAAGTACTTTGATGAGGCAAGATAAAATAAAAATCTGTGAAAAGAAACTTATTGGCTGAAGTTTTTAGGATTTGATGACTTTCTTAGAAAATATTCAACCGATCTCAAATGATTTGGTTGTAAATAACTGAATTAGAAAAATAAAAAAGCAGTGGACTCTATAAGGCTGCTCAGATTGTTGCAGCTCTGCAGGATATAAGTGTATTTACAGAGAGAACAGGGAGCAAGTTGCTTAAGTAAATGCAAGGTTAATTGGTTCCACTTAAACCTAATAAGTATTTAAATAGCACATTTAAAAACCAGCAGTGGAGCTCTACTGGTCCATGGTGACATTCACTGAATTGTTTTCACTCATTGAGTGGTAACACAACAATAATAAGCATTATCACCAGTTTTAGGATGTTGCACACATCATCACCATTTGCAAACTGTGTGTACTTAATGTATTTTACAACATGTTTGTCTTAAAACAAAGCAACTTTTCATTTGTTTTTATATAAGATTACGTTTACTTGAGTAAACAAGAAAAAACATGATTCAGCCACCCTTCTCTTTTAATTTCTAAATAATTAGCTTTTAAAGATGAGATTTTCTTTTATTCTATACAGTAACTAGACTTGACTAGGCAATTTTAAAGTTCATTTTGTCTAGTTCTCATACTTATTCTTAAAATAATTTTTCTGTCTTTTAGTTAAGCCATTTATTACTCACCTATGAATCATCCAAGCATAAAAAGGACACCAAACTCAGTGGATTCCTTTATGACCACAGTGAAAACTTTCAATAAACTCCAGCTTGTTGGAATGCACATATAAGACTTTTAAACAGTACTGTATAATTAGAAAGGTAAAAATCAAAAAGGACAATCAACACATTATTGGACCCCCCAAATTACAGTTTATCATAAGAGAAAGTCTAAAAACTAAGTTTTGTTCCCTCTGGTGGATTTACTCAGGAAATGTAACAGCTATGTACTTATTAGATTATGCATGTTTGATTACATTATGTGCAGAGCTGACATCCCAGCCTGAGGGTTTCCACTGGTAGGAAGCTGATGACTGTTCAGAACTGACAGGGTTCATTCTTTGGGGAACATAAATGCACTAAGTTAATGTGGTGGATCTAACACGGTATGTAACAAACACAGAAAAACACATGTTGTATTTAATATGATATGGTTAAGTTCCTCTTTGTAGTTTTGTTAGGAAGTTTGACCTTTTAAAATGCTGTACAGTATTTTGTTTTGAAATAAAATTGGTTTTATAAAGTATAGCGTAGGTCTTATCTGCATAGTGTTGCCGCCCTCTGCTCTAATCTCTGACAGGGTGGAAGAGGAGACAGTTAATCTTCACAGCGTTTCTGCAGAACATTGTCTCAGGTGAACATGGGTAACAAAAAAAAAAAAAAAAACTCTGGCAAATGATCAACATCTTACATCCTTATGAATTCATCCTCTTTGTTTTCTTTCTTGTTGGTTTGATTTTCTTTTGTGTTTGTTTTTTTTGAAGCTTTTCTCCTCATCTAAAGCATCTTCATGCGTCACTTTCCTACAAGTATTCCTTGTGTTTCCTATAAAGAGCATTGCTCTGGGATTTCAGTTGCCAGGCAAGATTGGTCTCTGCTGCAAAGCTATTGTTGTTTAATTGGTCCTCTTTACTTGGCGACATTAACACAGGGGAGTATTGTTCACTGGCTTCTTAGAATGAGAGATCCTGAAAAGGAATCACATAATAATAAGGCTGGACAACAGGAAATGATGAAACAGAAGTCTGTTACTTTCTGAGTACATGAAGTGGATGTCATTTGGCCTTCTGCTTCAGGACATTGACATCTGCTTAAAGGGTCAGAAATGGAAAACCACTGCTTGAGTGTGCCTAAAGAAGAAGCCTTTCACCTGCCCCAGAAGGGGTTGGGGTCAAAGTTGACAAGTGTCACTGGAGAAATTAGCAGCATGCATGTTATCATGTGACAGCTCAGTGCACAGAACAGAGGCATGGGAACTTTTGAGGTGAAATTCAACCTATGCACACTGCTCTGCTCTGTCCTCTACCTGCAGAGGACTGGCTTTGGCTTGCTAGCGTGGCTACTCTGTAATTACTCAGTAACACAGCCTCTGACCATCGCTGTCGTGCTCCCTGTCCATCAAAGTAACATGTTCTTGGCGAGGCGTGCATGTGAGTGTGTGAAATACAGGGTTTATGTGATTTAAAAATGCATGCTAGGTGATAAGAACAAAGATACACGAGTCTGGAAATACATCACCTTGTTATAAATAGATAAAGAGGATCTGTTTTAGCCTCACTCAGGCTCCCAGAGGCTAGCTATTAGTGGCCGTTTCCACACTCGGGTCCAACAACTGAAGGAAAAATACATTCTTTGTAGAACTACGGCTGCATTTTGCACACAAATCATTTAATTATCACAAACATTGTAAATATTATACGTCTTGTGTTTTTGGCAGCATTTTTCTAAAATACAGAGAAGGGATTTGAAACTGCAATAAGACGCCACCGGGCAGAATGGCAGCAGCTGTGATTTAGAGAGATTGCAATGCATAATGTGATTTACTGCTTTTCTCAAGGCCTGCTTCATCTCTGCTGCTTTAACTCACAGATATATCACACATAGTATGCATGCACCCACACACACATACACGCTATTAGCGGCATTAGGAGCCTGACATTTAGGCAGTGTGTGCCACATGGGTGGTGCTTGCCTTAGTGTGCAGCCTCATTGTCACACCACATAAACACAGAGGAAAGGCCAAAAATATTTTGAAAGAAACCAGCGATGCAAACTTCCCCAGAAATCAAAATGAAAGGGAAAGTTTAAAAGGCAAATTATAAAATGTTAAATATGCTAATTTATGTCCTTGCTTTTTGCATTATGAAGATGCTGCAAGCAGATGGATAATTTATTTATTTATTTATTTACTTATATTTAAGGAGGATAAAAAACCACTTGAGATGAAGCATCTCGTTTACAAGTGGGTCCTCCTAGCAACAAAGATGCAAATATAAAACCAAGATAACAGAACAACATTTTGAATTCAAAACAAAAATGACAATGTGACAAACTAACATTACACAACTTAAAAATATTAATGAACAAAACAAAATTAAAAGACCAAAGAAAAAGG
Organism: Callopanchax toddi; assembly: GCA_006937965.1. Classification (NCBI taxonomy): domain Eukaryota; kingdom Metazoa; phylum Chordata; class Actinopteri; order Cyprinodontiformes; family Nothobranchiidae; genus Callopanchax; species Callopanchax toddi. The sequence goes on along the minus strand of SSNR01000046.1, from coordinate 2,126,985 downwards.
CTAATCAAATAGAATGAATTATGTGAACATACAAACATACATTCACATAAGAATACAATAACAAATGGCGCAGCTAAATGGTAGTAAGACAACTAATACACAACACAGAAAAATTTGGGGTAAAATTAATTTAAATATAATACGGCTAAATGATGATGCAATAATTCAATCAAAAACAGTAATAGTAATAAACAATAATAGTTCCATTTGCACTAAAAGTGAATTATAAACATGGCAAACGACTGTGTAAGATGGTTTTTGACTAATATCTAATTAATCTAATCAACAGCTAGACCAAAAACAACAACATTTAATTGTTATAAAATCAAATGACAAATATATATTTTTTTTAAATCATAAAAATTCAGTAAAAAAAAAGAGAGATTAATTGCATGTAGCATAAATTTGTTCAGAGAACAGATTGAGATGAAAGATGTGGATCATAAAATTCCATTCACTCTAATTGGAAGCGACTTATTAAATACTAGCATAAAACCTTCCCACTTTATCACTTACATTAAGACAATTAGTTTTGTGAAATGTTATGTTTAAATGTGCAAACTTGACATTCAGTTTAATTTTATCTGCTGAGTTTTGTTATAAATACAATTCAAAGATTTTTAAAAAATGCTTTCAGCTCGGTTTTACAAGTTTAATCTTCCACAGCAGTAGAGTGCACGCTAGTGATCACGTGAAACATGTCTACAGTGTTACATACTGTCACTTTAAATGATGCTAACACAGAAGCGTGGTAGTTTCTCTGGCTTTAGGCTCTCTTTCTGCCATAAAGCCTGACCTACTTTTCAACTCCTGGAGGGCCGCGACCTCCTCAGTGCCAGTTCACATGAGAGCAGGGGTCATTAATTGTCACCCAGTGAAAGTAATACCCCCGCAGTGTTTGAGGGCTTCCCCATGAGAAAAGATTTATTGATCAAATTGCATGTAATTTTAGACATACTGAACACAGTTTATGCTATTAGAATGGTGTTGATCTATTTAGTTTTCCACACATTCCGATTTTTCTGGAACATAAAAGAATAAATTAAGACAATTTAATTATTTGAGTTAAAAAGTCATAAAACTATTTTCTTGTTTTTGATTTTATTCTTGTAAAGCTGTCTCCTTATGTTTGTTTATGTCAGAAATGATTTATTCAGACAAAATACGTCTGCTTCGGTTGAACATTTTCCTATCAGTGTAGCACCACCACAAATGTTGCATTTAATGCTGTCTGCAGAGCTCTTACAAACCTTGTGAATGAGATGCATATAAAACACTTTGGGTGCAACAAGTGGAATCTCTCATGAATAATAAAGATGGCAATGTGTGGTTAATTTGCTGTCTGGTCATGGATATTACAGATGCATTATAGATGGGAGACTTAGCTGGAAGGTGGTATTCTTTACCTTGGTACTATATTTATAAATAAACAACAATGAAAACCTTAAGTTTAATGTGTTGTTTTCGAACCTGTGTATCATGGAAACTGTTTCTCTTAGGAGAAATAAGGAGAAGAACAGCTAGATGTCTTTTATATCATGCCTCTCTGGGTTTGTAACGTGAAAGTGGAGACGGCTGACATTCTGCAGGAAGTGGACTCTGGGAATTCTGGGAACAACCATGTGATTGTTGCCTGGAACTACACATTATAACTTGGCCCTAATCCTGCCGCTGTAGTAATCAACAGCTGCAGGGCTTCAATGCGCGCTGATTAAGAAGGAAAAGAAGTTCTCCCAATGAAAAAAAATCTTTTTTTAGTTCATGCCGGGGAAAGATAAAAATACACGATGACATCATTCTGTCCATGGGGTTATGTTATGATTTGATGATTTTCTGTATATTGCACACAGATGTGTGTCTATTTTAACTTGGTTACAGCAGCAGGGGGACACTAAGCACCTCTTATGTTGACATGCACACTTGCCCTTTCCAGGCCAAGGCTAATTTTTGTTTGGTGAATGATTTTCTTTTAGGCATATCATCTCGGCCTGCTGCAGGGCTTAAAATAGACAGGGTGCATTTGGAGGCCGCTTGGTTGCAACTGCAACAAACAAGATTGAATTAGAGGGCTGTCAGTTGGGTCCATTATTTGGGTCCCTTGGATATTTTCCATCAGCATGCTGATTAACAGTGTCTTCGGTTACACTACTTTTCCAGGAGGATTTAGTTGTGGGATTCCGATCAATTGGCTGATGCTGCCTCATGATGTAATAGTGTAAGAAAACTTAAAAAAATCACAGCTTAATGGTTTGATGGAATGGAGCTGGTGTTTCATATCTGGTTATTTATGGGATTATTGATGTTTAGCCTGTAATCTTGTGGAGTGAAAAGCTAAAAAAAACTCAAAGTTTGATGAGAAGTGGAACCTTAAAAACACAGTAGACATGTGCAGGTAGACTCTTGATCTCTTCATGACCTTTTTTGTATTCTACTGATCCATAAATCCAGAACATTTCACACCTCTGTGCTTCACAGCCGTTCCTTTCTGTGGACGTGGCTGCATGTCATGTGATCAGTGCTCAGCTGGTAGAATGTTTGACTGAAAACGTTAATGTGCCGTTAATGGGGTTGGACTGTTACTACTAATGTCTCAAATCGATTCCATTTTGGTTACTATTGTCAAAACTAATGGGGCTAATTTAAGGATTTTTATAAATGCAGAATGAATGTTAGGGTATGGAGAAGTATTGGGCAAAACAATAAATATTTGTTATTTTATTTTCTACTTCTACAGGACAAGTCAAAGTGTGTTCAAACTTCTTTGGGTCAAAAAGGACTGTAAGCTCTATTTGGATGAGGAAATAATGCTTTTGTTCATAAATCTATAGAGGCGTACATCACTTGATGATGTTTGGGCCATTTTTAACCCAGTAGTTAAATCACAGTCAGGCAGATACCACATATAGATAAATTCAAAATAGAGTTTATGTTTTAAAGGAAAGTAATCTTCTTTTTATTTAATGAGGGTGGACTAGTTTTGACCATGAGGACATATACAGAATGTCAAGACATCTGGAGGGTTAAAAGATGAACTAATTGCTGTCTGCTCTGTGGTGTAATGATTTTATTGTTGAGTAGTATAGTAGAATAGTAGCCACGATCCATTAAAATGACTCATTCATAGGGGTGGGATGAACGGCTGTCAATCAAACTGTCTTCACATGCTATTGGATAGCTCTAGGACCAATCAGAGCTGTTTAGCTACAACCGAAGCCAGCTGGTAAATAAAACTTTTACTGTAACTCATCAGCATAGCAGCCAATACATAAAAAAAAAAAAAAAAATGTAAGTGCCTCTATCTGTCTTAAAGAAAAGCCCAAATCTAAATCGTCCAAAGTTGAAAACAAAGCCGTTTCAAACATACGCTTCCTGAGCTGCCACCTTGTTGTTTAATTTTAAAGTCGAAGCTCTGACGTCATCGGCTAATCCCGCCCACCAAACCGTTAGAGTGTTGTGATTGGCCCGGTACGAGACTGACCGGACTGGTCTAGTTGATGACGGTCTAGTTTACTAAGCTACATGAACATCTTGATCTTCAATTAGCATTTTTCCATGTTTTGAAAAAAGAATCCTAAATAGCTCTTTACACATTAGCAAACATTTGGACTTCTCCAAAACCACACGCCTGCAGGTATACTGGTCATTCCCAGTGGTCGTTTAAAACATTTGAACATGTTAGGTGGTTTGTCTGACTTCTGTTGAAGTCCTTGTGTTTCCCAGGTTAAAATAAAGGCTGAGAGAATTTCATGAATGAGTGACAGTGAGATCATCAACTAAAGGACCTTCAGAGTGAATGATCGAATGAGAGCATTCAAAGCTTGTGATGAGTTTATGTAAGCCAAAGGAGGTGGGGGGTGTATAACACATGTCTGCATACTTCAGTGTGACCGAGTATGATTTCATTAAAGCCCAGTATGAACAGTGGCATTCTTAAATAACTCTTGCACAGCGCTCTTGCTGTCATTGACATTTCCTTGAGACTTGGCTGCTGTTGGTGACATTAACTGAATGCGGAAGAGTATGTCTTGTTAAGCTCAAGCCATGAGGATTGAGTGTGTACCAGGATTGCACTTGGGCTATTTTTCACCCTCCGACAAGCTAAATATAACATGATGATATTTTGGTATTTTGCCACCTGCATTATTAGTACACTTTTCCTTTGCTAAAGAGCTGCACCTTTAATTAGAAGTTATGGATTAGAGATGTGCAACCTTGACATTTTCCATTGTGTTTGAATTCACAGTGTTGCTTTTTAAAATTTTGTTGTGCAAACCTACAGCTTAGATTGGAATTTGTGTCATTTTCAGTTTATGTCTTCATTTAAAAACGTGCACATGCTTTTCAATAACTTGTGGCACATGTTTAATGCCTGCTAAGCTAAATTAGCTGCTTTCTCCTGCAGTTTTACCAGCTAACAACACAGTTGCTGTTTGAATTTCTCAAATAAACAGTAATTAGAGCAAAAATGTCACTTTTATGTTTTGAATTGTGGTTTTAACATCTTAAAATCTCCTTTTTTTGTTGTTTAGGTTGGCTGTTTTGACTGAAGGTTGGCTAACCGTTTGTTAAATGATCAAAATGGTAGTAAAAACATTGTGTGAAAGTTTTGCATCATCTTGTGAAGGTCAAGAGTCTTTAAATGTCAGCCCATTTCACATTGACAAGTGGCCTTTCAATAGATAAAGTGTTCATTCAATTGTCATGCCTTTTGATTTTAGGATCATTCAGATAAAGGTTGGATTACTGGATGGTGAAACAGAGACAGGTTCAATACACGGCAACGACCTGGATAGAATGAATGAGATTAAAGCTATTATCTGACTGTTGTTGATGTCAGTGACTTTACCAGATTATTTTAGGGTTAAAACAAACCAAATCTGTTCTGCAGGGTCAGATCTGAAGTCAAATATATCTATCTGGTTTGGTACAGAAAAATGTTAAAACACCAAACATCAATCAGGCCAACAAATGAAAAAAAAAACCTGCTTTAATGCACTACCTGTCTGATCCCAAAACTTAAATTATATCTGTTATGTGTCCCTCCGTTTTGGTCCTGCATCCTGCACCAGGACAATGTCTGCAGCCTGCTGCTCCGCCCCCTTGCTGCTCCCTCTGAGGAGCCTCACAGCTGTGGCTGATCAGCTATCAGCCACAGCTACAAAAGGCAGAGCTGACCAACAGCTCAGGGGAACAGATCTTTGCTGTTTCCCTCTTAGTGCTGACCTCTAGTTCTTCTGAAGCCTGAATTAATAGTTTAGCTGCACTTTTTGTTTGTGAAGGTTATTTAGTTAAAGCCCTTTTGGAGCATAACCTTTCTTTTAGTGTAGCTTTTTGTTAAACTTAGTTGTTACCTCATTTAGTCTGTCTCATAACCTCTTTTTAAAGGTCTCCTTTAGTTATTGAAAACCCTTGTGGTCTCCTTTAGTTTACTTGGAACCATTCTTTGACTCTTAGTTTAATTGTAGCCATTTTTTGGTCTCCTTTAGTTTAGTTATAGCCTTTATGGTCTCTTTTAGTTTACTTATCCCTTTTGAAGAGTGTTTTAATTTCTCCTTAGTGTTTTCCCCTTTTGGGTGATTTTGGTTTAGTATTTATTATAGGGAATTTCTTTTGGTTTAGCTGTTCCTCTTCCAGCATCATTATTAATGAAAACATTCTTTAATTAAATTGATACCTGTTGTATCTGGCTCTTTGTGTTAGTCCCTTGGGTTATTTATTTTATGTTCTCCTAGACTTTTTAAGGGACGTAACAATATCCATTTAAGACCAAGTGAGATTATCTAAATGCTTTAGGAGTAAGATCTGGCACTTCATATTATTTCCTTTTTGGCATTAAAATGTTCTTTTCTCAAACAAATGACAAAAATAGTATAGTAAATCAGACCTCTTTTAAATGAGTCTTTAACCCTATATTGTCAAATGTCCTATTTGATACACAGATTTCAAACTTTCTAAGAGCTCTACCTCTGTCACAGGATTAGTACATTCCTCATACTTTTGTATTGTTAGGAAAAATATTTGACTGTTATAAAATTGTTAGCCAACAAATAGTTCAGTTTTTAAAAGTCTGAGTTTGCTGATTAGAATTAAATGTGTCAGATATTAATGGATTAATTGAACCCTATATCCTGTAGTTACGGGTTGTGAAATTTTGATTTGGTAAATGCACTTTGCTTCATTTGAAGCCAGAAGATGTGAATAAACGTTATTTTGTTCATGAAGTTTTCTTCTCTGAATTATTTCCCTCTTTTTCTGATGAGTGTAGTGAAAACACCTTTACTGACACCATCCTGGTTCTTGCCTCTGTATCTTCATCCTCTCCTTCTTCTGCTTCTGTCCTTCTCCAAACCCTTCCCTCCCTCCCCCACTTCCTCCTCCAAACCTCCCCACCCACACACACACACACACACACACACACACACACACACACACACACACACACAGTGTCTCAAACACCTACTGTCTGCCCGCCAGGTCTTTGTTGCTAAGCGACTGGCACTGAGCGCTGGACTGCTCTTGTGAAAGCGACGTTTGTCCATCATAATCTCATTCTTCCTTGTGCCATTTACAAGTTCAGTTTTGTATTTTTTATTTTTTTAGAATTACACATCATGTTCAGTGACAAAAAAAAAAAAAAATCAATGAATGCATTAGATTAGTTTTATTAAACCAAAAATATCAAACAAAACTTTGAAATGACCAGGATTAGTTCTGCAGAGTTGACATTCAGTATAGTTGTAAGAGTGCATCAAGGCCTGGTAGTTTGCAGATTAAATCATCAAGGTGTTTATGCTCAGAATTTATGTTGACTTTTTAACCGTATCATTAAAATCATTTGCTTGACCATTCTTTATAGAAATTCTTATGACACCCAAATCTTGACTATGATCTGAATCTGTCCAAAAACATGCCTGAACGATCAGCATCCTCCCACTCCTCCATCAGTCCTGTTCATGTTTCCTAGCTGCTTTATCCCTCTTGATTAGTCCCTTGGGTTTTTACGCCTTTTACTTTGACAAAGAAGCCTGCAGCTGAGAGCTAAAAAGCACTTATGACAGTATTGATTAACAGTGGCCATTAACGCGTGGAGTGGAAGGAGGACTTTCTTACAGTGAACTCAGAGCTGGTTAAATGAAAGCACTGAGGCTGAGGATTAGTCATGTGGAATTTCCTCACTGCTGCATCTGAAAGAAGCTGAAGACATATCGTCACTGAAATGCAAATCATTCATCTACGTGTGTGCAGTATGTGGTATATGTGCCTGATAATAAAGGATTAAGTGGGTCTATTTGCAGGTTTAATGTCTGTAAAGAACCCTATTTAACACAGTCAACTCAAGTAGAGAACGAATGAAAATTTGATGACCACCTTGATGAATCAGTCTCTCTCACGCAGGCTTGCTTGCACACTCCTCCCCTTTTGCCTGCAGTGTTTTTCCAGTGTGATTTCATAAAGTAAATGCCCCTTTCATGCAAAAGCAGCCATAGCACATTTTAGGCCACATACACACACACTCTCTCTGACTTGTCCTTGGGATTGAATAGTGCTGCAGTGATGAAGTGCACACTGTTTGGACAGTAGAGGAGAGCTGATTCAGTCTTCACATCATTCCATGTGAAAGCTGTTGCCAGTTCTCGTCCTAACGCACCCCGACAGCGTTTTTTTAAAACGTTGGTGCTGAATTTTCGCCGTTGTTTATTTGCGCTCAACAGCACAGCCTGCAAAGGTCAAATTGCTGACTCTTCCTGCATAACCCAGCCCACCCCCCCTACACATACACATCACTGTGCCATCACAGGGGATGCCTCTCCCAACCTGAGGCAAAAGGCAATTCTTGCAATACTCCTTGTCATCCCCTCAGATCTCAAACCTGCTCTAGCTGCAACGACGCTAACAGGAACGGGCAGATCACAGCGGAAACCAGAGCCCAATGCTTGTCTCACACTCAACACAAATAAACAGGCTTTATCTTGAATGCAGATACTCTGACGTACATTGTTTTTGGTAATTTGCTTCTAAATTGAAAACCTTTGATTTTGTAAAGGATGCCCCAGTCCTCACCAGCAGCACAGTTTACACTTCACATCACAAAGAGACTTAATGCTGCACAAATACAGTCCAGTGTTCCTCTGAAGGCACTGACCTTTCTCTTAAATGCACAGATTGGTTTGTTGTGCCGCCATCTTGCATAATTGCGCTGATGTCTGCTGGCTTGACGGTCTGTATACAAACATGCTGCGACGTTTCATTCCGACTCCAGCTCCACTTAATGGATCGTGTTAGCTGAGGTCAAAGTCCTCTCTATCACGGGGAGGCGGGCTGGGGTTCTGAAGAAACACAGCCTTCCCCGTGGAACCCGTCAGAGGGGATGTGGTGTTCTGTGATAGAAAAACAAGCAATCATAATCTGCAGGGTGTCTTCTCCACTTTTCCTCTTCTTAACTCCGGGGTTAAAACATGCAAATTCTGCATGGAGGAAGCTGATTTCTTTCCCCCAGTGGGAGGCGTGAGATCTAAATTTAAAATGATTAAATAAGCCTAGAGTTAGAAAACCATTTGCACTTCCATTTGTTAGCCTCTGAGCTGTTTTCAAATCAAGGGCAAGTCTCTGAATCATTAGATACAGATGACTGCCTTTTTTACTGCCGTTAACAAGAACTTTTTTCTATTGACCCTCACATTGTGTAACAAAGTTAGTGGTCTTAATTGACAGAAAAAAATCAAGGATGGAAATGAAAGTCCCAATTAGTCAAATTGTCCTTTTTGTTAAACAGTACAACTTCTCAGGGACACTGATTAGTATTTACACTCGTGTGTCTGCTGCCATTGTTCCACATTAAACTCGAGGCTTACGCTTATATATTCTTATAGTCCTGTGCAATGGGTGGCATGACTGAGAGATTTGAGAGTATTATTGCTTCGGGAGAAGATGAAGGTAATGAAACCTGCCTCTCAAGCAAAGAGAGTCTAATCTCCAGGGTCTCTCCTGGCTTCTTTTAAGCCTGTGGAGTGGAGTGAAGTGGAAAAGAAGAAAAGGTGTGAAGGTTTGGATTCCTACAGTCTGCATGTATTAATTCCCAGGTTGAATGTTGGTGAAGTAGCTTGTATTTATCAGCTCCAGTCAGTCCCCCTGAGTCTCAAAATGAACACAGATTTTTAGGTGTTGTGCACTCAGAGCTGCACAAATCATCCAAAAACTGGAATAAAAAAATACACTCAAGGACTAAAATGTTTCCTAAAGCCCATACAACTGAAAAAAAGCCCCCGTGTTCTGAACAGTGGTGAAATTCTAGTTTAGCAATCTGCACAGTAGTTTGCAGCTGTTTCAGTCCTACTTACCTGATTTTGCCAGACGAGCTCCCCAGGATCTGGATTGGAAATGCTGTCTCTTCCTGTTCTAGACTCAGAGATTGGTGCTCTTTCTGAATCAGATTCAGATGGAGGTAAGATGGAGTTCAAAGAGAGTTCTTGTCTCCACTGCACCACCCATCACACGCTCAGAGAGGGAATATTAAATCAAGGTGATGATTTGATGCAATCTCGAGGTCTCCTCGGCTAGAAAACTCTTTCTCACTCCGTAGAATGAGTCTCTTGCTAAATAGAAATAACAACATTCATGTCAAATTAGAATCTAGCTGGATTTGAATTGGACATGTTAACCATTTGTTTGTATACTAAGCTAACAAATAAAGGTGTGCCACTTCACTTTTATTTTTACATTTGTTCAAGGTTGGTTTTGTAATCTTCTGACTCACTGCTTATCAGAATCTTTCTGCAGAGGACATGGTGTTGCATATATGCCCATCTGTCAGCGTGTAGTGCTGGTTAGTCATTCATATCTTATGCAAAGACTGCAGTATCATGCAGACGCCCCCACTCATGTGGTTTGGTTGTTACACATTTTGCGGAGCGGCTGATTCATTAAATACCAAGTTGTTGTCTTGTTGGCTGAATCCAAACAGATGAATAAACAAGTATATAACTGGAGTAAGATTTTGCATGCAGGTTCAACATATTTGTTTTTTTCTGTGATGCAACCTGTTGGAAGGAATTTTGTGGAAGTAACATTTTTTCCCTTATGAGCTGCTGTGATTCTAATGATCATTTTGCTATTTGGTTTTCAGACCGGTTTTGAGTGTTTGCTGCTAGATGTAAATCCATCTTCCATGTATATAGGGATGCTGCTCTTTATAAGGCATCATCATTGATCTGTGCAGGTTGGACAGCTGGGAGCCAATTAGCACAATAGCTACCATCCTTGTGGTTTTCCGCTCGTGGAAAACACCCCAACAGCCTGTTGTGCATGAGGTGACGGGGCCCTGACTTTATCTGCGTGCTGTTCACTGAGTCACTTATTGGCAGAGAAAGCACGCTGTCTGTCTGTGTTTAGGAAGGAAGCTCATTAAGGTGTTTCGAGGGCAACTGGGAGTCGAGGTTCAGACAGGTGACTGCTTGATAGGGCTTTTGGTGTTGTTGTCTGAGCCGCTTTGTTTCAGATTCACCAAATGCTGTGAGAGAATCAAGGCTGTGGAGAGAAAAACAGCATGTTCTGCCTGTTTCAGGAATCAGAATGACTCATGGAATTGCTGCAATGACAAATCCTGCAAATATTGTAATTATTTAAACTTTAGTGTTCTGTAATTTATGATTAATAGGTAGGATTGTGTATCTGTAAACTGAGCTCTAAATTATTACATTTCATAAAGCATTATGGAGATTAGCATGCACGCTCAGTGCCTGACTGAGATTAGAAGGACTCATATATGATAACGTTTTCATATATGTTATACATACTGTATATATTTTTCTTCTTACCGATGCAAAATTGTCAAGACAAGAAGCATCATTGGTAAAATATAGAAACACAAACCAAGTCCCAGACGAAACAGTGATCAGACATTGTCCATAAAACACACATAAACACACAAACAAAGCTCATGAATGAAAGTCCTGTCTTTCTTTAAGCAATAACATAAATGGAGTCGGTGTTCTGGATAAAACTCAGTGGATAAAGGATGTGGTACCAAGCAGTAAGACTATGATAAAGATGTCATTTTGAGGAACCCCGAAGCAGCATTCAGTGTCTGCCTGACACAGTTACCTCAGCCTGCTCCGAGGCAGAGGGGTCACTTTAGGATACATCAATTTTATGACATCAAAAAACTTTAGAACCCTGTTTAGACATTTTGAAGTGTGCTTGTAGAGATTATTCCTGATGCTCATGGGAACTCTCATGTTCATGTAACAAAATGGTGGATATTAGCCTCAGATAATGGCTGTAGCACAATTAAAAGCTGATGTTGGGTTATTTTTTACCACATTTTCTGATAGGATAAATAATCTGACCAGTAACCGCTTCAGGAGGAATAATGTAGAATACCTTCTGGTTCTGATAGGGTAGTGTGTGAACTCTTCTCATGCCAGCAGTCACGTTGCAGCACATCTTTCTGATGTATTAAATGGACCAATGTGAAGCTTACCCCACTGGTCATTTGCATCAAAAACATGGCTATGAGCTGGTGCGTATCACCATAGTAACAAGCCATCTCTACATCAGTGACAACAAAAATGAATTAAAACCTGTTGAGACGTAATCGACTGATTATTGTTTGGATACTTATGAGGAAACAGGTTGTGGTTCCTTCCAGAAAAACATCCTCACATTACTTAATCTTACATTACTTCTTTCATCTTTAATATATTGCTACTTATAATTTTGTTTATGTTTTGCAAATCTGAGGGCATAGATATTTTCAATTTAGAGTTTACAAGGGTCATTATTTGTACTTGCAGCTAATAGCTGTGAAAAAGATGAGATTTAAAATCTAAATGACTGCTGCTCATCTTGTTGTGACTTTATTACCAGGGTACAATGATTATTGATGCACATTCACCTGACGTAGCTCTGAATCAGCATTTTTGAAGACATTTCAACAAAAATGGTTTTGAGGAAACTGCTAAAAAATCAAACCTTTATTTAGGTTTCTTTTTCACATTCTCTTATTAAATTGGCTGGCCACGTAAAATCTGTTTAGATGATAAAACTCAAATGTAGACTGACCTTTCAATCACCCATAATTCATGGCGCCATCTATTTTTATCCAGTGTTCTGAAATGTTATTTGAATGGAGGAGATTCAGAACACCATTATGAATCAACAGCAGTGTACATTCAAGATAGTCTTTCTTTCTTTCATTCCCCCTCCAGCCATAAGGAAGTGACCCTAATGCAGATGTGTCTTCATTCTGTGCTCTTGTTTGAGCAGAGGGACACGGAGGAAAGTAAAGTCTTAGACAGCATGGGCTGCCAGGCTTACATTATGCTTTTACGTATCACTGTCTTATTGTTTCTCTCTGCCAGCCGAGGAGACGTCACAGTTTGGGACAAAAAGCAGACTTGGACTGCAGCCATTTGAGCTCTTGTCCTGTTATTCAGATGGGTGGGCTGTCCGGTGGGGGTGCAGAGAGAGTAAACCGCTCAGCTTGTCTTCCTGTTTGCCAATATTGTGAATGTCGTCTATTTAGTTCAGTGTCCACAATTTGTCTAATTCCAGTTTGGCCCGCATTGTTCAGAAAAGGCCTGGGACTCAGGAGCAGCGCAGAGCCAATGTGCACCTGCAGATGGATGAGTCTTTGGTTTCTTTGGTGAGATCACAGTTTGCTTTAGAGTAGCACATTTCATAGTTTGAGGATTAAGTCACGTTAGACATATAGATAAATGTTTGTTACAACTTGTATACACTAAGATTTTAGCAAACCTTGACAGAAAAACCTTTGTAATATTTACTGCCTTAAAGGAAAGGAAAGGAAAGGAAAGGAAAGGAAAGGAAAGGAAAGGAAAGGAAAGGAAAGGAAAGGAAAGGAAAGGGGTTATTTGGGGCCACTTGTGTATACTTCAGTACAACGTAGTGGAATTTGTTCTCTGCATTTAACCCATCCCTGAAAAACCCCTAAAGCAAAACATGGATTTATCATGTAATCTGGGAAGGGTAATGGCATCATAAATATTAAAACAATAAACCAAAAAACACATCAAAATTTAAGAAAATGCAGCCAAACAAAAGACCCAACAATCCCATCCCAACTCAATCAACCCAACTAACCAAGCCAACTCAATCAACCCAACTAACCAATAAACCAACCCAACCCAACTAACCTTTCCAGCTCAATCAACTCAACTAACCAATAAACAACCAAACCAAATTAACAAATTCAACTCAGTTAACTAAAGCACCAACTCAGTTTAACAAACCCAACCAAAAAATATGAATCCAACTAACCAAGAAACCAACCCAACCAAATTAACCAACCTAACTCAATCAACTAAATTAACCATCTCAACTAACCAGACCCCATAGACAAACCCAACCAGCCAATAAACCTACCAACACATTTGTGAAAACACACATCATAAAACTATAACTATAACAAAAGCAGAATATTTCATGAATACACATGTAACGACCTCCAAATATACAACCGTGGTTCTCGTCTGGAAAAGGGTGGCTCGCCAACTCCAGGTCTGGGGAGAAGTCCTGCCTCAAGTGGAGGAGTACAAGGATCTCAAAGTCTTGTTCATGAGTGAAGGGAGATCGAGAGGTGGATCGGGGCAGAATCTTCAGCGATGTGGACGCTTAACCAGTCTGTTGTGGTGAAGAGGGAGCTGAGCCAGAAAGCAGAGCTCTCGATTTACTGATCAAGCTACGTTCAAACCTTTACTAATGGTCATGAGCTTTGAGTAATGACTGAAAGAGTGAGATCACAAATACAAGCAGCTGAAATGAGTTTCCTCAGCAGGGCAGCTGGGCTCAGCCTTAGAGATAGGGTGAGGAGCTCTGACATCCAGGTGAGACACTAGAAGAGTAGAACCGCTGCTCCTCCGTATCGAGAGAAGCCACCAGAGGTGGTTCAGGCATCTGGTCAGGAAGCTCCCGGGCTGACCCAGGAGAAGCTGGAGGAAGTATATCTCCAGGCTAGCCTGGGAACAGCTGGGGTCCCACAGGAGGAGCTGGTGGAGATGTGTTTTCTGCTTCATTGTGTCATTTTCTGAAATATTACTCTCTGTTATTATGATGTTGTGTTTTTTTTAGTTTTTAAGTCATGAAAAAGTTTTTGTATTATGATATTGTCTCTTTGGTACAATAATACCCCTCGTCTACTATTTTAGTGATGTAGATGTATTAGGCTGCTGCACTCAACCTCTGAGAAAGGAAATGTATTTGGTGATTGGAGATTTGAATGGATGCAGTCCTGATCTGATTTGATTCCAGTTGGAATCTGTGTAATCCCTACATCAGACAGCCCAGGTAAGCCCCTGGTCTCAAGATCAACATTACAGCCCAGTTCACCTCAGTTCACAAATATCGTCTTTAATTTTGAACTTTGTTCTCTCTGCGTTGTGCTTTGCTGTGATACCTGAGGAAAGCTGATATCTTTCTGGTTTCCTCTGACCTGCTAATAATAATCCTGCACCGATTGGCCTCCGTTTTTCCGTATGGTTAAGTAGACGCATACATAAAACGGCTTCACTCCACAAAGTGTTGTCAGAATCAGCGTTTCACCTGTTCACTCACTTATTTACATGAAGAGACTGACTTCTTGATCCCTTTTGTCCTCTTGCTGTGACCCAGTGAAGGTCTGTAACCCAGAGATGCTGGGTAACTGTACCAGCATTAAAATAGCAAACAGAGAGAATGGAGCTTGTTATGAGAATAACTACTTTTGTGTCTCCCAGGCTGAGTCTATAAATAGCCACCCAGGCTGGAATAGAGTTTTCCCGAGTGATGCTTTAGAAAGCCAGAGGAACAGCTGCGTTGAAGCCAAGTCCTGTTAGATCAGCGGAGTCAGATGTGCATGACCCTCTGTCTCTTTTACTTCCTCCTTCAGTCTCCCGTATCTTTAACTCCCAGTAACCATATTTTAATGTCTTTTAATTTGTGTCTCTATTATATCTCCCTCCTTTATTGCTTTGACTTCTTCTGTCTTCTTGTGTCCCTCGGACTCATTGTTTGACGGGTCCGCTTTGTCTTCCCGTGACCTGGTCTTTTTGCCCTTGTCCTGCAGATTTCTCACTGCCAGTTCCTCTCTCTGTCTTCCTTCGTGTGTCATGTTTTATCCGTCACTCTCTTGCTCATTACCAACATGCCTCCCTGGTGTACATTGCTAATTGGTGCAACCCAAATTAATAGCTTAACAGTGTTAATCTTTCTTTCTATAAAAAGGTCTCTTGAAGTAGGAGGGTGAACTACATAAAATGCATTCAACAAAAATGTGTGATATGTACATTTTATTCTTTTTATTTGTGGCTTTATTTGTTAGCTACAGCCCTGGTGTTTTTGTGATTAATGCAGGTGTGTTTATGTGCCACATTAAACACTCTGAGCAGCTCATTTTTGACCCACTGAGTTCATGTTGGTATAAAATATTAGATTGGCATAATTTATCAGCTGCTCATTATTTTTTCTAACATTTAGTTTGACTGTGAAAATATCTACGGACTCCCACCGCTTGCTTTCTCCCCCGTCTCCCCCACAGTTTGACATCACAGGTGTGTATTTATAGCCAGCAGATGGATTCTCCCATAACAGTACGCTTCAGTGCCTCCACCCCCCCATCCCCCCTCCAGCTTAGCCTACCGCCGACCACTCAAATGAACTGGAAGAAATACCCTGTTTACATTATCTGCACTGATCTGTGAAGCCATCAGTTTGTGACTTCATCCATTATTCATGTGTTTCCCTCCAACATGCACACATACGTGTTCACGTGTGTAACAGCAACAAGCATTCACAAAGTTAAACAGGCTAAAACCTTTAGATGAAAAACAAACCGCGGGTAAAATGATCCAGAAAAAGTAAATAGAAATATTTGCACATTTCACATGTTGAAGTACATTTTGTATCTAATGAAATGATTGTAGCTGTTTTAAATGTGAAAAGCAGACATAATTTTTGTCACAATTTAAGAGATTTGAAGGAATAAACAGAAGTAAATTTAACTTATTTTTAACTGTATTTTATTTTTTGTATGTATAATCTTTCACCATATTGTATGGAAAATATATCCAGTTATTTTATGGATCTATATTCTTTTCTCAAGTATTGAATGTACATTTATGGCATATTTTTATCACCGCCATTAAGATTTTTGCTGTTTGTGTGCCTGTTTATCTATTTTAGCAAAATATCTCAAGACCCACTGGACTGATTATAACAACACACCAACTACTGTTTTCCTTATGGAGTTAACCCAATTCAAGATGGCCACTAAAGCTATTTACCCTTAGCAAACTTGTAATTGGCTATAAATCAGTCAGTTGTAATTATTTTGAGTTAAATTTGGTGTTATAGTAGTCGAAGGTCATCCCCATCACAGTCAGAGCACAGCTCTTTGCACATTTTTGCTTAACATTTTTGTTGAAGTTACACCTATTCAAGATGGCCACCACAGCTAATCAACATTAGCAATAATGGCTACAATTTAGTCAATTCTACATACTTTGGGCTAAGTAGCTGAAAAATATTCACAACAGTTACTCAGAGTGCTAAAAAATAATGACAGATCTTGCAATTCTGAGCAGGATCATGCATAACATAAAGATTTGACCAAAACAGTGAAATAACTTCCCAACATAAGTTGATCTAAGATCAAAACTTGGGCATGAAAGGCAGCAAGTGATATGTATTCCTCCAAGGAATGCTACAGCTTTAATTATACTGTTTAATATAATATACATGTCATTAAAATATCTTTAAATCCTGACCAAAAAAGGCTCAGAATAATGTTTATGTTTATTTAGCAGATGCTTTTATCCAAAGCAATGTACAATATTTACCTATAAGTAGGGCTGCACGATTCTGGATAAAATGAGAATCCCGATTTTTCTTTTGCTTAGAATTGAGATCACAATTCTCTCATGATTTTTTCCAATATAAATGTTTATTGTACTTATTACCTACACATCAACTTTGTCACAGCTGACACTGAACATAAAAACAATAAATGTCTTTTTTGTCTTCTCTTACAAACACAACCTTTGAATAATTTTACCAATAACAACAGGGAGCGCTTGTTTTCATGCAGATTATGTCCCAGATCAAATGCGGTACAATTGTTGTCTTTTTTTAAAAAATTGTTGTCATTTGGACATGAGATTGCATACAAGCATGAATTGAGATCACAATTTTTTAACGATTAATTGTGCAGCCTTACCTATATAAGACACGTTGTAGTTTGTGGGGGAAACTGGAGCACCCAGAGGAAACCCATGCATTCATGGGGAGAACATGCTGACTCCACACAGAAAGACTAGAATCAGTGCAGAGTTAATGTGAGACATGATGTGTGTGACATCCCTTATGTCTTCGTGTGGAAGGATTACGGTGTTGGGGGATCTTCTGGATCAGAAGGAACTGAAATGTGCTCATATGACGTCCTCAAGCAGTCAGGTGAAACGTTAGAACATCCATGTACAGGAGGACCTGTGTGCATACACAAACTGCAGTTTAACCACGTGTTTCTAAAGATGATAGACTGGGGGTTGGACAGAATCTTAGTCATCCAGCCTGCACAGCCAGATACATATTTAAAGAGCTTATCTTTCCCCCTTTTCTGCAGTAAGTTATATAATAGATGTTATTGTGGAAATAAAATGTCTGCAAAGTCCACACCAAAGCTTCTTTTTCTTGTCAACATAAGTATGTGATGTGTTTTCCTAATGGCTGCCTAATGGTTAGTATATTACTTGCTATCAAAGTACGAGCAGCTGCCCTGCACACCCATGCAGACTCAACCTTTTTACAGAAGGCCTTAAAGACACAGGAACATAAAAAAGATGGTTTCAGTTTGACAGCAATTCATTTTCTTCTTTTAAGTTAAATACTCAGGAGGTTAATGTATTCAGACACTGATGCCTCAGAAGTAAATGCTTCAGATCTCACTCACGAAAGGTACTTTTAAAGTTTTTTTTCTTTCCCAGCACAGAGTTGTTTAATGTGTATCTAAAGCATAAGTAACTGAATTATCTACTGGAGCACAGAGAGCCAACGGCAGGAGCAGATAATGATCCGATGACTGTGTCAGGCTTTTTTAGGCCCAGTTTATTAGAATTGTTATGGGGTTGGAATGAAATTAGGAAAATGGCAGCTGTGTCCATGCCATATCATCATCAGATGTAATCCAATTTGATCAGACAAGCCTCTTGAAATGGACAGAACACTCTCATGGGCTGATCTTTAATGACACTGTTCCTACACTCTGAGAAACACTCAAGTTTCAGTGTTCTTTGTTCTTTTCATGAGCAGATATTGGCCACCCTTTTTTTCCCTCTTTGTCATCCTGTGCATCTCCTGGAATATAAAATCCACAGAAAAACAAAACAAGCTGACTAACTGGCTGCCGTCAGGGAGCTTAAAATGATTTCCATTCCACACGCTCTCTGTGGACGTCATCTCCAACAGTGACTGTGGGTGACACGTTGAAATCTTTTTCTACATATTTGCACGTGTGTATATAATTGTTTGGATTTGTTGCTTCACTGGCTTTAAACATAAGGAAATCTACACATTTGCTTTTCCTGCCAGAAGGACGGGGAAGCTGGATGCCAGCTAGTGTCAAGTCAGGAGTGACTGAATGGCAGGAGAGGAACAGCTGCACGCAGTGACTGTGCCAAGCAAAGCATGTCAGCAAACTGCCATGAAACTCTGCTCACTCATTTGCACACAAGAAGGAGCATTAGGAGGCCTGTATGACAACAGCGGTCTTGTGCTCTCGCCCCTAAGGAATAATTAATGTAAAGAACCATATGTGCAAATTAACTATATACATTTTGTTTATTTTTACAGTGTACACATGTTAGTTTACACATATTCTGTATATAGCAGATGGATGCCATCATGACTGCAGGAAATTATTTTTTTTGGACTATCTTGCATACAGAATAGTGTTTTGTTACAAGAAATGACAGTGTCACCGGTTTTGCCATCTTATTTTTTATTTACATGTCTGGTTCTGTTTTTCTTTCAGGAGGCCCAGAAGGTGAATAACCCTGCCAACAATCAGGCAGCAGACAAGACCGCAAAGGGTCCTGATGAGAAGGAGGAGGCAGCAGCCAGCGAGGTGGGATGGATGACTTCAGTCAAGGACTGGGCCGGTGTCATGATCTCGGCTCAGACCCTCACCGGCAGGGTTCTGGTAGGTTTCACTTCTTCTGCACATAAAAATCTAAAAGTCCCAATCTAAGTGCAACTATAAGAGAACTTTTCCCTCTATTGGGTTCATCAGTTGGGCCTTTTTCTTTCAATAAACTGAACTAATGTTCATTATCAAGCTGTCTAACAACTAATAGTCTGTTTGGCATCCAGCCTTCTTCGTGCTGCAGTGGCCCATGTGCAGCTTGCTTTAGCTCCACTCTGCTGTACCTATGAATGTGTTTTCATCTGTGTGGGTGTCCATGTGCGTGCTTGTGTTATATGTCAGAGGAGTTTATTTGTCAAGAACAGCATCTAGAATTTGTGCTATTGGTGCAGTAAGAGGCTGTCACTTGCAGCACATCTCACTTTATTGCAACCTTCTTCATTTTAGGACAACTTGTCAATTTCCCATGTATCCAGTTATCTAACTTCTGCACGTTTAACTGTTGTTCTGGTGTCTAGCTCATTCCCTTATTGCTCATTTTTAGCAAAATTGCAGGTGTTTGTTTAACTTTTGCAAAAATAAGCATAGTGTTAGATTTTCCTGATATAATCACTCCAAAACAATCAGATGCAGCAATATTACCATTAGAATAATATGTTCAAGGGATGCTTAGTTTCCTTGAGCACAGTTTTTAACATGCCCTTCTTGTAGTTTAGCAAGACACGGGTCATTTCTTGCTGCTCTGAGCTCTGAACAGTTCTCTATAGCAGAGTGGTGTCTGTAACAGCTAGCCTCATTCAGTTACCTATCTGAATAATGGACTAGTTTACAATGTCTGATTACAGCAGGAATACATTAAGCTTAAAGCCTGATTGATATGTAAATGATGGGGTGTAAAATCAGCAACACTGTATTTTTTTGTCCATTTCAAAACTGGGAAGTTATATAAGAAAATGCACATAGTGTCTGTCAATTTACTGTATTCTGTGCTCCCTCTTATTATATAAGGGGGTTTATCCTTTCTGTGTGTGGTTTTTTTACATGTTTCTCTGTAATCACAGTTGGTCTGTCTTGCACGCTGTGGAGTGAATGAAACAGTTGTGGGAGTGAGTCGAGAGTTAAGTCCAAACTAGAATACAAATGCTGTCATTGTTAGCTGGAATGCTCCTCACGCCTGGATGAAGATAGTTTGGAGTTGGAGTTTGGAGGAGAAGCTGAAAAATCCTGAAGGGAGCTGTCAATTTGCTAAATGAGCCTCTCTTTCATCACTTTCCCACTCACACAGCTCTGCTGGCATGGACACAGCTCCCTTTTCCTTTCATCTCCAGCTCTGACGGAGCACTCTCAATCTGCCCTGTATGTATATTTCTGTGTGTTGTGAGGAAGTTAGAGGAAAGCCTGCAGAAACAGATGGGTAAATTGAGAGAAATGTTTGTTACAGTCAAGGAGAAATGAGGCACTGGCTGCTTTAGAGGGGTTTCTGGGCTTAGAGGTATCCCAATGTATCGCCTACTGTGATTTGTGCTACTTCTGGTGGAGCTGATAATTCTGCCCAGCAGGCTGTGTTTACTTACGTTCACACTCTAATGATATGCAGCACAATTCTGCAAGTGCTGAGTGCTTTGTGAAGGTGAGTGACTAGCTCATCATGTGGGTGGATTCTGTACATCTGTGGGCTCTTGTTTTCCTCAGATACTATACTGTAAAAGCATGATCTCTCATGTGGTTGTGTGTATGTATGCACTGCCTGTGTGTGCGTGTGTGCGCACGTGTGGGTGGTTAGGTGATTTTCGTGGAGCTTTTGCTCTTCTATCAGTGCTTCACCACAGATTGGAAATTGCAAGAAGTATCCA
The DNA here is from genome assembly GCA_006937965.1 of Callopanchax toddi. NCBI lineage: Eukaryota > Metazoa > Chordata > Actinopteri > Cyprinodontiformes > Nothobranchiidae > Callopanchax > Callopanchax toddi. The sequence continues at coordinate 2,106,000 of SSNR01000046.1, read as the reverse complement.
TGTACACAGGAACCTGGCTGGTAACCATAGCAACTGCTGTGTAGTGGTGCTCAGTCATCTGACATTAGGGGCTTGTCTGCCTGGGCAGAGCAGGAAAAAAATCATTAAAAAAAAATGCAAAAGCCCTGTTTCTTTTCGGCTCGCTAACAGGTGGCTCCGTTCTGTTCAGGTGGAAAAGAAACAAAAACAGACTGAGGTGAATTGATTCTGGTAAGCAGAGCCCTCCGTCCCGGTTTATTTACTTGCCTTGATGACTTTACTGCTAGTGAAAGATCAAGCATATCCTCAGGCTTATTGAATTACCAGACAAATAAAAATCAACCTAAGGTGTGGTATTATTGAGTTTCCTGATTGTTTTTTTTAAACATTTCTTATTTTTCCAGGCCTTTCTTGTAGAGCAGTGGTCCCCAAGCAGGGGCTGAGAAGTGGTGCTCAAAGTAAAAATGGTGCACATAGAAGATGATTTTAAAGGCAGAGAGCTGATGATGTTTAAACTGTACAGATCATTTTGCTACTGTGAAAGCAGCAGTTTGTCATATTTGAAATATAAATGTAACTTAATGTATTCGCCTGGGAAGGCTGAAAAACCTTATGACCATCATAACTTCAGAGATTCCCTAAAGGAGACCATTGCCTAGAGCAGAGGTGTCCAAACGTTTCAACATGAGGGCCGAAATCACCAAGTGTAAAGTCCTCGAGGGTAGCAAAAGATAGAATATTTCTATAAAGAGCAAGCAAATAATGATTTTATTTATTTGTTCTTCTCACGGCTGCATGGTGGCGCAGTTGGTTAGCACTGTTGCCTCGCAGCAAGGAGGTCGTGGGTTCGCGTCCCGGCTCTGCGGCCTCTCTGCGTGGAGTTTGCATGTTCTCCCCGTGCGTGCGTGGGTTTCCTCCGGGTACTCCGGTTTCCTCCCACAGTCCAAAGACATGACTGTCAGGCTAATTGGGCTGGTAAATTGTCCTTAGGTGTGAGTGGGTGTGTGGTTGTTTGTCTCGTTCGTCTCTGTGTGGCCCTGCGATGGACTGGCGACCTGTCCAGGGTGTCCCCCGCCTCTCGCCCCTTGACCGCTGGAGATAGGCACCAGCTCCCCCGCGACCCTCTGTGGAGGAATAAGCGGCTACAGAAAATGGATGGATGGATGGATGTTCTTCTCACAAATTGATGCAACATTTTAATGAACAGAATCTTTGTCAGTACAACACATACAGAGATCTCATACAATTATTAAAAGCATCAAGTTCACTGGATCTGATTGGTCAACTGTTTTTAGGTTTCTAGAAATTAATTTCCTGCCATTCTCAGCATAAAGACCAGGATCTAGGTCTTTCTTTTGTCATGTTGCTGGATTTAGTCATGTTTTATGAACAGAGTTCACAAGTCTGCTTTTAGTACAAGTCATTGAGGGTTTGTGGGTCATTTTAACAGAAAAATCATCCCATTATCTCTTAAACTGTCTCAATAAAAGTCAAAGACTGATTGGATGGAAATCTTTGTATTTAAAAATATTTTAATTTATCTGTAGTTTTTCTTTGTTAGGTCTGTTGTTGGTAAAAATCTAAACATAAAAATGTCAGAAAGCATCTCTGCATCAAAATCCTGCCGGAGGACTAAATTATATCATTCTGAAAATGCAGCTGAGGGCAGCACAAAATCACTCTGAGGGCCACATGTGGCCCCCGGGCCGCATTTTGGACATACCTGGCCTAAAGGAAGTGAAAGCAACTCTCATGTGGGAGACCCGGGTTCGAATCCCAACCCCAACCATCTATCATTAGATGTTTAAATGTTAGGGGCCATGCACGCAGGCCGACGCACACTCAAACTCATGCAAAAAAAAAAGAGTCAGTATAAGGCGGGAGAATCAGAAATATGCGGGTCCTCATCTAGGGATCCTAATCAATTAATCATCAGTATTCAGTAGGGATGGGACGATACACTTAAACTCACGATACGATGCACCTCGATATGTCAGAGTCACGATACGATATGTCATGATACGATATCAAGAAGAAGAGAAAATAAAAAATATTACTGTATAATACCAACTTGTTTATTTTTGTTTCAGTTGCACACGGGGAAACACAAGGCCTAACAGGCCAAACACAAACCAGAACACTCCCTTAGTGTTGCTCTAACCCTAGGTTGTTATCTCAGGTTTGTTTCTGATCACGACTTCTAAACCTCCTACTCTCAACCCAAGGTTTAAAACTGAAGGAGGCTCTTTAATGGGAGACAATGAGTCTTCAAAATAACTGGAAAATTCAGCTGTTTTCAATTCAAACTGAACATGATCATGTCCAGGATGACAGAGAATCTACTCCAACATGCTGCAGCGTTCTGTCAAAAGGGAATCTGAAACTTCAATCTAGCTGCTGTCAGTAACAATAAAACAGATTTAAAACATTAAAACTCTAAACAGATTAAATAGTTCAGAAAAAGAAAAATAATAATATTAATCTCACAACTTTGTGTGTTGTCAGATTATTATTATTATTACTAATAATAGGTTCATTTATTGGTCAGCCATTTCAGGTCCTAGAGGGCTGAACCCAGCAGCTTCTCATCTGGAGGACTTTAATTATTTTACAGTTTATTTGTTCAGCGTTCTGACATCTGGCTCATATAGATGAGTGAGTGTAGATGTGTCTGACTGTTGCTCCGTGTGTTGATTTCTGCAGTGAGACATGAAAACTCACCTCACTCCAAGACCTTTAAGTCCACCGTGTTGATGTATTTTAACGAACTTCCTCCGGTATTTCCACGGTAGTTTTTGTTGCAGGATGCAAAGTTTACATCACTCTGATGGAGTAAAAGTTCGGCAGATATACTTTCACTTTCATTTCCGGCGCTGTGCTCCGGGACAGCAGGGAGGAGAGGGAGAGACGCGACGCTGCACACAGAGGGTCTGCAGGCTGCATGATCAGCTGTGAAATACTTTGTTCAGTCTTGGCAGATCACGTTTTTTTTTTTTTTCATGGACATCACCCGATTCTGTTCAGCAGCTGATGCTCGATGTCAACCCTAAATTGCCTGCATTACTACTACTCATTACTACTACTCACGCAGCAGCGCCATCTAGTGTTTATTTTGCGATTCATTTTTTTTCAACTCGATGCATTTCGTCACGTTTTATATCGCGAAATTTCGCCAAACGGTATTTCGTCCCATCCCTAGTATTGAGCATGATTGGCTCATGAACTCACCATATATAAGTGCTAATTCAGAATCAGAAGCAGCTTTATTTGGTGAAGTATGTTAAAGTGCCTGTGACTCCATATTTAAATCACTTTATATTAAACAGGTGTAATCTTTGATGCCTCTAGATCAGTGTTGCACCATTATAACTCAAAATACGCTGTAATTATTTCCTAACGAGCAACTCAGAGATCAGAAGAAAGCGCCACCTTCCGGTTCTGCTGGGTTTCTCCTTATTTGGCAGCCTGACACTTCTGCTGCAGCAGGGGGCAGTGCTGTCACGTGAAAGAGAAACGAAACTGAAACTAAACACTACACGGTCTATGGGCAATGGCGGCGGCACTGCCTCGCTCCAGTTGTCGTGAACGTGCATGTGGGCGGAGAATTTACCATATAAGCAAGTCCGGATCACTATGACCTCATAGCGGGCTGGAGTGAAAAAAACGGTTTGAAACCTGGGTCTGAAATCTTGAAGAGCTTCTCACTGGCTGTACTAGGAGACAGATGACGCTGTTTTTTGCTCTTTCTGGCAGGTTTAAGGTGAGAACTCAACATTGCAACATGATAGATAAGTCAGAAAACACGGAAAACGATGTCATGGGCACTTTAAACACATGGAATTTGACCCCGGTTTCACTTTTGCTCCAACTTATCCTCAAACATGCACATGCATGCAAGTCAATCTAGTGATGTTTCATGTAAAAGTTTTTACTTCCAAAGTTGTAATTATCAAGTTAATCAAACATTGAAATGAAAGTCATCTGTTAATTATAGCTGTTAAATTGGTTTTAGAGCTCTACGAGAATCTAAATTCTTTACTGGCCCCCCTGAACCAAAATTGGTGCATATTTAGAAATATATCTAGAATATACTGTCAGTTATGTGTTACTCAGGAAGCCAGTCTAAACTCACTGCTTGAGAGTTTCCATGTCTGACACATTTTATGTTTTGGAATACTCACGATTCTTGTGAATCCGCACGCAGTGGTCATAGCATAAAATGTCAACTTTTTGCTATATTTAAAAAGTTTTCTGCTAAAATTCCTGTTGATCCTTGCTAGTAGAAGCTCCCAAAAGTTCCCATATTTATGAAATGTTACTTTTTTTTCTCCACCTTCCTGTGTTTGTCAGTTCCTAACAGAAATGACATCAACACATCCAGGTAATGTGTGAATTCTGCACAAATAGGACCAAAGACATTTCCTACATTAAGCACAACACTTTGCAACAATGGTGGAGAATCAGTTTTTGGGTAAATCATGATAGTGAGCTGGAACCAGCATACCAAGCATATAGATCTGTCCAAATGGAACGCTGCCTCCATAAATACACTTGCACATTTCCCTCTATAATAGTCAGAATGTTTACTTTGTAATAACGATCACACATAAGCTCAGTCTGTGTCCATGGAGTCTGGAGGGTTAAGTCTGTTTATTATCCAGTCTGACCGACTCAGACACTGGATCTGCGGCTCTGATTCTTTAGGTAAATTTAATGTGTGTGAAATGGCTTAATATGGCAAATTTATGTGGGTAAACATCCAAAGAGCTGAAGGCCAAGGTCAGGTTAATAGATCATATTTGTGGATATGAAAGTCTTTTCATGAATTTAAACATTTGTATTTACTTAAAATAACAACAACCGTCTTCTGCTAACCTTAGCCACAGTAGGGCATGTGGTTGTAATGAAACAGACGTAGGAGTGAGGAGAAAGATGCATCCAAACCTATTCTTATTACTCATTCTTGTCCACTGCATTCAACCTCTGCCTTTCAAAAACAGAGCAGCTTTTAAAAGATAGATAAACAAATGGATGTTTGGAAATTTGTAATTCAGTCCCATGATTTTTAGGTATAAATTCATAGGTTCTATCAGTGCCTCTCACACGTCGCTATAAATCCAGTTTGTCACTTTTTGTGCTCTATAAAATACTCCAGGTAATAATGACCAACATGAGCTGGTGTTTGTCCTCTGCAGGTGTTTAGCTTTTTATTTTTCTCACCTTCACAGTTTCACCTTATCAAATATTTACTGCACTATTCATGTGTGACCTGCTCCCACGACAAAATCATTATGGGATGACCTCGAACATTATTCAGCTTGCTTCTTTGCTAAAACAAACACCTAAAGTAGAATAAATAACCTGATGTCTGTAAAATGGCTCAAGTTACAGCCATTTTTTCTGTTTGCTACTATCAATTAGCTGTCATGACCAAATAGTTGTAGATTTACAACTAAGTTCCAATAAAATCCACCTCACAGTGGTTTATGAGATAGATACAAACACACAGATGCATTTCTTTAAAAAAAAAAAACATTATTACAACATTTTAGTTTGACCTGAGAAAGCTCCATGGATAAGAAGCGAATCACCTTCAAGGAAATGAAGGTTTTATTTTACGCAGATTTAGCCCTGATGACTCATAACTTTCACCTGCATGTTATTATGGAAAAAAAGTTTCAAACTGGTATCATATAATCATAAAACAAGCAACAAAATGACTTCCTAGCTGCTGGAGGATATGTCTCTTTGAGTCCCTTTGGACAGCTGTCCACACAATGTTACTGCTTCGGACAGATGGGTAAGAAGAAGAGCACCTCATCACTTTTCTGACAACCGTATCACCCCAGCTGCTTTGTGGAAAGACCTCATTAAGCACTCAAGGGCATGGCGTCGGAAGCAAAAAGTGACTGCATCGTTTTCTGGACAAGAGAAATGTGATTTTCTTTCTGTATAATTAAATCTGAAAATACAAGAATCCCTAAATACAGCTAGAAAAATGAGAATTGTCTTGCTGCATTATCAGAGCATCTCAGCTAGTTGATTCCAACATCTGCTTTAGTAACAATGCATGTAATCCTATAATGTCCAAGAAAAATAGCAAGGATTATAACCCCTGAATGTAGATGTTCTCCCTATCTCTCTGTGCAGTGGATTTGCACGGCATGGTGGGTCCAGAAATAGGTCAGTCCTGCCATGTTTCTTAATGGGATCTTGGGTGGCAACCAGGGACCATCTGTTCACACGGCCCGCTCTCTAATCCCTGTGGTCATCCCTCTGCCTATACCCGTCCACCCTCACACTGCGTGGCACGCTGCATTTTGACCTCTATCATCTGAAAATACAACAAACACATCTGTTTGTCTTTATGGGGGGGAAAAGTGACAGCACATGGATGCAAGCTGCTGTCCATGACATAAAAGGAAAAGGCACAAATTGTAGAGCAGAGCTGCAGAACCGCTGACAGGATACACAACTTTCCCTTATGACACTTTTCCCCTCTGTGCACCTTTTGCCAGCGATTACCCCTCTATTATCTGCTTATGTGTGAAAAGTTGCTTTTACTGAGTGTACTTGCGTGTGTGTTGGCAGGAGGGTGAGATTAGTTGACGTGTAAAGAAACAGTGGGTGTGTTTTATTGTTTTTTTCCTCAAACATCCTGTCGTGGTGAAAATGCTGTTCTCTCACACTCCCCATGATTGCCTCTCTTCCTGCACGGAGAACAGCTGTTATTCACAGTGTTCTTCTTTTCTGCCGGACATTGTTTATGATAGTTCAGGGTGTGTTTATAGATCATCTTTTAGTCTTCCATAAGAATATGTTATTATTTTTATAGCAGCAGCCACTGGGTATTACCAGGGTGTGTTTGCATCTGTGAGTTTATCCATGAATGCATGTGTGAGCATCTGACGCAGGTTTGCATGAGCACACACAGTATGTTTCTCCATGTTATGTGTGTTTGTGCATGTCTATAAAAGTGTAAATATGTGTGTGTGTGTTTCCGTTTTGGCTGGTTAATTACCCTTTTCTGTAGAGTGTGGAAGTAATTCAGATCAGTCAGTAAACTCCTCAGCGTGAATACAGTCCCACATAGAGTGCCTCTGTGACAACAGCGTCATGCATTTGCATAAAATTGTTTTAATAGTGTCATAAAAGTGTTTCTATTTATTTACGAATATTGCAAGGAGCGTGATTAGATTTTCACACAAACCACAATAAAAATGAAGAAAAAAGAATGCTTCCTATATTTTCTCAAATATTAAGTTGTAGCTGCACAGGTTATTAATTTGCTATTTAACAAAGCTTGCCATTTCAGTCAATAGATATCCAGTTGGTATTGATTTTAATAGTCTTTTCTGTAATGAATTGCTTTTATTGCTTTGCTGTCCTCAGAAAACACCTGCTGCAGCAGGCAGATGGACGTAGAGATGGATGTGGTTAAAAATCAGTCTATCGTTAGTTTTTTTCTATTTTCAACTGACCATAAAAATAAAAAAAATCAACTGGTTATTTTATTTTGATACAAAACATTCATTTTTAGGCTAAAATCAGAAATATTTACTGGGAAAATAGCTTCAAATATATTTTAATATAATTGACTTTGCTCAAGTGCACAGACATCTGGTATTATCCTAGCTCACAAGTGCCTTTCAAAGTAAAAGTTATCTAGTGCGTGAGGGACTTTTGCATGTGGTCAGTGATTCTTCTCTGGTGAATTAGGACTGTGGAAACCAAATGTGTCTTTTGAATGTCTAAATCTCCAGTCGATATTTAATTTTTTGGTTTTTGGTTGTCAGATGAAGATGAATGAAACAGTTTGTGTGGCAACATAGCAAACTCTGCATGGACCACTAACTACGTACCTGATAATATTTACAACCAATAATACTCAGGTTGTTTTAAAATATAAATTAGAAATATGACAATAGTTGTCATAAATAATACTTGATTTCAGTTGTTTATCACACACATCTGTGCATCAAAATACAAAATATTACTCTCTTAATTCTAATTGATTTCTGGGATCCACTCACCTACCCTAGTCTACTATGAAGTGATTATATTGAAGTTTATAAGACAAAACTGTGTCTTCCAGGATTGTTTAAATTACTTCCACTAACCCCAAACTTTCCGTTTAGATTTATTCTTGATCATGAATCTGAATTTGTTCAAAATCCTGATTTATTGCCACATGCTTTTCTTCCAAACTGAACTCTTGCATGTTTTATCATAAATTGTACTTGCAGACACACCAAACTAGCAGTATAAATACTGACAATTATTCAGTTCGAGGATATGTTGATGCAGCTCCATGCACACCCACATTGATCCTGCGTGCACATTTGCAGACTTTGAAAGGTTTTCTATTTTTGCTTTTCCTTCACTTTGTTGTTATTTTAGATTGTTATAATATTAGATGAACGTCTGATTTTTGTCCTGCTTTTTTATCAAAACAGAACCAAAAATACTTGAATAAAATAAAAAGTGTTATTTGAGCAGATTTATGAAGATGCTGTTGGCCCTAGTGTTGAAATTCCTTTTAGAACTCCAGCTCAGAAGTTCATGGGTCAGCTGTGCGAGGCTTGATTTTTTTTCTGGGCTGCCGCCACATAAGAAACATAAGCCGTGCACCCAGTAGTGGAAGTTTATTTGAGGAGCGTGAGGGGGCAAAGTGAGGGAATGCAGAGTGCTCAGTGGGGAACCCTGGTATCGTGTTGTATAGTTTCATCTGGTAGAAATGTACGCACTTCTTTCTCACCTGGAGTGCACATAGTGAGGCACATTGGAGCATGCACCTACTGTGTACAGACACCTCATTATCAGAAAACATCTTGTCAAGCTTAAATTTCTTAACAATAAGATAAATTACAGAAGACAGATTCAATACCAGCCCTTCACATGGAGTAGTTCACCTCTCCCCGTCTTACACTTTATCTTTCAGCTCGCTGCCGCTTTTAAATTGCAGAACACTTGGGAGAGTTTTACATCTCTGTAATGGTTGTTCTCAATTTGCCCTCATGAATGATTTTCTCTGCATCCCTCCTTTATGCCTGTCATAACTCTGAGGTGCCCTGTGGGATGACTCATTGTTGCTTTTTTTTTTCCTTCCCTCTCTCCTCTATTCCCCGATCTATTAACTCATCCATTTGCCACCTGTGCCTCTGCTGCTAAAGAGCCAATGACCTACAGCCATCATCTCTCGCTGCAGCTCCTGTGCCCTTTGTCTGTCCCACACACCCTCAAACTGTTTCACGAAGGAAAAGGTCGAGAGAGCAGACATAAAAGTGGTGTTACACTTATCTGGCTGCCCAGCCTTTTCCTTATTAGATCAAATTGGCCTGTGACTCGAGAGGTCTGAGACTCTGTGGCGACGGCGCTTTTATTCTAAAAATACTCAGAAATGAAATCATACCGGTGTAACTAAAAAAAGAATAAGAAGCATTATGCTTTCCAAAACATCTCCTGTGATGTAGCTGAAAATCCTTAATTTTATTACACCATAATAATAACTCTTAAAAAGGAGTCGAGTATGTTAGAAAATTAGAATGAAACCAGAAAATGCAGTAGTTATGATTCATTCATATTTCATATTAATACATTTGCTCTCCTGAAACCTCAGGCTGAGAGGTGATCACATCTACTGTCACAAACATTCTTCCTCTGACAGACTGACAAGAAGCACATTGTCATGCAGCACACAAATCGACGGAGAAGGCAGAAAGTCTCATGTACTGACCCGCATGTTGGCAGCTAGAGGGTGCAGACATTCTCATGTTTGTCATTTAAAGCTTCCTGTCACTTTTTCCCCCAATCTGATCTTTGTCATGGCTGCCTGTGACTCAGTTCTTTCAATATGACGCACACGTAATGGATCAGAACCTTCAGAATCCTATCGATCCACCTACACCTATCAGCAGTCCTATGTCACACACATTTATAAAATCCTGTTGAAAAAGGCACACAGACAGGTGGTGAAGATCTTTTTATTTTATTTTAAAAGAATCCTGCTGTTTAAAAGGTTTTTGCACAATTCAGCAAGTTTTAGAGGTAAAATCTTTTCCTACATCTGAGTTCGATAAAAAAAGGTCAGATTCTGTTTCCTTCTGGTCTTCAACATGTCCTCCTCGCTGCAACGGCTTGCCGAAATAGCAGCCTTGGAAAAAAAAAACGTAGCTACATCACAAAGTAGTTTGCCTGCTGACAGCTGAACACTTTAAAGGCATTCAATTTCCTGGGAGGTTTTTCATTTTAAAGTCCTTGTGCAGACATTCGCCAATGACAGCGCACGGTCGTGTTGGCTAAAAGAACTGCAGTCATTTCAAATAGCCGTCACACATGCATCCATGCTCTTTCAGCAGAAATTGGACGTTTGCACAAAATCTACAGACGCAGCAGCTTCCGGTAATGTTATGTGGAGATGGTGACATGTCGTTTTACTTTAGTTTAGGAAAACAGAACATTAAACTGCTGTTAAATTATTTTTTTGGGGACTGATTTATAGATTTTCTTTTTGACAAGATGCAGTGCATCTCTTAGTTGGGCTTAAAGTTTGGCTGCATGTGTTGTTGGGAAGTTTCAGTTTTAATCTAGCCATCCATCCATTTTTTTTGTCTGCTTATCCAAGATTGGATTGCAGAGGAAACAGGTCCAGGGGGGGAGACTCTGACTCTCTTCGGCTCTTTTAGGGGATCCCATGATTTTCTCACTTGCCAACAAGATATTAAAATACTAACACTCTTCTGCTCAAGACAGAGACTCATTCCCATCCCCAATAGAGTCTTTACATCCCCAGATTTACAAGATCTGACTCTCATTCTGGCTGCTTAGTACTTTTTGCACAAACAAGAAATTGTTCATCTTAATCTTGATCCTAAATGCATTAAAACTTTCCACGTAGACTGTAAATCTGTCTGCAGCCCCTTTTTCAACAAAGATTTGCAGAGTCTTTTGGACAAGTCTCTTTGGCACAACTCTTCTTGATGTTGTTTTTCAGCTCCTTATCTGATGTGTTCTTATTAATAATCCATCCATTTTCTGTAGCCGCTTATTCCTCCACAGAGGGTCGCGGGGCAGCTGGTGCCTATCTCCAGCGGTCAAGGGGCGAGAGGCGGGGGACACCCTGGACAGGTCGCCAGTCCATCGCAGGGCTACACAGAGACGAACGAGACAAACAACCACACACCCACTCACACCTAAGGACAATTTACCAGCCCAATTAGCCTGACAGTCATGTCTTTGGACTGTGGGAGGAAACCGGAGTACCCGGAGAAAACCCACGCACGCACGGGGAGAACATGCAAACTCCACGCAGAGAGGCCGCAGAGCCGGGACGCGAACCCACGACCTCCTTGCTGCGAGGCAACAGTGCTAACCAACTGCGCCACCATGCAGCCCTTATTAATAATAATAATAATAATAATAATAATAATAATAATAATAATAATAATACATTTTATTTCAGGCGCCTTTCAAAACACCCAAGGTCACTGTACAATTAAAATCCACAGTAAAAAACTTCAACAAATAAAACCACAATTTAAACAACCAGCATAAAACAATCAGAATAAAACAGCCATCAGTAATAAGGTGCACAGTAAAAACACAAGACAGAAAAATGACAAATTCAACCATCATAAAATCATTAACCAGGATAAAACAACCATAAATCACAGCAATCATTACAGAGTAGGCAGTTTTAAGTAAGTGTGTTTTCAGCCTGGATTTAAAAAGCTGGAGAGATGTGGTGTTTCTCAGGTCAGCAGGGAGAGAGTTCCACAAGGAAGGGCAGATCTGCTGAATGCTCGTTTCCTCATGGTAGTAAGTCGAGCGGGAGGAACATGTAGATTTACAGAAGCGGAGGAACGGAGAACTCGAGAGGGTATGGAGATTTGGATGAGTTGAGAAATGTAAGAGGGGGTGAGGTTGTGTAAAGCCTTGAATGTAAGCAGAAGGAGTTTGTAAATAATCCTATATTTTATTGGCAGCCAGTGAAGTTGTTGCATGTCCGGAGTAATGTGAGCGGTCAGAGGAGTTCTGGTAATAGCGCGAGCCGCAGCGTTCTGTACTAACTGTAACTTGTGCAATGAGTTTTGTGGAAGGCCAAAGAGAAGCGAGTTACAGTAATCGAGACGAGACGTGACCAAACTATTTACCAAAATGGCGGCATCCTGCACAGAGAGAGATGGACGGAGACGGTTAATATTACGATATGAAAAAAGGCAGTCCGTGTGATCGAATTGATGTGGGGCAGGAACGACAGAGTACTGTCCAATATAACACCAAGGCTCTTAACCTGCGCCAAACAGGTAACTGAGATATTCTCACAGGTTAAAGAGAAGCTGCCAGCTTTCCCTAGGGCAGATTTTGTACCCATGAGGAGCACCTCGGTTTTCTTAGGGTTAAGTTGGAGAAAGTTCCTGGAAAACCATGACCTGAGCTCTGCCAAACAGGTAATGAGTGCAACTGGTGGAAGAAGGGCAGACGGAGAGGTGGAGACATAAAGCTGAGTATCATCAGCGTAACAATGAAAGTTAAGACTGAATTTCCTAAAAATGGCCCCAAGGGGAAGCAGATACACTATAAAAAGAAGAGGGCCAAGTACTGAACCTTGAGGAGCCCCTGTAGGAACAACAGATTGAGATGAGGTGAAAGTCTTCATTTGAATGACATGAGTCCTATCAGAGAGGTATGAATGGAACCACTGGAACACAGTGCCAGAAACCCCCAGAGACGCCAACCTAGCCAACAGGGTGGAGTGACAGATTGTGTCGAACGCAGCACTGAGATCTAAAAGAACCAGGATGGAGACTAGTCCAGAATCAGCTGCCATCAACAAGTCATTGGTTATTCAATAGGACATTGATCCAGGGCTGCATCAAGCCAACCCTCTGATGCAGATGATACAATTTGTCACACAAGGGAAGGGAATGCTGTCAAAAGCCTAAAAAAAATACCATCAAAATTCCTAAATCTGAACTAAAACTTCACTCTCTAATGCTAAATGATGGTGAAATGACCTTAAGACATTTCCAGTGGTGCTGCTACCTGCCTGGAACGGTGTAAGGATCAAGAGGAGATTTTTCTGAAGGGATTAATGAGGCATCACGTTATTAACATTCAACACTGTCTCAGCGCGTGCTTTATTTGGTGCACGTCGATCGCTCTGCGAAGCCGGCACTGCCTCCTCTTCTCAGCCTGTCTCATCACCTATATATCAGCAGGTCTGAGTCACACAGAGTGAGTGTGGGAGTGGAGGGATCAGTGGAGATGTGGCTTTACTGCATTCCGACCTCTGTTTTATAAGGGTGGGGGACAGGTTATTATTGCTGCAACATCCGTGGTAGAAGATGGATGATATGCTTCCACTCCTACAAACACTGAACTAAGGGCCAATAAAAAAGCAACTGTCATGTGACATTTTATTTCAGTGGGAACAGGCGTCCTGCTTTGCTGTGCAGAGTCTTAAAAAGTGAATGAGTGCTGACTTCATAGGTAACTCGAGTTATAGGCTTTGAAGGTTTTTCTTCTCTTTTCCGAGCATCCTACGGATTTGGGGACAGACCTGGTGAGATGTGTTTTCAGGTTTGCCTTGAACATGCTGTTGCCACTTGTGTTGTGCTTGGGCTTCTAATTGCTTATCGGAGGAGTCAGCTCAGTGGGGACCATCTGCTAAGCCGGGCTTCAGATCCGTTTACCCCCACTGGGATTCTGTTTCCTGGGATGGGACGGCCACACCGTGTCCCCAAAATGCATAACCTCCACCAGCCTGTCACTTACTGCTCACAGTTTCCATGAGATCATCAGTGGATGATCCCAGGTGATGTAAGAGGCACGGGAAAGAGAAGAGGGAGGGAGATTCTTTCATGATACGGCTGGAGAAAGTGAGATGTGTGTTCATTTGCATTAAACATATGTGATTTTGCTTAATTATCTTAATGCTAATTGTTTTTAGGCACTTCCTTTAGGCTTCTCACCAACATCCAGTCATGCATATGAGTCAATCAGATAGATTTTGGCTTTGTTACTCTCTCACTTTCCTATTAAGAGTTATAGCAAGGTGCTAATTAAATGGTTTGTAGGTCTGTCTCTGCCTCCGGCCCTAAATTACATCAGTATTGACTTCAAAGCCTTGACGCATCAAAGAAAGACCAGAGGCAGTGCAGCTTGACTCCCATTTCTTCCTCTTCTCCCCTCTGCACATCCTACATACAAGCACACAGCTGTTTTAATGTCTAATATACATCACTGAAATGGGATTCTCAGTCATTCACTTAAAATCAATCCTTATTGATAAAAACTTCCTCTTTGTCGTTATAAACAGCTTTCAAACGAGATTACTTTATAATGTAACATGTTCATTGGAAAACATTATTTAAAATAGTTAACCAGCCATAAGTTGAGACCCTCAAACTACTTGATTTATTTTCACGTGTTTTAAAGTGTTGTTGTTTGCACAGAACTCCATCATGAGGCTACTTAGATGAAGAATTAAAAGCAGAAATCTTCCTCTGAGGAAAATCACTAAAAGGCCAGGCCATCCAGTCCTCTGAAGACTGAATAATGCCTCAAATTTGTTACCCTATTTTATTGCTCTGCTGCAGCCGTGTGCGTTCTTCTGGCTCGACATATTCACAGTTATTCCCATGAGTGGCATATCACCGTGGCAACATCTCACATCTCTTGGTCGCCAGAATGAGCTCTGTGCCCTTCGTCCATCTCTGTTTTGGTTTCTTTCAGGGTAATTTTATGCTTTATAGAATCTTTTTGGATATATTTTCAGTGGGTTAGCTGAGTGAAATTGTAAATTGTTGGAATCATCTTGATAATAAACCAAGTGAGAGGAGGAGGAGCTTGGGGGAGAGACACAGGTGATATAAAATTGTCTCTTGTAAAGTAAAAAATTCTCAAAAAATGTACAAAAAATGTGTGCAATGGCTGCAGATAATGTACAGTTATATTATATGTTGCGGCTGAAGAAGGCTAATGCTATCAGACTTGACAAGATAAGAGTTAGGTCACAATAATTTTGGGATATGTTTGAATTTTCTGCATAATAGTGGGGTGGTGCATTAAATTTATGCAGAATTTTCTCTATGCTGCTTTAATTCTGATCTAATTGATAAACTGTTATCAGCAGTTAATCATACAAAATGCCAAATTTCTAATAAAAAGTAACAAACTCAGCAGCACAACACCTGCACTCTTAAATCAAATGCCTGACGTCAAAAGTTTTGTTAAGATATTGGCTATAATAAATCAATATTTCTGATTAAACCAATTGCACTGCACTGTCCCGCTCACTGGGCTTCAATTTGAGACCTGCGTCTACGAGAGAGTTTCCAAAACATTTAAATGTTTACAGGGGATCTGACATAAAAAGCTCTTGGTGATTTGATCCTAATAGTTCATAAATAATAATTAATGACCCAGATGTGCAGCTTAAGTTCAGCTGCATTTCAAACAGGTCTTATAGAATTCCTATTTTTGCTGAAGTTGGATTAGCCTCATTATGGACTTTTCCTTATCTACTGAATAAAACACTTTCTGACTTATGTGGAGTTAATAACATATCCCCCAGTAGGAAAGAAGGATATAAATTATTAGCAAATGACCCTTTTGTTCTCCCACAGCCATGTCCTAAACTATAATAGTACACAAAAGAGCCTGTAAGTAGGATTGTAATTGAATTTAAAATGTGTTGGATTTGATATTTTCTCTTTCTTCCAGCCAGCTGTGGCTTTGCGTGACGAAAACTGCTGCCAGAAGCTGACACTTTTGCTCCTTCCCCTTATGGTTGAAGGCATCAGCGACATGTTAAGGTCATTCCTGACAAGTTCCAGGTATTCCCCGATGTTGGGGACTAAGCTGGACAGCTGTGTGCAGCTCCTGATTGGATATGACGGAACCAAAACAGGGACATAACGCACAGAGATGCTTCTGTACTTTGCACAGAGCTTGTCAACAAACACAGCACACTTCTGCAGCTTTTCTGTCCATCTGAGCTCGATCTCTCATCTTGCTGCGAGCGAGCATTCCACCGTATCAGAACCCACCTCATTGTCGGTTAGAGAAAGTGGGCTTTGACATGGATGATAAAATCCTCATTAACCTTCAGGAAATTAAACGAAACCTTGATTTAATTAGATAAAGATCATGTCACCGCTGCATCTCCTCGGAGATGAAACCATCTCTCCGCAGGAGGATGTTTTGGTGTCACAGAAAGATGGTTAAAAAAAAGAAACCGGGTTTATGATGTTAGTTGAGTTTTCTGCTTTAATGGGAAATTTAATAATTGGCAAAGCCTGGGTGTTCCCATGGCAGCCAAATCCAGGCAGATTTTTTTGGAGGTGAATGAAAGAGTCTGCTGAAATGTGTAACATGCATCAGGCAGAGAAATTCCCCTGCAGAAGCTGTAACAGAAAAGGCATTATTGTGATAAAGTTTTGATATTATTAACTTTGGCAGGAATGATTTATGCTATAATTTAAGGTATATAATGGGATTGTGTGGCGGTAACTGCTGTTTGTAACCTGAATGATGTATTATGGTCTGTAGAGCAGAATAGGACTCTTAAAGACAACCTTTTAGTATTCACACAACAAACAGCCCTTCCTCTTCATTTTAGAGTGGTCATTTTGTGTTGTTCAGATGGGAAATTATAACAGTTATGTAACTGTCAAGTTGGCCACTATTTACAACATGACTCAATTACAAGCTTAACAATGTTGAGGTTAAAAATCTAAAATGAATATCATTATACTCATCATAGCTGTTTGTTGTGAAAAGGATAGTTTTCTCATTTGTTTTTTCCCCTGTTTTTTGTTATTTTATATCAGGATTTTGTGTTTATCTTTGAATAAAACACATCTAAAGTGACATGTCACATCATTCCTCCTACAAAACTTTCAGGATTCTGTTTCGTTTTCGTGTTAAAGTTTAGGACTTTATTGTGATCTGATGCCAGCAGCTTGATTTACTAGAAATAGGGGTTATACTTGCTGGCACTTACAACAAAATACACTTTTTTTTTCGCGACTATGCAGGCCACAGCTGTGCCTAGATGTATATTTTAGGACTGTCCATCTGTTCATTTCTCCTGTTTTCCTGAGCATAATATCTACTCAATGTCTGGAGGGATTTTCCTCAGATATGTCTGTGACCTGTCTGTCCCATTCTTGTTAGCACAATAAATCAAGAATCCCTGGAGGAAATGTTATACATCTGTCACAAACATAAACTTAGAGCCATAGAGTAACTGATCAAATTACTTCAAACTGTCAATAAACACAATACAAGTCAGGAAGGAAAAACTAGGTTTTGTTCATATTTCACCTTTGATTTAATGTTTGGTAACCTAGAGCTCATAGAATCTGTTTTATATCACCCAAATCACATACAGCTACAACTACTCCTGATATGTTTTCATATGGATGAGTTAGCTGAAAGTGTGGCAAATGCTAACTCTGTATGTCCTGGGGTTCCAGTCAGTCATTAACACAACTTAATACTAAACTAAACTAACTATATCATAATTTAAAAAAGGAATCATCAACAGAACTTAATGAAAAGTTGTTGTTTCAAGTAATAGATATTTAGATTTTCTGCTATAAAGTTTGTGCATAGTGTTAGATGTGTTATTACTGGATGCCTGCAGTGGACCTCTTCGCCTCAGCTCACAGTAACATGCTTCCTCCTGTCTCTGCCCTCACCTGCCCTTCCCTTCTGTCACATCCAGTGTTGCAGCACCTAAATAAAGAAAGTAGGTATTGGCTGTCCTGAAAATGTTGCTAAATGGCATTATTAATTAGCATGATTTATCGTGTGTATATAATTGTGATGAACATTGTTAGATAAAGTAACAACATCATATTAGACAAACACCTTAAATATGTAAAAATATATCTGAACTTTCTTTCATTTAGTTTATTTGTTTATTTTGAATTCACAATTCTGATCCTCCTCCCATATTGGGACTTTGGACCAGCAAAAGTGACCAAAACTATGCACTCTATGGGTGTAGATTTGGCATGGACGGAGGTGGCGTGTCCCCACAGATACACAGCAATCACCGAGTTGTCTGCACCAATAATTCAATCCCAGGGTGCAGACATAGCGCTGCATCCCCACCAATAATATGTGCAGCCCAGCAGACCAGGTGCTGTGAGCGGAGTCTGCGGACAGACCTGTGTCCAGGGTAAGGAAGCATACGTGTCCATACGTGTCTAAATAAATGGGCGTGAGCACCACGCAGCCTACGCCGAGCCGCTTATGCCGATGGTACCTGCCCTGGGTCTGGATAAGGACTGGCCATCAGGAATTTTCCTGGTGATTCAGGACAGATTGCTTTAATCTGTAAATTCCTTTTTCGGCAAACACTCGACCCCCATCCCCACGTCCCATCCTGGTCCCCACCAATGTCAAGAGCAGATCTACGCCATTGCTGCAGCCCCTTTAATTAGTGGGTAATACATTCTCCTGAAAACACTTTTCTCTAAAATTGATTTGATTGGAGTCAAAAATATTTTGATGCTGCTTTTAGAGTGGAAGGTCATGCAAATGTAGATTTTGCTCATTTAAATATCACCTAATCTATTAGAAGCAAAAACTTCAAAATAGAGATAAAGGAATTAAAAAGTAAACAAAAACACTAATCTATACATGAAGCTGCAGCATGCTCAGTTTTAAAATGTTTTTTTTCCTATGCTACGTCACTAATTAATACTTTATTATAGCATCACAGTTAGCAACTGCTAAAGAGTCACATTTGAATAAAAATAATGTTTCCCTCCAGCTACCATGCATATGCATATTGGGCATAATGGTGATTTGGTGCTGAGGAAGCAGGTTTCTGCAGCATAAAGTTCCATTTGATATTCTGCAGCTGTACTCCAGTTTTCCAAAAGAAACCATCTATAAGTTCATGTAGTGGATGTCAAGTGGAGAATGAATATGATGGTTGAAAATCTTCCTCTCAAACGCTGTCGGCAGCTCTTTGCAGGCTGGTCACACGTCTCTGTTATCGTCTCGGAGGTCCTCCCTTCTGTCTCAGGTACAAAAACACACACAAAGGTTGAACATATGGTGACGTTGAAGACTCACACACACACGATGTGAGAGAGGTGAAGATGTGTGCGTGGACATGAACGTGCAGTGGCATTTAAATTCATGCTGTGCCTTAGAGGACATGCTCTAATATCCCCCCCACCCTTCCCTCCGCCCTTCTTCCTCATCAGCTGCATGCTCTCCCTCTCTTTCTGTCGCTGCCACAAGCTGTTTTCTCCCACCTCTTAATGCTCTTCATGTCCCACTGGAGGTGAGGAGCTCATTCCAATATTCTCTCATCCTTCCATCTCATGCCAACATCACTTTCATTTTTAAAAAAATCTCCATTCTCCCTCTCTCTTTTTCCTCTCTGTCCTTTTCCTGAAGGTCATCGTCACGCTGTTAGTTTCTCAAAGACTGCCATTAGACAAATGATGCCGTAGGGGAAGGATAGCCTCTCCGCTCTAGTATCTAAGCATCTGATGTGAGGTACTCCTAGTTAGTGTTGTTTAATTTGGCAGTTACACTCTTTTCATCGTGCACATTTACGAGGGAATATTTGTTTCTAAATTAATGAAGAAAGAGGAGCTTTTAGAGGAGATTTTCCAGACAGGTTGTCCTGTGTGTATGGAACAGATCCCCACAGGCCTCATCTTCATCTCCCACTGACAGGAGCTCATTTTAGGAGCTGTCATCCTGTCAGACCCGAGAGGCTTTCCTTCATAACGACCCCCTTCCCACCTTCTCCCCTGCCAATCACAGTCTCCGTTACCTAGGTGCAACAGTATGTGGGCACCGTCTGATAAAGGCCACAGAGGTTAAACGGAGACATTTGCTATAGTGCAGCAACATTGAGTGTTGATTTATGTGATTGCTCTTCTTATCACAGATAATAAAAAAAAAACACTGGATGCATGTGAGTTTATTTACAGTTAAGGTGATATATTGCTGTGTTAAGCTTGGGTGTGTTTGATTTTCTTTTTTTTAAAGATTAAATTTCCCGGACAATGTGCAATGGTGGCGCAGTTGGTACAACTGTTGCCTCACAGCAAGACGGTCACAGGTTTGATTTCCAGCTGCATCTTTATGCGTGGGATTAGCATGTTCTCCTCATGCATGTGTGGGTTTTCTCCAGTTTCTTTGGTTTACTCCCACGGACCCAAAAAGAGGCATGCTAGGTTAAATTGTGACTCTAAATTGTCTGTAAGTGTGAGTGGTTGTCTGCCTCATTTGTCTCTTTGTGGCCCGGTGGTGGACTGGTCTACGGCGTCCCCCGCTTCTCACATGGTGACTGCTGAAGATAGACATCAGCTCTTCACGACCCTCACTGGATGAAACAGTTAATAAAATGGATGGATAGATGGTTACAGCTTGAGATGTTTAACATAGCACTAAATGATTGAATATTTAAAGTCTTAAATTAGTATTTTTCAGCTTTCCACATTTATATTAAAAAAATATCCAGCAATGTATTTTGTGTACCAAAATACTCGTGTACCTCTCAGTTTATCTTCTGTTAATCATGAGCTGCTGGTAAACAGACTTACAAGCTATAACTCAGAGCATAATGTGTTTTTGTTGGTGTATAAGTCCAGTTTTCTAAAGATAATAAGAGGAGTCCCACAAGGCTCAATGTTGGCTACCATTATTTTAAATACATTTTATATTAAATATATTTATTTCTCAATATATAACAGTATGTAGCAAAAATCCCGATAAATAACATACAGCTGTTTGTATTTTATCATCGTAGTGTTGTACAAAATTCTTCAATATGAAAACCTTTAACCACAACTGCTTAGTGTATTTTAAATGATGCAAAAATTAAAACCCAGCTCCATGTACTCCTATTCCTCTAATTTGCCCTCTGGAATAACTATTATGAGGAGAACATGTCATTTCTTCTCCCTCAGATGTTTCCTCCGCTCTCTGCTGGGTCACCTCTCCTATCTTTAAATGAAGCATACACAACAAATAATTAAAATAACTAATATGATCGTACTGGAGCAGAGCACAGATGCCCAGCAGTTGTCCACATTACAGTCACAATGTGCAAACCTCGTCTCCAGTGAAGAAGGCTACGCTACAGCTTCATTTTCTAGGTGGCTGCAGCAGGCGTAATCTCTATCTTGTGCGCGCACACACACAGACACACACACATACACTCAGATCCTCCAACACAGGCGCACAGTACAGCGACACACAGCTGCGGTACAGGTGAGATGTGTGCACGCAGCACCTCCAGCTCTGACACACAGCGACAGCAATGCAAACACAATTGAAGCATGTCCAACACACAACATGCCCAGTGCCAGTGACGCCTACGCAGCATCAGCGACCGCTTATCACGCTTAATCTCTGTCTCACAAGTTCTCCTTAATGACAGACAGGTACAGAAACAAGGAACCGTTTTAAATCACGTGAGTCGGTCCTCGGTTGGTACCAAGGAATTCGGTCGGTGCCTTAAAAGTACTGAATTCAGTACCCATCTGTAGTTGTGGTAGCCTAGTAAACTAGACCGTCAGATCTGCTCTGCAGACTTTGGTCTACGCTCCATTGGAACCTCAGCAGCCCACTGATTAGTCAGCTCAGTCTCATACCGGGCCAATCGCAACGCTCTAATGGTGTGGTGGGCGGGATTAGCCGATGACGGCAGAGCTCCGAGTCCGACTCTAAATTTAAACATGGCGAACCGCATTCATTTGAAACGGCTTTGTCATCAACTTTGGACGATTTAGATTTGTGCTTTTCTCTAAGACGTGAACAGATAGAGACATTTAAGTCTTTTATTTTGAAAGAGGATATATTGGCCGCTTTGCCGACAGGATTCGGTAAAAGTTTAATCCACCAGCTGGTTCTGGTTGTTGCTAAACAGCTCTGATTCCTCCTAGAACTATCTAATAGCATGTGAAGACGGTTTGATTGACAACCGTTGATCCCGCCCCTATGAATGAGTCGTTTCAGTGAATCGTGGCCAGACTATTTATCCACACATATAGTCTGGCTTGCCAGGATATAGTTGTGGTGTTTCTTGACCAGATCTCCCTTGCAAAAAAAAGTTGATCTCAAGGGACCTTCTGGTTTAAAAAAATAATGAAAGAAAAAGTTTTTTAAAAATCAATCAATGCAGATTAAATATTATGTAATGATAAACATCTAAAATATATGAAACATTGGGTTTCCATAAGGGAAAGCAGGTCAGCTTGTTTTGGCTAGTTGTTTGTTCGCACCTGTTCTGGTGACATTGCCAAATTTCATTTTAAACAGAGTCAGCAGTGTAAAAGTGTTACTTTTCACACCATGTTCATATTTTCATGCATCAATAAAAGGCACAGATCCAGCAGTGTCACGTTTCCAATTTTGCAGCTTCTGATTTAAATTAAATGAAAGCCTTTCATGCAGTTTTTGAAATAAACAAACATTTTGCTCTGATCCCTTTTAAGATTGCCTAAGATTGGCTCTGATGGTCTCATTATTGGCAGAAATATTGAGTTTTGTTATGGAAAGATGGCATAAAATCAGTCTGATCTACTTCCAACAACAATTCAGAATGTTTTATATCCTTCAGTACATAGTTTGTGTCAAAATAGCTATCACAAAAGTTGTTACAAAAATAGCTTAAAAGTTAAATACAATGAACTTAGGTTATGTTTTATAATATAAGTCACAAAAATATACGTTTAGGCTGTTTTTGTTGTCATTTACTCATTTTCCTGTTCCATCCTTTTCGTGGTTGTGGGGGTGGGTGGGCTGGGACATCCTAGATGTCACTGGGCTACAGGCAGGGAACACCCTGATCAGGTCAGCTATCCATCACAGAGCCAACACACTGGGCACACAGTTCTCTCACTCCTCAGGCCAATTCAGAATCACCAGTTAACTTGATGTGCATGCATTAGACTGATGGAGGAAGCTGGAGAAAACCCTCAAAGGCTCAAGAAGGAGATATGCAATTCATACAGAACTGTTTGCATGATTGAGATTCAAACTGGACTTTTTCATGGTGTGGTTAGTGCACAGTTCTGATTACTGTTTTTTTTTTTTTACTTAAGAAGTATTACATATGTAGTTTGAGAAAGGTTTTGGCCAAATGACCAAAAACAAACAAAAACAAATCAGATTATCAAAGATAAGGAAAATTGTTCCATTTGCTTTAATTTGTTCTGCACGGATCATTCATGGATAAATGATAAAGAGGAGTGTTGAAGGACAGGATGGTGTCCTTCCATCAATCCTTTGTTTGTTGAGGTTTTACTCCAGAGACGGCGTCTGTTTGACCTTGGACAGCAACACAAAAGAAGCTCCTGTGAGCGCGTCAGACGATATGATAAGAGAAGCAGAGGCTGGACTGTGCTGCTGCATGGAGTTCCTTTTCTCCTCCACTCCAACCAAAAAATCTGATATAAAACTGAAGATATCTTGAAAATAGGCTTGCACTTATACAGGAACAACTGCTGAAAAGAAAATCAGTTGACAGATAAAATACATCAGGTCATCTGAATCTTTAAAGGAGATAATGGACACAAAAGAAGGAACTTCTTCCACTTTCTGTCAGTAAACGTGACTAAAATATTTTCTTCATCATTAGAGATTCTGGTAGAAACCAGTACATAATTTCAGTTTATATCTTGCCTATACTCCTTCCCTCTCATAAATTAATACGTAGAAGTGGGTGAGACATTATGCTTACATCAAAAAGGAGAGAACTTTCTTGTTTTGAGGTTGCTTGAATGGATCTAAGCTATGAAATTGCTGGTTTTAAATTTTTACAAGTATCACAGACCCTTTAAAGAGCATAAAGTGCAGAGAATACAGAACATTTAGCTTATTCTGTTTATGACCTGTTAATATTTAGCTATAAAATGCAGTGTTCATTTGGCCATTCCTGACCAACCCTACGATTGCTTTAGTGTGATTTGTTATTCCTCCTGTGCATCTTTCCAGCCTCGCAGTGGGAATCTGCAGTCGGGGTTGAGCTGTAAAACGTGTGACTAGAATACAGAGTGTTTTTCTGGCAGAATGTCAGATCATACGTACATCTGTGTGCCTGACTTGAGCCCCCCGCTGTCTGAGCTGAAGGGGAAGGGGAGATCTCAGTGTGTGCTGTGGTATGCATGTATGTGTGACATCAAAATTTAATGGAAGCTTCATTAGTTGACATGCTTCTAGTCAGAGGTTTGCACTCTCACCTCAGGCGCTCACATATTGTGTATTTGTGTGGGTTCGTCTGTACTGAATGTGTGGGTCTAAAACTGATGCAGATGTTTACTGCAGTGGGGTGAGAGATCAGATTCCCCATTAGGTCATCAATTCATTGCAAACCTCTAAATACTTCCTGATTAATCAGATTTTTACAGATTTATAGAAAAGTAACATTTCCGTATTGCTTTTCTGTAATTAGTAGCACAACTGCAGCTTTATTTAGTTTCTTCTTGCCAATTTAGAGTTATGTCAACTAATGTTCGTTCATTTCCTAATTTATAGTTTGAAGCACTCAAACGGCCAGTTGTGTTGTGTGCAACACAGTGTTCCCCCGTACCACAGTATTGACCCGTAGGAGTTTAACAAGAGAACACACCTCAGTTGCAGAGGTGACTAATGGAGCAAATCCCTCGGATCTCACCAACAAAAGAGCCTGCCAGGGATGATTTTTATTCACTGTGTTTACTACTGGGAAGGTGGCGTTAACAGCTGGGGAGACTGAAAGTAAATCTATGAGGATTATTTAACTGTGGAAAGAGATTCTGTTTTAGAGACTTTGCAGCAGCTTATAGGGCTCGTATGGTGTTAGTGGTTGTTAGGCGTACTGATTATACTAAATTAACCTCAGATGTGAATTTACATAGTTGTTTGTCCTGTGTTTCTCTGTGATGGACCTGTCCAGAATGTCTCGCCCAGTGACCTTTGGGATCGGCACCAGTGCATAAAATATATCAACCATGCAAGTGATAAGAGCACTATTTTTATAGTTGGAAAGTTCATATTCTAAATTACTAAATTGTCCAGATAAATGTCAAGAAACAGAAACACTGATGGGATTGTGGAAAACAAATAGTTAAATAATGTTTGTACTCTGAGAGAACTAAATGCTGTGTAGAATTACTGATTTTATCAATTTGTTTGTACCTTAGCCCAAAATGGGCAAAATTCATAATAAATATGGCCACTACGGGGCTAAACGGAACATAAACCAAACAGGTTTTCCACATTCCACAGAAGTAAAGCAGTCTCTTAACTCTGCAAAACACAACTGCAGAATTTCTAAGAAAACACTACATGTTGAGCCACTGCTCCTTTGACTTTGTTACTTGGCATTGAGACTATCCTGTAGGTTGTCAGCCAGCATCACCTGCCCAAAAGACCCTGTTGTCTTCTTATCACAGGACGCACTCAGAGGACAGAGGAAGTCATTACACGGGATCCCTGCTGGAAGAGGAAGTCGTGTGTGAAATTTTTGGCTCAGTTTTAGGGCACTTCCACTGGCAAGCCACGATGGGCTTATGAAGTTCTTCAGACTGTCAAATAAACTGAGAGTATCGTGTGTTTAGATGTGTAAATTATTATTCTGATAGTGTCATATGAGATCTGCTACCTTTAGCTCACTTGCAGCACTGGAACCTGAAACCCACACACATTAAAGTGAACACACACACACACACACACACACACACACACACACACACACACACACACACACACACACACACACACACACACACACACACACACACACACACACACAAGGGTACACACATTTGTCACAGCCTGCTTCACACATGCAGTCTTCCAGCGTTGCCTGCTAAAGTGCACCTTGGAAAACATTTGACAGATATAGCTTAGCACCTTAAATATAGAAAGGGATACACCAATGAAAACCTACACAGCTATTACAGAGAAAACATAGACATCACATCCGTCACATGCTGCTCCTCTGACATGATGCCAGCGTTTTCCAGTTGGAAACAAACGTGACTCATTTATGCCACCTCAACATATGAAGCCTAAAAGTAATAATTGCACTCGGTAGCGGTTTTTGCTGAGTTTTCTTTTTTATTATCTTGATTTGCCGTTGCTTTTATTAACCCGCTTATACATATTTTTGGTTTGGAGCTGGAGCACTAGTTTTTTTGTGTATGGAGAGCAGAAAGAGGAGGGGAGAAGGTGGTGAATGGATTGGACTGACTGTTCCAGTTGAATAACTGGGTCAGTTTAAGATGATGGTGCTTCTTATCTGTTCAGCTCATCGCTGTGTGTTCACTAGTAACTGCTCAGCTTTTCAGCAATTGTTCACTGCTCAGTCACTCTTCTCATTCCCCCATTTCCCATTCCTCCATTGGTCATAAAGACAGTAGAAGCACAATCTTCAATATGTGTACAGATGTGTATTGAGTCAGTTGATTAGTTATTGAAGATTAAACCTTGACTTTTGGGTCTTTAGTGTAAACGGTTGCTTCTTGTAGGATAATAGTGAGACATTATTCACCATTTTCACTGGAAACGATGAAAAATGCAGCAGGATTGTGGTGTTTATTTAATTTGTCAGCCACAATGCATTGAAGGAATACAAAGGAGAATCCCCTGAAAGTGATCAAGCTCCCAACATCAATAATGGATGGTCAAATCAGCAGAGGGACAGTGGACTTTTTTTGTGAAAAGGCTGAATGAGAGAAAGGAACACACGGGAGGAGGCATTGTGCATCAATACAATGGTCAGCTGTTGTAGAGGTGATGATTATGATGGAGGTGGTGATAACGACCATGTGAATTCTTATGTTTGCGCGTGCATTTTTCTGGAGGGGATTGCTGCATTTTTATTCCACAAAAGAGTGGAACAAGCTGTAGCTTAATATCTACAGTTTCTTTAAAGTTATGCACCAATCTAAAAGAGGGGTTTCTGTTTGTCTGCATCAATCAGATTATTGTTTTTTACTTTTTATGAATTAGCACTTAAGCTATTACATCTGTATAGCATTTCAAATGATTACAATGCTGTCTGTAAATTCAGATTGCTGAAACAAAACTGTCTTGTAAAAGGTTCAGGTCTTTACAGTATTGAATAACCGGTTGAAATGCTATACGCTCAGGTTCTGCTACTACTGGGTTACCTCTCCCTAGTAGTCATAGGTGGGGATGACCATAAGATCATCTGGTTCATAATGTTCTGCTTAAAGTTTGTGCTGGGTGTTACTCTCAGCTACTAACACACCAAATTTGAGCTCAATTTCTATAAAATTCATAGAGCTATAGCCATTTGTGTTAGCAAAGATTGGCTATGATTAGCTTAAAAAGAAATTGGCTCAGAAAGGAAACCAGTTGTAGACATACAGTACATGTAATGGTCACTTTGAGTTTCATTAAACTCCAGTGTCCACTGGTTTATATGATTTTTATCCAACAGACAGACAGGGTTGATTTAATGTCAAACGTCTCAAGCGATCACTTAGCGCTCAGACTATGTGACACCAATCTGAGTCATTTCGGATTAAGTATCTGACACTTGTATTATTTAAATTTTTTTCAACACAGACTTGCAGACTACTACAGGCCACAGTTACTGAAATCACTGCATGTGAGTTTCTATAGAGGATCACAGTGCAGGGGGACAGTTTAGCCACACAGATCACAGGGTTTGTCTTACTTTTTCTGCAAACAGACATCCTAATATCACCAATCTAGTTAAATATGCTGCCTTAAACAGTGGTTGGTGTTTGTGAGCATGCTCTTTACTGATTTCTGATCTGTATTTTTGTGTAATCCCCTCTGAGAACCTGAGTCACACATAGCCAGGATCTATAAACACATGCTGATGATATTTCGAGATAATTGAGGACCAACAATGCATATAAAAAGTGTTTCAAAATATGTTGGTTCTATGAGCAGTGGTCTTACTGACATTAAAAACACCTCCAAGCTGCAGGAAGACAAGACAATGAGGTCATGTTTTCCAATGTTAATCTGGCTTCTTTTTCAGGTTCAAACTGAGTATTTTGTTTTAAATTAAGCAGATTGAAATTTGACCATAAACATTTGAACACAGCACTCAGAAGAATTGAGCCCTTTTCCTTGATGAAGGGAGATAAAAACAATTTTTTCTCTGGCCCAGGAAAGAGTTGGTGCTGTATAACAGCCCAGCTGACTTAAATATAGAAAGTAGGTCAACAATAGAGATCAGGAGCCGAGTGTGGCCGACTACTCCGAGACAATCGAATAATCATGTGGAAATACATAGATACTTGTGATCGACTTGGGACAGCCAGTGTCACAAATAGCTTTAGAAATATAATTTTACACAATGCAAACACACTTGTATTCCAGTTGACTGTAACACATAAAGGCTTTCTGATTCTGATTTCCTAAAGCTCCCTAAACACACGTTGTTGCTTTTCTTCCCGTCATTTAATTTTACACATTTTTATTTCCTGTCTAATAATTCTGGGCTCATTTGCATCGCCTGCATTCAATTAGCTGTATTTGCTAAAGGATGTGAAGCATTTATAATTCAGTGCTTGCCTTTTAAAAATGTCTAATGACCTGTTTAATACTGTAACTACTGTTACCTGTTGTGTCCTCTGTAGCTGAACACAGTCCTTCTCTCTACAGCACATTAATCAATGCAGTCAGTGAATTAAAGCATGTTTTTCTCTTCTGCTTTCCCCCAGGTGGTGTTAGTCTTTGCACTCAGCATCGGGGCCCTTGGAATATACTTTATAGACTCTTCAGAGTAAGTACTAATAAAACACAGCTGAAATCAAAGATGAATTTAAATTATTACTCATCCTCTTGCAGTAATGTATTTTATTATAGATGAAAATTACCTTCTTATGTGTTCTACTTAGGTTATTGGCCTGCAAGCTGTGTCTTATTGATTTAATGCACGTGTGTGTTGACAAAAACTGAGAAGAAGCAATGTGCATATATGGTCATAAACATACACAGATCTATATTTGAAGTTTTGTCAATGGGAGCCCTATCAGTTTCCATGGTAGCAGTAATACTTAATGTCTGCGTTGCAAAGCCTACTCCATGTTTGAGCTCAGGACTCAGGATATTGTCGGTTTATGTAAATTTCTAGCTGGCAGTCACCCAGAGACAGATTGCAGCCCTGGCGTTGCTCCCATAACCATTGCAGCTACTTTTACACCATCCTGACTCAATCCGTGCATTTAGAGAGATAGTTGATATTCGAGGATTCTCGGGGTTTGTGTACCACTGGATGTTACAGCATCGTGTAGGATGCAGCAGCTTAAAAAACATTTTACTCTGCATAATTCACTTTAATTGGTGGTGCAATTTGAAAACTGGCTTTGGTGCCTGCAGTACTCTGATAATTGCTGTCACTGAAGCCATTCGAGGAGGCTGTTTGAATGAAAAAGTGAGAAATGGGACTCATCTATCCCTCTGCTGGATGATAGCCTCCCTCCATTCACAGCATACAGCTTTCTCAAAAAGTCAAGCGGGCTTTTGAACTCTTCCCCCCTGTGCTCCTCAGTGCTCTGCAGTCCTGCTGCTGCGTGGCCCCGGTCGTTGAGACTGATTTCATGCTTATGCAGGCAGTGTGAGAATGAGCATTCAACTTCTTGTGTGGACTTATACCAGTGGAAAAAAATAGTTTTATCAGAGTCATGCTTGGGAAAGTCCTACCAGAGGAGTGTAGAAAAACAAAAAATGGATCCAATTTTTTTATTAGATTGTTACAGCTGCTGCAGTGAGATATTGGATTAATCGTCCATTTTTTTGTTTTTAGAAGAAAAAAAAAGTATTAATACCAAAATACTTTATGTTCTTCTACCAAAACCTTGATTGAAGCTTGAATGCAAATGGATCAAAAATGTTTTCAACCTTTAATCTTTAATCTTTGTGTTGTTTTTCCACCACTAGAATATATAAATAACAAATTATAGCAGCCACATGGGTTTTTATTCCAAGCTGAAATCATTTTATGCAACATCTAAACAACTGAGACCAGACTCAGTGGAGTTGCTTTTCACAAAGTGATAACAACATTTTCTCTGTGCCTTCTTTCTGGACTTTATTTCATGCACCAATGATTTACCAAACTAAGCCTCAGATTTACTGCAGAGTCTGGAGTTAAGGAAGGTCTATTGCGAGGAGACCATAACTTATTGACCGTGGAAGACTGTGTGATACTTTGTCATCGTATTTATTCTGTTCTTGGTTGTTGTAAGGGATATTTTTAAAGGAAATGCAAGAATTTATGGTTTGTTTTTGCTTTAATTGGGAGTTTAACTGTGAAATTATATCTCTGAGGAAAAAACTTACAAAACACCAAAAAACGCTGTATAAAATTTTAAAAGAAGGAAATCTAAATAGCAATCCAACTTGTTCAGTCTTATCTCTCAGCACTGATGGAGAATTATTCCTGGCATAAATTCAGTCACCCATTTGTACCTCAGGGTAAAAACCTTTACTTCCTCCTCCACATTTCTGCATCTCTCTTTTTGTATTCTGTCATTGCTTCATTTTAATCTCATCTGCCTGTGGCATTTTTAGTCTGAATCAAAAAGTTGGGATCGACCCACAAATTTGCATTTAAAAAAAAAACATTTTTATCTGCTTTTAACAGTCAGCTGATTACCAGGGCTTTCAGCTTTAATAATGATCAATAATCATGCATCATTTTTATGCTTTCTTACTAAATCAGCATTGCTTTTGTTTGGTGCATGTTTTTCATTTGGACCATCACTGAAGATTTTTGCACATTTACAAAAAGTCTCCTTTAAGAAAGATGGCAAACATATGATGTGCAGAAATACATCATGTGATCATGACAATTAACACGCAGGATAAAAAAAAAAATTCAGTTTCTGTCTGTAATTTCCTCTAAGGATATCTCAGTGTATTTTTGTGTGAGTTCCCAAAGGCCTTGCCCTGATCTCTTTGTGCTCCAATTTAGCCGAGACTCCTCATCATTGTGATTAGCTCAGGCTTGTCATTAGAGTGTGTACATGCTCTCTGAGGGGTGGTTCTGATCAACCCAGGGCAGGTTGGCCCACCCTGGGGGTCTTTGACATCCTAAACAGTCCACAGCTTGTTTTCTAACCTTACAGTCACCAGAGCAGCTGAATTGTCTGATGTGTTTAACATTATATATTGGCATTTAGGTTTTTAACTAAAATGTCTGAATTTTTCAGCCTTGAAATCAATGTAAAACTGCTGGATTTTATAACATTTTACATTACACTGCCTCAATCTGAGAGTGTCTTTGCAAAAAAAAACAAAACAAAAAACGTTACACAAATTACCTCAGAATATCATTTCCCATGCATTTCTAATATGCTCCATACTCTAACGTGCACTCTCTTCCTCATGCCCACATGGTTAAAATGCTCCACAGATGACCTTCTCTCCACTTGCCATCTTTGCTATTAAATGTTAATGATTTGCGAATCAATAAGCACAGATTTATAGGTCGCTCTTTTAATGGAAGCAATTACTCTACCAAATATTGAAGGTGTACACTCATGGACCATTCAGGCTCAGTGGTTTCTCTTCCAGCCTAATATTTTGCCCCTCAGATGAAGCAAACATCTTTCTGAAATTCTTTTGAAAAAGCACAGCTTTACAGTTCAGTGCATGTGGTTACAGATAAAAGGGACATTTGGGAATAGGAAATAAGTGCATGAGGGTTGGATCTTGGAGCTCTGGAGCTGTGATAGGATTTTATTTTTTTTATCTACTTCAGTAATGGAAGGCAGTCTTTTAGGGCTAAGGATACACACACAAACACACACACATGTCTTGTACAATCTGGGTAAAATGCTGAAGAAAATGCACTTTTCTGGCGAGCAGACACCAAGCTCCCAGGAGATGTTTTGCCTCCATCTTTCTGCATTTGGGCTTTCCTGGCAGGAAAAAAAAAAAAAACACAGAAAACTCTTCTGTCAAAGCAGGAGGACAAAGTTAAAAGGAAGTAGATTGTAAATTGGATCCCCTCCTGGTCAAAAACAGAAAAATGTCTTCGACTCGGCCTCCATGTTTCTGAATGAATGAAAATGCAACATCAGTAAAAAGACTGTCCATCTGTTTGTTTTCACAAAGTGGTTGTTTATCACAGTGCGCATGATAATGTAGAAAAAGACACTGCCTGTTCTATTTCTCTGCAGTGCACTTCAGTTGCCAAACCAATGCTATTTTCATCATTTTTTCAATAGGAGGATACTGCGTCCTTTCCCACCCACATCTGAATCTGCTTTAATACCTTGGCTCATCCTTTATCCTTCATCCCGTCTTTTTCCTCCTCTGTGCTCCCATGAAACAAAGAGAAATATAGGACAAAGTCTCTGCAGGCTGCTCTCAAAGGGATGCCCTTGTTCCTGCTCCACTTCTGTTTCTATTTCTCTCCCCTTCTCGATCCCACTGTGCCACACATGCAGACTCGTGTGTACACACTCTTGCACAGTCACGTTAACTTGCAGAAGAACTTGTGTGTGCTTGTGTCTCTAGGAGGCCTCATAGGCAGCGCCTTGCACCTGTAACTCAATCATTAGTGTGCGATCAATGACAGCACTGAAAAAAGAAGCAGTGCCTCATGACTAATTAACGGGGTAAGGTGAGAAATATGGCAAAGGTGTGAGACATGCTTGGTAGACTTTGTGGCAATGTAGGCTAGCCAGTAAAATGACTCTTCTTCTTTGGGTGTTGACAGCATTTGGGTGTTGAGCCCAGAACATCTTAGTCACTGCTTGGATCAGAACAGTCTATAGAGTACAGTGCTGTGAAGTATTTGCCCCCCTTACAGATTTCTTCTAGTTTTGCTTTTTTGTTACAATAAATGTTTCAATATCAGACACATATAATTGGAGTAAAAGCAGATTTCAAAGGATGATTAAATCTTTTAAAGGGGAAAATAAGCTATCCAAACTAAACAGGTCCTGTGTGAAGAACTAATTGCTCCCTCGTTAAATTATAACTGATGTGTAATTAACTACAGTATTTGGAAAGCTGAGTTCAGTTTTAGTAGCCACTTGCTGCTCTGATTCCTGCCAGACCTGTAGAATTAAGAAATCACTTCAATAGAACCTGTCTGACAACATGAAATAGGCTAAAAGATCTCAAAAAGCAACACACCATGTCCTTTTCTAAGGAAATTCAAGAACAAAAGAACCCAGAACGACATCTGCCACAGTGTATGATTTATTGCAATGTATGGTAAACAAATTCAATAAAGTTTATTCAAACATTAGTCGCTGCAGTGCCGCAGAGTTGTGCCTCAAAAGTGTGACAGAAATAACAGAACAACAATGGATGCAAAACAAGAAGTCACTTTCACGTTTCTGACTCTAATGTTGCAAGAGTTCGATTAATTCCATGTGGGAACCACTTGGACTCGAGCTCACTCTCTGGCAAGCTCTGATTGGTTTGTTGTAAACATTTCTTGTAGTATTCAATATTGGTTGCAGCTTGTTTTTGGTCATGAGACTGCAAGTTTTTGCGCTGGTTACACGGTCGCACTGTACGTCGTCCACAGACAGCAGATTTAAGCCCACGGCCAGAGATCGCTCCTACAGTGTTCTCACGATGAAAGATTTTGCAACAGCCAATAATCGCACGGTGTGAACCACGCATAAAGCACAGTGGGCCTCATTTGGCTGAGGTCAGAGGTCAAAATTCAACAATAAGAAAGAAATGGAGAGGGCAAAAATAGTATCATGGAAGAGTTTCAAGACCAAAACATGTATTGACAAAAAATAAATCAAAGGCCGAAATCACATTTAACAATACATCTTGACTACCTCTAAGACATTTAGGAAAATATTGTGAACTGATGGAGGAAAGTAGAACTTTTTGGAAATTGTGTATCCAGTTACATCTGGTGTAAATCTAACACTGCATTTCAGAAAAAGAACATCCTACCAACATTCAAACATGGTGGTGGTAGTGCGATGTTAGAAGCTGCTCTTCTGCTTCAGGACCTGGATGACTTACTGTAATCAGTGGAAACATGAATTCTGATGTCTAACAGAATGTCCTGAAGGACAATGTCTGACCTTTGGTCTCTAACAGGCCGTTTGTCCTGGAAAACCCTCCAACGTGTCTAAAATAAAACAATTCTGTAAATAAGAGTGGGACTAAATTCATTCACAGTGATGTGACAGACTCATTACCAGTTATCAAATAAGCAAAGTGTTACAGCTAATTTACCATATTAAGCTTAGATGGCTTGGGTGGATTTTTCTCTCAATAAGTGAAATCATAATTTGAAAACTGCATTTCCTATTTACACAGGTTATCTTTGTCTGATATTGACGTTTTTTTGTGATCTGAAATTTTTGAGTGAAAATAAAGTTTCACAGAACTGTAATCAGGTTAATCCACAACCTATAGCGAGAACTGAAAAAACTCAATTTTTTTCTTTTACTGACACTTTCAAGGTTATTTCCTCATCCACATGGATGTGAACCTTGTATTCATGGATGATAAGTCTTTATGTAATGAGACACCACAGCGCCTCCGCCCATCTTAATGTGCCAGATGTTTTGTTACACAGAAGCATCTGGGATGTTGTCCAGCATGTTTGGAGTGCAGATATTTGAGTGCAGATACTTATAAAGAATACTTGGCATGTGATGTGATTGGATAAACCTGTCATCATCAATTTAAAGTAAGCTAACAGAGGAATCTGTTACCGTTAAGAATCAATTAACACAGAAAGAGGAACAAATTAATAATTATTGTATTCTAACACATTAAACAGTCAAAAACAAGATGTTTTATTTACATATAAAGCAAGTTTACTCAAAACATGATATCAGATAAAACCTAAAATGTTCTAAATCCTGTTATTTTCATTGTGAGATCATGCATGTAATTAAGATGCTGTGCTGCTAAATTTGATTTTGGAACATCTCGCCTGTTATATTTTAGAGATTATTTTTGGTGCTTTATATAAAGTGTGGATTGTTTTAGCGATGGGGCTATTTTTATTTACAGACTGCTCCCGACCAAAATAAACGACTCTTTGGTAGCGGAAATGCCTGCAGTGGGATGCGAGCCGTTTGCATTCACACAAAAAGTGATTCATCTATTTTTAGCCTCCCTGGATGGCTTTTATTTGCCCAATGCCATTGTAGGCATGAAAGTGTTTCTTAGTTTGGTGTCCTGAACTAAAAACCTGGGCTCCTTTCATCTTCACAAACGCCTCCTTACCATTTCCTGTCTCACTTTTTTTTTTTTTGCAGGAATATAACATTAAAGCCATATATTTAAATATTAGTGTCAATAAATTTAGATTTTCCTTTTTAAAACACATATTTTTGAATGTGCACTAACAAAATTAGGCTTTGAATCTGTAACAGCTCGAAATGCACATGGGCTTCCTGGGGCAGTGAGGCATTTGTGAGGCATGAAGAATGACTCACATTTGGTGTGTGTTGCACCGTGATTGTGAGCATTAGTCAAGTGGGCAGCAGTGCGTTGTTATTGTTTTCTCAGGGGACGACCTTGCTGTTGCTTCTGCAGTTATCCAAGGTCATGTGCGGGCTGATGAAGGACCCGCTCCTGCTGACTGACTGAAGATGTTTGGGACTATTTTTAGAATGTCGTCGTCCACATGCTGCTTTGCCCTTGAGAACAAATGAGTTTTTACGTCTCTGGTTGCATTTTCTGGAGTTGCTGGCCAGAGGAGGTGAAACCGGGGAGGCATTTTGTCCTGAAATAAACTCACAAGCAGACAAAATAATGAGTAGGAAGATGGAGTTTATCACAAAAACACCAGCTTTTCTTTGATGTCATCCACATCTTATTCGCCTGCTTCTTGATCATCATCTCCTCTCTTTAATGTCATCACATATTTTCCCTCCTTGATTAAAACAATGATTATGTCTTCCTCCCTCCACACGCTGCTCCTCTTCTTTTGGGTCCTGCTCTTGTCAGACTGGGTGGTGTAGCCCCAGGCTGTGCCAGCTCCTAAAGAGTAATAAGAACTGAGGCAGATCTATTTTCTGCAGGACTGGCAGCGAGGGATCCCGCGTGAAGTGACACAGAAACAATGAATCGGGGAAATAATCTTTCTCTTATGTTGTTTGTGTACTAGAGGTACACATTGATTTAATAACACAGTGAGATACAACACAAGACATGAAAATAAGAACATGTCAGATAACCAAGACTAATTCAAATCCAATTATATGCAATCTAACTGAATCAGTAAATTATAAAATGACAATTAATAATATATTGTTTATTTAGAAAAGGAAATTGTGGGTAAAGAATTTACTGACACCTAGTGGCAACAATGCAAATAGCAGCACCTTTTTTTAGGGATTGTGGAGAAATTACATTAGAAAACTTTAAATTAAATGTCCCTCATTTGTAGAGCACTTTTCTAAGTCATGGACTACAAAGTGTTTTACATCAGTCAGTCGTTCACACGCTGATGGCAGTGAGCTACATTGTAGACACAGAAGTGAAGTGACACTGCTGGATCCTCTGACCACCAGCAGCAGGAAGTGTGGGTGAAGTGTTCTGCCCAAGGAGTGTTCCAGCCAGAGCGGGGTTTGAACCGACAACCCTCTGGTTGCAAGGCAAACGCTGTACCAACTGCATTTTCTTTGTTTATAAAGTAGACCCCAGAGTTTCATTAATGTTGATGAGATGCTGTTTGATTAGCAGATGATTAGTCAAGATTGTTTATAATAATTAGAATTTATTTTTTAATATAAAAGTAATTCAACTGATTTAGAATAGTTGAATACATTTATTTTCTATATATGCAAAGAAAAAAGGATTGTGGACAATGTCATCTCCAGTGTCTTTTTTGAGAAATGAAAACAAAAACCTTATTGAAAACATTCTTATTCTAAATGTATTTTTGTTAATGAATCACATAAATCATTAGATTTTATGATATAATTGTAAACACATATGAATTCATTTTAGCTTCTTTGAGGCAGAATAACAAGTAAACTCTTTATTTTTAGGAACATGTTTGCATTTTCAGAATTACTAAATGCTTCACTGAATTCACAAAAACTTACAATCAGACTCTCTGTTATAGCATGTTCTCTCCATGCATGTGTGGGTTTCCTGGTACTCCAGTTACCCCCAGAAACCACAGCATGTGTTGTTGATAAATTGTAAGTCGCTTTAGATAAAAGTAATAAATAAACAGAACAGCAGATATAAAATTTAGCTCTATGTATACAAATATTATGTATCTCTGTTCAGATATGGTGCAAGTGATCATTGATTGCTTTAAGTTTTGATTTGCTGCCTGAAAGTTTTACAAAAATGTTTAAAAGTAAAGAAAGAAAAAAGTTCAATTTCCCCCTCAATTTAACTATGTTTTTATTTTTTGTATACGTAACCTGCTGGGAGCTTGGGGATTGTTCTAATGTTAAAGGGTTTACATACAACCCACTTTGTATTTGTAATTACTTGTTTTAAATGAAAAATT
Source organism: Callopanchax toddi (assembly GCA_006937965.1). Classification (NCBI taxonomy): domain Eukaryota; kingdom Metazoa; phylum Chordata; class Actinopteri; order Cyprinodontiformes; family Nothobranchiidae; genus Callopanchax; species Callopanchax toddi. The sequence continues at coordinate 2,068,565 of SSNR01000046.1, read as the reverse complement.
TATAAATAAAGTTGGAAATAAAAAGAATAAAAACATCTGAAATTTAAAAGTTAAAAAGCACAAGTGTATAAAAAGTAAACTAAACGATGAAAAATAAATTACAAAAGAAAAAAAAATCATCAGAAAAATGTCCTTTAATAACCTTCAATAACAGGCAGTGGTTGAAGCTTTAAATTTCTATGTATTTCAGCGCGTGTCCTTTAAAGGGTTAATAACATGCCATACCTAGAATAATTCATCAGTTCTTGTTTAACAAGCAGAAAGAATGTTTTAAATGAATGAGGCTGTCGTTTGTGGTCCTCAGATAGTAAAGAATCCAGTTGAGCTCAATGTGCTTACTTATTACTTTAATTAAAGATTCACTTTAACATTATTCAGTGATGTTCAAAAAAGTACCTAAATTCAAGTTCTTCTAAGCCATTGTTTGGTTTTATGAAGCAAAATTAAGACAAATTTAATGAACCACACAGTGACCGCACTCTCTTTGTGTTACCAAGAATGCTTTGGGTCATGTGACTGTAGATTAGCGGTTATTCAGAATTAGGCCAGAGCTGGGCCTGAGGGGAAATGCAACAGTGACCACTCCAAATGGTGTCTTCAGTATGCACCATCTGTGCGTGTGTGTAGATACGGCCATTTATGCTTATACGTGTATGTGTGTATTTGCATTTGCGTGTATGAGAATGAATAGACTCGCACAAAAGGTCTGCAAGCTTTGTCTAAGGTTGTAGAGGAAGTGAGTGCTGTGTGTGGATGAATGTGAGGCTTGTTTGAACCTGATGGCTATTTTTAAAGTAGAAAAGGAGTACAGGAGTATTGCACTTGTTTATGGTTCATAAAGTAAATAATATAGTACTGAAACCTCATAATACAAAATAATAAATCACTGTTGACCCAAATGTTGACTTTTTAAACAATTGCTGTGTAATTTTAAGTCATTCAGAGTTTTGATTACTGACTCTGAAGCAGAGTCTTAAAGATCACTTCATTCAGCTGGATCTCTGTCTTCGTGCTCTCTATTTACAGTCAGCTGTTATAATGAAGCATTATGTGATCATTTGTGTTGTTAATTAGTAGATAATTACGCCTAGCTTCTTTCTAACTCTGGAAGGTGTCGTCATGTCAGGGGTCATAGGCAAAACTTCCTCAAGCGTCTTTGATTAGCCATGTTTCTGGTGATTATGGCAAATTTGCTGTATTTATTTCAATCTTTCCCTTTGTAAACAAATAATATTTGCAACATTCTATTATTTTTCAAAATAAAGGGAAAATAATAGGAGGATCTATGCTAAATACAACCACTGCTGATCACTGCTCGGCTCACAAATTCAGCTTCTCCAGGTTTCAGGTTTCCACTTGTTAGCCTAGCCTAGCCTAACTGACATCTGCATATAGTTGAGATTTGCAGGAAAAACAGGTTTGTCCCAGTGAGCTTAGAATCTCTGGTTCTTTAGCGTTTAACTTGCAGCAGCATGTGTGAACACTAAGCTGCACATCCTCTCACTGCTGCGCACTGTTAACATGAATCCGATTTGATCACATGCTTTGAGCGATTATCTGATTTCTTAATGCGCTGCAGACAGTAAGTCTGATTCCTGTGTTGAATTGTCCATATTTTATGGGAAATGTTTGTGGGCTTAAAGGAACAAGCATCCGGGACCAATGAGGCCCGAGGCCCACCTGTTGACGATCACTGCTGTATGTTGTGACTAATTCTGAACTTCCTTCTTAAACTTTATAGATTGTAAAATATTTATTGTTGCTCCCCATGAACATACTAACACAGCTTGTTATTGCTTTAGTCAAGGACTTGCTAATCATCAGGCTGTAACTCCAAAGGGGGCTTCTATCGATGACAAACCAGAAAAATCTCCTTTATTATGGCCTGCCTTTATCTTTTAATGCAACAATTTCTCTCTCTTGTATTCTCTTTAGCTGCAGAAATATCTGTTAAGATACTTGGGTCTGACAGACACTGAATAATTCATCCGTGCTGAAAGTACTGTCACATCAAAGCAGCTATGAGTTTCAGTTCTTTTTCAGCCGTTTCATCTGCATGTGATTGACTCTGCACCACGGTCTTTTCATCTTACTCCAAGAACCCCCCAAACAACTCAGTAGAGGAAATAAAACGAATCAGTAAAACTGTACCAGTAAATTTGTATAATTGATGAAATGTTTAAATTTGTGTAAAGATTTTCCTAAAATGTGGTCTGATGATGTGATTATTGTTTTACCAGCAGCATACAGTATATCTTGTTTATTAACCGTGTGTGTATCTGTGTTCCAGTCCTATAGAATCCTGCCCGAACTTCTACAATGATTTCACTCTGCAGATCGATATGGCCTTCAATGTCTTCTTCCTTCTTTACTTTGGCTTGCGGGTAAGCTACATGTTCATTCACACCCACACCTGCAAACCAGCGTTCACATGCACAGAGAAATGTAGCTAAAAACATATTATTTTCCTCATTTTTGCTCAAATAAATTTGAATTTTTATGACCATATTTTGTCAGAGCATCTGTTTGGACTACTCATAATGCCCTGTCTTGAATCACCTATGAATACACTCTCTGAATGCCTTTAGTTTTGCTGCACAGTTTTAATAATGCTGCTATCATGGCTGTCATGCCACAGCAGCGTTGATGTAGTGCAAATGCAAGCTTGACATCCTGAATGAATGAATAAATAAACTCATAAGCTGCTTAAACCACCCTCCGTTACCATGACTCAGCAAGGAGGGGGAATCTTTTGTTGTTTTAAACAGAACGTCAGCACTGACACTGCAGCTTCAGATGGCAGTTCGTGATGGTGTTTTTTTTTTTGTGTGTAAAATTAAAAGTTACTGTCACGCTAATTGCCATCCTTGTGTTTTGTGCTTTACTGACAGTTTATAGCAGCCAGTGACAAGCTGTGGTTCTGGCTGGAGGTCAACTCTGTGGTGGACTTCTTCACTGTCCCTCCTGTCTTTGTCTCGGTCTACTTAAACAGAAGCTGGCTTGGTGAGTTTGGATTTGAGATGTGTTGCACTCTTTGTTTTATAAATCTCTTTTTAGTTCCCAGTGTTAAACTTTGTGTTGCCTCCTACAAAACCGACGCACCTGTTTATTCATTCCATTTTCTTTTACTTTGCATGGCACTCCTTTTATAACTCTGCCTCCCAGTGGCCCGTCTGTCTCCCCCTTAGTGGGGGCAAGTCTCTGAGGCCTTGTTGCTTGAGGCTACAGTCAACTTTCCCTCATCATTAGAAGTGACAGGTCTAGGTTCCTCTGATGTTTCAGGCAACACAGGCACAGCAGAGAGAATGGACTAATGGGAGTGAAAGAATGGGACTGGGATTCTCTGTGTGTGTGTGTGTGTGTGTGTACGCTTTAGATTCATTAGTAATTGCTGTTAAAACGCTGCACCTGTAACACAGCAGTCAATAACTACCGTCTAATGGGCCTCATTCACACCCACAGAAAAAGATGCACATGCACAAGCATGTGCGATCCCAGTAAACACTTCTGCACACACTCATGCATGAGCAGACTGGAAAACACCCTAACCTGCATTACATAACGACCTAGTTTTTTCCCACTGTGTTCAGAGAGCTGTGACCCAAATTATACTGCAGTAAAAAGAGTTTCTTTGTACGTGTGTTCTGTTTTGGGTGAATTGCTTTTGCTATTTATAAAAAAACATTGAAAAAACGACTTGCTTTAAATGTTTATCAGGCGTTTTTCGCGTGTCAAATCAAAATGGTCGCTTTCCTGCAGTAAAAACGTCTGCTATGAAATAGAATCTAGACCAGTCTGACTATATATGTTGTTTTTAGGTGTTTACTTCCCCCCAGAAGATGTGAATTTGTGTTTAGTCTTTTTGACTACAGCAGATTGTCCTTTGAGATTAAATGTCATCTTTCTCCTGAATATTTTATTTCTTTTGCTCTGAATCAGCGTTGAGACTGGAAGTAATGGGAATTCATTTCTTTTAAAAGCGGTTGACATGTTGGTGTGCAAAGACGCACAGACAGAACCTCAGGGCCTTTTCGTCTCAAACGTAGCTCCTCGTCTGGTTCTTGTTTTTAACTCTCCACCTCAGTTTACATGGAAGTAGTTGTGTGGAGACTGATGTCTGCAAAGAAAAGAAAACTTTCACTCAACTTTGGATAATTATTTAGTCTGTTATTATGTTGCAGTGACATTTTGACAGCTTCTGTCTCTTTAAATCCTTATGCCCTACCTGGGCTCTCACTGAGATCTCAGTGGTCCACAAATTCAACAGGGAGCTGTAATAAGTATGAGATGGGGAAAGTCAAATCTGGATTGTTGTGTGTTCCAGATATAAGATGTCCTCATCTCATTCCAGGAAAGGAGTTGGTGTTGGGGCCTTGATGAGGATGATGAAAGATTTTGAAACAGTGGAATAGCTGCTGGCTAATATTCTGCAGTGAAAAATCACCTGCTGCTTTATAAAATATCTCGAATGAGGCACGATGCTGAGGGCAAAGTTTTTTTGGTCAAGCATTGTTGTGTTCTGTAAAAAATGATTTAGTTCCATTCAGTAATATTTAATAAGTAATCCCAAAGGGAAATGAGATGTTTTAGTATCTCAGAAAAACACATAAAGCTATTAAATTGTGTTCAGTCTCTTCAAAGAGTTGTTGTAGGTCTTTCTGTGTTGCAGCGGATCTGAAGAACCACTGACTGAAGACAGTCTGAGTTACTGTCTTGTGTAGAGGATGCTCAGGGTTCTCCATCACGTTCTTCGTTTGTGAAGCATCCTCCTTTGTCCCGTCAGCTCTAGAGGCTCCAGAGTCCCCAGATCAGACCCCACCTTCTTTATCAGCTTGTTCAACTTTTTCAGATCTCTGGCTCTGACACTGCTACCCTAACATATGACTGCAGATGTTATTAAAATAGATTCATAGAAGATATCTAACATCTTGCTGCAAACACTGAAGGATCTTAGCTGCCTCAAGAAGTCCAGTCTTCTCTCCCTGTTCTTGTAAACAGCTTCACCGTTCTTTCTCCAGTTGGCAGAGGTATTTATATTCTTCTACCACCTCTATTTCTGTGATGGACAACCCGTCAGACATACTGTATTCCTCTTTCTTCTCAAATCTACAGTTATCTCTGTTTTGTTCACAATTAAGATGAGATGATTGTTGCCACAACATTTCATACAGTGGTCCACTGGATACTCTTGTCCATCTCTGATCCACCCAACAACTGCTGAGTCATCTGAATATTCCTGCAGATGACTCTGACTGCTACTGACAGTCTGAGGGGTTCAGAGTAAAAAGGAACGGTGAGAGTACAGTTCCCTGTGGTGCTCTTTTAAATTTGAATTTTGCGTAGTCATATTTAGTGATTTTTTTTAAATGGAAGATTCTTTTGGATTATTGTCTGCAATAACATACAGCTGCAAGATTCATCAAAACATCAGCACTTATAATGTATAAAATATGGTCTTTTTTTGTGTGCAAAAGAATGGCAATATTAGTTTATATAAAGGCAAGAGAACACCAGAACCCCACACTGACCTTGAAGGGTGAAGGAGGTGTTATTAAGCTGTTTTAATATCTCAAAACCTGTGCGCTTCTCATTCTGTGAGGTAACAGTAAATGTTTTAATGGTATCAGTAAATTTTACAAGCGAATTTCAGGACTGTGGTGTACAACACAAAGATCAGGTGTGGAGAGGTGATACAAGACAGCAGCCCCAACAAACACCAGTAATATCAGGATGGTGGGAGAAAAACATTCATATTGACCAAGTAGTTCCCTTGAGCTTAAGTTATTTTTTTACTTTAGTCTATAAAAATTAATAAACTGAAAGAGTTTCATGAGTTTGTAATTCTCCAAGATGACAGGGATGTACTTTTTCACAACCTCAAAACATTATAGCATATATATTTTAGTGAACACATAAATACAACACCGATCGTTAACTCCCTATAGCACGACCTGAGCTAATGTTAACTGGTCATGTATTTTGTCCACATGTTAAACGTAAAGTGCTGCGGAGCCTCGGATATAAAATTAATAGCGTGTAGATGTGCAGTGGGATGTGGTGTACCCTAACAGGCTGCTGATGGCTCTCAGAATACCAATGGTGTGAAAGTGTTAGCATTCAGTTTCTGTCAAGGACAGGAATAATAATTAGCTGCCTACGTCCTGCAAAAACAAGGGAATTAGGCCATGTTGTGACTGAAAAATAAGCACAGTTAATTGGTTTAAGGGTCAGAAAAAAAGATCAAATGTTTATTTGATTTGATTAAATGGGGAAACTTCTGAGATTCACTGATAAATAAATAAATGACATCCATCTTCATGTACTTTCACCTGTTAGACTGAGAGGGGTTTAATGAATTAATCTATAATTGGAGCCTCTTTCATTAAGTATATGGTTTCTTAGCAGGCTTTGTTAGAGGAAGTCGAGGTGGTTGTTAGGAATGTGTATTGTGCTCTTTAACTCCCTGTGGATTATCTCCTCTTTCCATTTACTGCTACAGAACACACAGAGTCTATGAAATATCATAATTAAAGTGTGCTTCTCTCTCTGCTCTGTAAGCCGTGGCCCCGCATGTGAAGTGTGAACAGATAGACCACTAATACCAGCTCTTCTTTTTGCATTTCAGATCATATTGCTTCTGCAAATTTAACATTAATTAGCAAAAACGGTGTTTGCACGTAGAGTTTTTCTACCATATACAGAAAATGATCTCCTTTTACTGCATGAATTTAGCATTTCTGCAAATAGTAACAAGATGGAATGTGAAAGATGCTCATTGATCTTTTCACTGCTGGGCTTTCTCACCCTTCAGGCTCACTCTCTCCTTTAACACCACAGAAAACCTGATAACATCCATAAGATAAGAAATGGTTCTAAAAAGTTATTTAAAACTGATTTTAGAAAGTAAAGTTGTCCATTGATAGTTTACAACAAACTAGTATAGAAGCCTGCAGGCAGATTCTTATTCTAACCTGCTACTGCCCCCTAGTGGTGCCTTAGTATTATTGTGGTTTCCTGTTAAAAGAGGCTTAGGGATTTTGCATGACAAGAGTGCATGTGACCCAAAAGCCAGTGAGTGAATGTCCACTCAAGAAAGAAAAAAATACTGACAAATAAAATGTGCTTTCATCTCTCATTTTACATTAAATGTTGTAATATTATGTCAAAGATTAAATTATAATCAAGTTTTGTGCAGAAAAAAAACTGTTCCTTTTTTCTTTCATGAATGAGACGAGAGCCAGCGGTCTGTGTGCGTGTTAAGAGCTGTGGCATCTAACCCTGGCTGAGCCGACTGGCGGTATTATCCCAGATGAAGCGTCCCAGACCACTGATTGATAAAAGGCCCATGTCAGAACATGTGACAAAGAGGCCACGATCTGCCGCGCAAAGCCTCAATGAAGTCAGAGACCGTAAAAATCTTCTTGAATGAACATCTGATGCGCTGACACGTGTGTGTGAGATAGCTGTGTACGCAGGAGGATTTAGCGTGTTTAAAGAGAGATATTCAGATATACAGACACGTGTTCAAGGGATAAGACTGTCATTGAGTTTTTCCCTTCAAACATACGCATAGGCATGCACACATATTACTATATTAGTGAGGACTTTATTATTTTTTAGTTCCCATTAAAAGAGTAATGGTTCAGAACCAGACATAAAAAAAAGAGTTCTAAATATCTTAACCAGACAGCTTCCTGCACATTTGGGAAAATAGCATTTATACATCCAGGACTGAAACGCTAACAGCTTGTTGGACAGCAGTCAAGACCAAAGTGGGACTCTGCCATCTTAAAACATCTTCACCCTTCCAAAAATTTAAAGCATCATGCATCAGCATTATTTCATAAACTTTTACTCTTTTGTCAGCTTCAAATTACATAGTTCATCTCTCAAACCCCAGTCGACCAGTCAGCCTGTTTCTGCTGGGGGTATCTCCTTGTAGAAAGGGGGTCAAATAAACTGAATTTAACCATTTACATAGAATTTTACAGTTTTTTACAAGCTTAAATGCCACCAACTGCAAAATGTAACATTTCAAGAACATCCAGGGGTCAATTCTAGTGGAGATTTCTTAATAGTTCATCTGAAATAACCATATAAAGTGAATAGGTGGTCTAAATGGGTATAAAATCATCACTGTGAAGTATGAGAAATTGGAGCTGTTACAGTTTAATATCATGGTGATCTGCTAACTGATCATAAGTCCTGTAGGATTTAAACTCTTTGTTCTGTTCAGGAAGCTAATTTTAATACTTACAGAGATACAGATTTCAAATTGGCAGACGATTCCTTCAAACTGAGTTCCAGGACGAAATTTCAGCCCTGAAAAAAGCTCAGAACATGGAAGTATATTTGATTACATTCATAAACTTTGAGGTTTTACTAAAGCGTTGAAGATTTCTGACTGAATGATTAAGTCTTAATTCATAATAGCTCATAAAATCTGTAACATTTCAGGTTTACTGCAGGAATAATTGTCGTTGTCTGTAAGCAGAGCTTTCTAACTCACAGCATCAATCAGCCGAGGACACACAGTGTGTGCTGCAAGCTGCCGTAGTCGACACAAATCCAGGATAAATGAGGGGAGAAAGCTCAAACTGTGAACAGAATTGAATGATTCTGGACGATTAGACGTTAATCTTTGTTTTACAGTGATTATGTTCTAAGAAACAAATAAAACATCAGCCTGTAGGAGAGTCAAACATCAGCTCAGCTCTTTTCCTGCAGACGAGAGCTGAACTCTTAAACTGGTTAAATTTGGAACACTAAACATGTTTTTTTAACCAAATTAAGTTCCCTGGTTTTTCTGTCAGAATAATAAAAACAAACAATTGGAAAAAAAGAAGGAATTCAGTTTTTTTTTAGCTGAATAAACATGATGTCATTTATTTGCAAAAGGTAGTAGAGCATGTTTTATTTATCGTTTTAAGCTCTCAGAGAACAGGAGAAAAAATGGATCAGATTTAAATAATTCATTAAAACCACAATATGATCAAGTTTGCTGGTTTTCAAAACAGGGATGAAATGAGAGTGATCTTCTCAGCTGTTCACAGCCAAAAGTACAGCAGAGGTGGAAAAATCAAGACTAGCAAATGAATTCCACAGATGCAACATCAGCCCCAGTAATAGAGCCAGCAGGCCTCCAGATTAGCATCAGGAATTAAGATTGTTCATACCAGCTGTCACATGGTTCTTGTTCTAGGATTAAATAGACAGAAATATGCATTGTAAATGGTAAATGGCTTGTATTTATAGAGCGCTTTCTACAGTGCAGAACACCCCAAAGCGCTGTACAACACGAACAGTCACTCACCCATTCACACTCACACACTGGTGGTGATAAACTACGTTGTAGTCTCAGCTGCCCTCGGACACTCTGACAGAGGTGGGGGCTGCCATGCACCGGCGCCCTCCAAGACCCTCTGACCACCACCAGTAGGCAAGGTGGGCGAAGTGTCTTGCCCAAGGACACAACGACAATCTAACCCAGCCGGAGCTGGGGATCGAACCGGCGACCCTCCGGTTGCCAGACAGGCCACTCTACCAACTGAGCTAATGGATTGTGGATCATCAGGAGTAGAATAGGCAGCATTAGCTGAAGCAGACAGCAACAAGGAGGCTGTTTATTTAGCAGCAGATGCTAATAAGTTCAATAAAAGTTTTATGCAAAATATTACATTTGTATTTGCTCATATCAATATGAGCATTTGCTCTTTTACCATTTTCCTGTGTGTATGAATATTTTATTACCTGTGTATATGAATATTTTATGAATTACAATGAATCAATCAGTCAAATAAATAACATCTTTATAAGGTTTTCTAATATTATCAGTAGTTGAATCCCTAATCTACTCTGACATTTTTCTGCATCAGAGGAACTTTTTTTCAAAAAACACAATGAAAATGTTTTTAAACAAGGATTATTGTTTTTTTCCCCCTGCATTATCTTCATCTCTGTTAATCCCTGGCAGCATGTCGACCTTTATGGAAATTAGTTGCTGCACAGCTTTGTGTTGGATGGAGAATGAGCTCAGCAGTGGTTTTCTGTAACGCAGTGACAGGACCCAGAGAAAGGTTTGTGTTGTGGGGATTAGGGGCACTGTAACACAAATGAAAGAAAGAAAAAAAAATACCACTCGTATTAAAGCTGTGGCATTTCTCTCACAGAGGCATTATCTGACTGGACTGTCATGAAAAACCACACACTTCCAGTGCTGCACCAGAGCTCCATTATCTGCAGCTTCTCTTTTTAAAGGTCCTTTGTCGTTTGTTGCTTTATCCAGTAAGATCTGCTTATCGACGACTTTCCTTCTTTGCTTTGGAATAAAGATCCTGAAGTTTTGGATTGCCATCTTGACTGTGAAAGGATTGTTTTTATTTAAATTTTTTGAGGATTTAAAGTGCAGCATGATTCCTCCTAAACTGCTTGTGTATCGTCGCACACATTGTGACGTTAACTTAGAGAACGTCCAGGAGACGTGGAGGAGGAAGAAGTCTTGTGGAGATCTGTTTCAGAATGGATATAGGGTGAGACATGGACAGAGCCAAACCGGGCTCTACCATTCGGTTTGGTCCTGTTTACACCTTCTCTCTAACTGGGGTAAGAGCTTTAGTGTTTATTTGAAGGTGTAGACAGAATTGTATTTTTAGAGTAAATGACTAGTAGTAGTACTGATGGCTTTTTAAGATACTTGCATATTTAAATGCAGTAATCTGATTTTGCAGTGGATTTTAGCAGGATATCTTTTGATATAAGCACAGCAAAAAGATGGATACGCACTTTTCATGGGATCCAACATGTTGACAATGAAGCTGATGTCATATTGTTCTGTAATCCCTCAAGAGAGATGCTTTTGGATTCAGACTCGCTCTACACAAATCCTAACTTATTAAACTGTATGAATATTACAACCTCAATAATAAAACATGTTTTATTGTATCATCTGCTTCTGTCCATTTTCTGCCATTCTAAGGTGTCTAAAACTAATCTAACTACAATCTTCTCGTGTATTTCGTTTTTTTCCTGCTAATGCACATTATATGCTAATCCCTTTCTCTGTGTGTCTCCTCTTTCTCACAGGCTTAAGATTTCTGAGAGCACTACGACTGATCCAGTTCTCAGAAATTCTACAGTTTCTAAATATTTTGAAAACAAGGTAAAAATTTAGTAAAAAGTGCATGTTCATTTTTAATGCCATCTTTGTGTTTTTGTGCGCAATGTGTCCTAATATGTTACTTAAGCTTCTTGGTATTACTTTCAGCAGATTTTTAGAGTTATATTTTGCACAAATTCTACCTTCCCCTCCCCTTCTCTCTCTGTGCACTTCCCTCTATGCTTGTATTCTTTTCCCACGCTGCCATCCCTGTACCTCTAACAGAGCCTGACTAGTTCTTCTCTCTAAAAAGTTTGTTGTTAGCTTCAATGGTAACTTCTTTGTTACATTATCATTTGTAAGTCGCTTTGGATAAAAGCATCTGCTAAATACATAAACATAAATTCTATTTATCATTAGGAATATATATTTTCTTATTACTTTAATAATCTGTTCAAATTTTTGCTCATTTTTGCAGCATTTAAGGTTTTTGTGCGTTTCACGTGCAGATTCCTGCTTTTATTCATTCAGTAATCTGTGTTTCTGATCTAATTATTCTTCTAACCAGCAATTCCATCAAGCTGGTGAACCTGTGTTCCATCTTCATAAGCACATGGCTCACAGCGGCTGGATTCATACATTTGGTAAGTCAACTGTTGGGAAGCGTAGTTATTCCTGAGCTCAAAATGAACTTATTGACTTAGAAAATACAATCACACTTTTCTACTGTTATTGTTATTAAATAATGAAAGAAAATACAAATTATTTGCTAAAACGTAGACTCAAAGACAAGTTATAGTGGAATTAACATAGAAGTTGTAGCTGATGTGCAAAAGTCCTTTTTGAAAAGAAAAAGAAAACACTGGAGAGCCACTTCTACTGAATATGTTTTGCTTTCATGCTGATGATTTCTTGAAAATTACTGAATTGCAGGAAATAACACCAGTGAGGGCTGATTTGAACAATTTCCCCCAATAAATCAAAATTTTGCATGCACAAATGAATCCTATTTTCTAACAAAATAATTTTTGCAACCAATTAAAAATGTGTGTCCAGTCAGTAGAGCTGGATATATTTAAATAATTAATCGTTTTCTTCTAATTTGCTTCAACTCCTGATATGAAATACATGATCAATATACTTGTTAACAAACACATCATGCTTCGCTTCAGTAAAACACAGTCGCTTCTTAACACTGTGTTAATTTTTTTTGCACTGTCCTGAAAAAATGTTTGGCTGGCAGCACAGAATGAGGCACTAACATCCGTCTGTGCTTTAAAGGCTCAAAATCAAGACAAAAATCAAGCATTAGACAGTTTCACCACAAGATGGTAGTCAAAGCCTGAAATATGACTAAAACAGAGCTCAACACTAAAACATCTGGAGCTGTTTATTCAAATTCTCCTTTTAAACGGTCTCTCTTTACAAGTGAGTGTTTACTAAGTGATGGGAGGTGTCATGTCTAATCTCTCCCTGCTGCTCTCATTTCTGTTTTAGGTGGAAAACTCAGGGGATCCATGGGAAGACTTCAAAAACTCCCAGACTCTGTCTTATTGGGAATGTGTCTACCTGCTGATGGTGACTATGTCCACAGTGGGCTACGGGGATGTCTATGCAAAAACCACCTTGGGCCGCCTGTTTATGGTCTTCTTCATCCTCGGCGGTCTGGTAAAATCAGACTTTTCTATCTTCCCCTGCTCACCTTCTACTTTCACATCCTGCCTGTTCCTAGTATTGAACTGTATAAACCTGATAAAATGTCATGATAATTACAAATAAATATAATACATGCTAAATATTGTTTATTAAGCACGCTGTATGACATGTAGTGTTTTTAAATTGTTAAAACTATGCTGCCGTTTTTCCTGTACATGTTAGTTTCTCATGGTAGAGTTGTACCCTCCTGCTTAGCCTACTGTATCTTGTCCGCTGTAGTCCCAGGTCTCTGTGTCCTTCAGTCCCCTCCCTTTGTGTGTCCCTTCTGTATTTGCAGGATTAGAGAATACGATTTGTCTGATAATGCTGTCATTGTTCTCTTAAAAGCAGTTGCGGTTTCAGGACACCCCTCCTTCCGTGTCTCCTCCCACAATTCCAACAAACACAGGGGCAGGGCGATGAGGCTTAGGCCAGCCTGACTGTTGCCATAGCAACAGCAGCCTCCCACTCCCTCTCTATCACCTTGCTGTGATCTAGCGTACTGTTGGGCTGCCACAAGCGCATTAATTTACACACGAGCACGCATGAGGGCACACACCTGTAAGCACTCATGCGCACACACGCAGGATTTGGTCTAATCACAGTTACTGTATCCTGTGTTTGCCTCCTGTCTGTATGGTGATGACCTACAGCTGTTTCATCACATCTTGCTTTGCGGTCATGATGATAGATGCCTTTCTTTCAGTGCTCAGAGCTCTGGAAGTCTTTATATATGCACTTTAGCCTGCTTTTTATCTGCAGCTATAATGATTCCAGGCTGAAGGCATTTTAAAACCAAACTCATAAAATACCACACTAGTCCTTACAATGTACAGGGAGACTTACTATGCATTTAGTAATCTAATTATCAAAGGGCCAGAACGCCTTGAGGGAGTACACATTACCTGGTACTGTAGCCATTTTTGATAAAATCATAAAAATAACGTGTGATCTCATGCAATATCACAAGTTCACACACAGTCACTTAATGAAGACCTATCCCAGCTACTACCAATTTAATTTAAGCCTAAGATCTTTAAAATTGACTGAGTTTTTGCCATTTTTGTGCTGACTACAGTTAATTAGCTGTGGCGGCCATCTTGAATTAGGTTAAGTTAATCAGTTTTAGAGATACAGCCAGTGATCACTTCCTAATTCATTCAGTGGTTTATGAGATATCTTTCTGATAAACAAACACACACATTCACAGGAACACAAAAGCATCAGACGTCACCATTGATTGTTTATTAATTTAAACCCAATCCTGCGCTCAGACAAAAGGCTGTGAATCTTTGCAAAATGCATCCAGCTCATTTCCTCTTCCAACAAATGAGTCTTAATGTGTTTTGCAGCTGTGGACCATCAGGTGGGGCCCATTCGCATCAACCTGCCAGATCATCTGTGTTTGTTGGACAAAACATGGCACATAGGTTTTGATTTCCCCTTAAAAATTCTGCCATCCAGAAACGTTTTGGGAACTTTCACAGACTGACTACTCATCAGCTGTGACAAAAATTCTCATTTGCTGATCATACCTGGCTTTGTCTTTAAATGCAGTTATTTTTTAATAGAAAAAAATAAGAACTTTCTCATTTTTGCGAAATTTAACGAATCTCTGCAGACAACAAGAGAGAAACTTCTCTCCCCCTTTCATTTGTTTTTACAACTAAAACAAGTTTTGAAAAATAAAAAAATTGGATTCATGCACCAGTTTCTCTACAACCCACTCTGCGGCATAGTAGTCTCTTTTTTTAGTCTCTTCTTCTGTCTTCTATCTTCTCCTTAGGCCATGTTTGCCAGCTACGTCCCTGAAATCATAGAGTTAATAGGAAACCGCAAGAAATATGGTGGTTCCTATAGTGCGGTTAATGGGAGAAAGTAAGTATTCCAGATGGTTCTGCTGTTTTCCTGTGTGCGGTAGAACCCTCTCTGCATGCCTTTTTCTTTTTGTTTTCTGTTCCATGCATGTAGGCCATGTTTGCTCGCTACGTGCCAGAAATTGCTGCTCTCATCCTTAATCGGAAGAAATACGGAGGGAGTTATAACTCGACACGAGGCAGAAAGTAAGTTGAAATCCAGACAAGGTGTGGTTGTGTGACTCAATTGCACCCCTCCCCCTTTTCTAAGTTGATATTTACTGGGGGTTTAGAAAAGTAAAGTTTGAGTATATATAGAATACATTGTGTCACACTGCGTGACTGGAGACCTTGGCCATTAGGACACATGTCCATTTCCCTTCACTCTTTCTTTCATTCTCTGTCTTTCTTTAGGTTTTTCTCTATCTGTCCTTCATTCTCAGCTTTCCTGAAGTCATTTTTGTGCTGATCACTTTCTTTTCGTCCTCCTTGACACATCCTGTGTTGCGCTTTAATTTGATTTGGAAAATAGAGCTTTCATGACTTCTACACGTTCAGATCTAAAACACTGACCTGTTGTGCTTCCAACTAACACATGTCCAAAGTTTCTCAACAATACAGCTAAGTTTGTAGGTATAGAGTCATGAAATCCCTACTATCCTCTTCTAAAATCCTGCAAGAACATAGAAAGATTTAAACGTCTGCAAGTGCATTATTATTGGTGGTTCTTTTAAGCATCATCAATCTCAATGACCATTGCAGGATACAATTTATATTCTTTTTTCTTTGATTTTTTTGTGTTTTTTTTTTGTGTTTGCTTGTTTTGCTCAAATTACTTTTGCATGTCTGACATTTTTTCTCCTGAACTGCACCATATCTGGGATGTTCTTTATGACCTGCGGTATTGTGGCGTTTTCATTGTCTGCAAACCCGATGAAAAAGTCCCCCTTTCTGTTGTTTGTCACTGCTAGCACATTGCATCATCAATGCTTGACATTACTCTGGCCCTGATCTTCAGTCAGCTCCCACACCCTGAATGCTGGATGCCTCGCTCCCATTGGAGGCTCTCAATTGCTTTATGCTTGCTTTGCCTGCTTGCTGCACGCCTGGTTCTTGTGTTTGTGTGAAGTTTGTGTTCAGAAGCCCTTATATACTGTATGTGTGATAGCCTCCTGCAGCAGAGGCTCCAGTGGACTGTAAAGCGTGTGTGACACTTTGGTCAGTTTGCTGTTTGTGCAAGAATATCACAATACTTATTGTGCATCCCGTGTTACCCCCCCTTGTGGCTCAAACTTTACTAATATTCAGCACAAAATATTTATTTCAATCTAAATGATCCGGACAGGGAGAGTAGTCCTTTTCTCTTCTTCTTTTCTCAAATTTTCTGACACTTCACTGTCTGTCGTCTTCTTTCTCTGGCTCGTTTCCAATCTCGCTCCCATCAGCTTCAGTCACTTTCAGTGGAGTCAGCAGCAGAATGAGGCCTTAGAGGGGAAAAAAAAGCACCTTTGTTCAATAATGTTTGCCTGTCATGGAGATAAGATTGATGAAATGTTGTGTTTAGCCAGTGACTCCAGCCCAGACTCACAGAAAGGTGCTGAGAGAAGCCCTTGTCAAAACTGAGGATAGTTTCTCCTTCTCACTTTATTTTTCTCCCTCTACACCCCCTTTCCTCTCCCCTCCTTCTGTTTAGACATATGGTATCAATCATAAAATACCACCAAACACACAATCTCAGCTCAGAGGAGCTCCAACCATTTAGACATGTGTATGATCTGACTCGTATTAAAAACGGTTTAAGATCCTATCTGGAGTTCGGTGCATTATCATTATTTATCTGTCAACACACGGAAAAGTATCATGGAAATGAGATTAGGAGATTACAAGTAACTGACTGATTACAGAGCTTTTGATTGATGAGGTCATTGTGAATTATTTTAAACCCAAACCTTATTTAATTTCTGTGCCTGGCTGCTGTGGGGTAAAACAAACCTTCAAGGTTTTTTGGAAGTGAGAGGAACTCGCTTTGGATCCAAACTGGATTTATGTTTCATGCTAACGCTGCTTATAGTCTAGCATACACCCAACAGCACAGTGACAGCGCTCATCCAGTGGACGCTGATACAGTAATGACAAGTGTTATGTTCTGTTGGCGCCCACTGAACTTGGCGCCCTGTGGTTTCCATTATGACTCCATGGTTTCCATTAGCCCCAGCATCAGCCGAGGGGTTGGCACGGAAACTGACTTCAACCCTGGCTGAACTCTGGGGTGGACCTTTGAAAGTTCTTTTTGAGGGTTAGCAACTTGAAGTGTGCTGACGCCAGATATGTGCACACTGTGGGATAAAAACACATAGACTTAATGTTATAAGGATTTGTGGGTCTCAATAGTAAAACATTATAATATAGTTAGGTGCCTTTTAGCTTGTAGTGGCTCTGCACAGTGTCTGCACAGCTGATGAGATGCAGTGCCTCTTAAAGCTGCAAAGGTTTCCTAAAAGGTGCAATAAGTAGAGTGACTTTCAACATGTTAATGATGAGGTTTGCAGTAAGTTTCATCACTGACCTACGGATTAGAGCAGTAGCAAACGAGTGACCTCTCTGTTGCTGATGTTTGAGCTCTCTGTTCTCTTTGTGTTCAGTGCATCCCCAAAGACATCCCGAATGTTGTCTGTATGCATGAATAGTGTGCACGCTCTTTGATAACCCTTTGAGTTTATTGTGACTGTGCTTGTCTCTTTTTTCCTTCATTTCTGGGTTGTTTCTATGAAACTGGTTTTATAAATCTGTGCCTTTGACATGCTTTTATTTATTTGCTTTGTTTTGATTCAATTCAGTTTGTTACACTAAGGTTTTTTTTCTACTTAAAGAGAGTATAAAAGCCTAAATGATCCATGACACTATTTTCTAATATTCTAATGTATTAGTCAGATGGCATTGTATTGAAATAACTCACTATTGGAAGACAGAAGGAGGTTAATGATTTAAATAGTGAGGATATTATTTTCAACAATTCCAACTTGAGGTGGGCCCTTCCTGGCAAAACAGTCGTATAAGCTTAATATACATTTTAGTAAACATGAATCAGGAAAGGAAAAGGCAAATCAAACTAAGCTGCATTATTTATTGATTTCTTTTGTCCTCAACAGCATGAAGGATGTCTGTGAAATAAACCAAAGTAGACCTATATAAGCAAAGTGATACCTTAATCCCATAATTCAATGTTTTGAAACAGCATAAATATGACAATGACATATTTAAACGGCTACATTTCTGTTTTTTGTGTGCCACCCTAAGATTATCATTGGTCCCCATCTAGCCAGCCCCTGTTAAAAACTTTCTGGATGCACCCTTGTTCATCAGGAAAAAACAAAGAAGTGATGTTTTTTTTAACCCGAACTGAAAAATCTTACTTTTTCTCCCATTTTTAAAATATGTAAGTTCAAAATATATTTTGATAAATACTGCAGGTTTCTCACAAACACCCCAGCTCATCAGCTCATAGGACCGTGCAGTCGCTGCTACTCATTAAAATCTCTTAAAGGGCAGACGCAACATCTGTGAAAAACATTATGACCTGCAACATCCACAAGCTGTCATCCCCTCAGTATGGCTGTCACTTCACTTTGCCAAGTCGACTTCAGATCAGTCCAGCCCAATCCATATGGTGCATGAAGTACTTTGTGATCTGGACGCATGTCAGTAAATATCTGCGTTTTCCTTTTAACCTGCCAGATTGAGTCAGATGTCACTAATGTTCTGTACAGTTTCAGGCATTAACTTTTAAAGGTTAATGTGTTCACCAGAGCCTTTTGTGTATAAGAGCTTTATAATGGATTGAAGGAAACTGCTGATAAGATTTACACATTATGACCACAGGATTCTTTTATTTTTTGTTTTAAGAGAAAGTAACTTAATCCAGGTTGTGTTAAGGTGTTCCAGTACCCAGGCACTTAAACTAAAGTGGTTCAATCGTGTCCTGGCACATCACCTAGTGGATGAGGCCATTGTTGTTACACAGATTTTCTTATAGGTCTCTGTAGAGCAATTAGGATGTCTGCTCAGTGTCTACACTAATTACTGTCAATATCAGAGCTGGATTCAACTAAACATGATTTAACAGAAAGACTTTACTTACTGTGATATTCAGCTGAGCTTACCACAGAGCTAAAAAAGATTTTAGTGTCTCGCGTCAACATTAGTGAACTTAAATCAACTCATAACTATTGTGAGCTGAGAGTGCTTTAAATGCATCTAAAGTTGTAATAAATAATAAAAATAGTAAAATATTAGTTAGTAAGTAGCAGATGGAAAGTTTTCAGACCCTTTAACATTTCTGACTGATTTCTGATGAGTTAAATCAGTGTGTCCGTCACTGACATTTTTGGAGAAACTATGTTATTTTGTAATTAGGGGAAAAATCTTTGCCAGCATGGAATAATAACTTCAACATTTTCTTATGAAAACTTAGATACATTTTTACATAAATCCAGCTTAAGTGCATGGATAAAGTTAGGGTGCCGTTTTGTATGTTTTAAGCACAGCTTTGGTTAGTTGTCATGCTAGTAGAAAATGCCCAAAATTTAAAGCACTTGAACATATTTCAATCAGAATTGTACAAAATTTCAAAACATTTAACCTTGTCATCTGTTCTTCAATCATTCTTAGTTGCCCCCTTATAAATTAAAGGCACACTATGCAGTTTTGACATTTTTTAGCACCCCCTAGTGTCCGTTTTAAATCACTTTAGTAAAAACATTAGTATCGTCTTTGCTCAGAAACACCCAAATCTAACTGTTGAAATATCTCCTCAGCCTTCACTGCTTTCTACTGGAGCGGTTCATCACTCATTCAAAGAAATCAGCTGTGTTCAAGCAGGGAGAGATAGAAAAAAGCAGGAATCATGAGCTAAAAACACTCTGATGCTAGCATAACAGCTAGCCACATTGGGTTAGCCTAACTCTCGTGAGATACGTGGCTTTGTGAGACTTCAGGACACCAGACCAGAGACTCAGAAGTTGCAAATGTGGTATTCTGGACACAAGCAGCAGATGGGGCTGAGTAATTTTTCATTAACCCTGTAAAGAGTCATATTAGCACAGACTGGCTCAAGAAAATTTTTTTTAAATATGAAAATGTTACATAGTGTGCCTTTAATAATAAAATGGTTGACTTGTTTGTAATTTTTTAGCCCCATAAAGTAACTTTTGATTTTCTTCATACAGATTATTGACTTGTTTTAATCTTGTGCCTTAAAAGTCTCTTTGTCTAAGTTCAAATCTCCAACTTCTGTTGTGTTTAATAATGTTGAGGCATTTGCACACAAACACTTTTTTATCTTTCTGTTGCAGACCTTTGATCTTATTAATTCAATTTGGCACAAATGAACTCCAGTTGTAGAGATATCTCCGAATTATTTAATAAAAAAGCAAAAGATTGAAACCTTTAGGTGAAATTGTATTTCCTAATAAATGTAACATATTGTAGAGAAAGACAATACATTATAAGTCTGAAACAAAACTAAATCTGAAAACTTTTCATTTGCGGTATATTTTCTCACTTCAGCTGATTGTGATGCACTGTAACTTATTTATTCTGGAATATCTAACAATTACAGAAGCACCACAAGTTTAACTGTTGAAACTATTTAATCACCCTAATACAAGCCTCTTAACGCTGACCTCTTCACTTGATCGTTGCAGTGCATTCAGAGGACAAACAGGGACACAACCTCCCCCCTCAAACTGATTCAAACTAACCTCTTATCCCTTTCGGCTGTAATCAACCCCGTGTAGTTTCTGACAGACCTCCTCCCTCTGTAATGTGCCGCTGAGTTTTGCCAAGGAACTGTCAAATACTCTGAAGTCCTGTTTAGAGTTTTGTCAACCACAGGCCTCTGAATCATTGTGAGAGTTTTGGTAATGTTTTGTATAAAGGAACGGGCATATTGATGTACATGTCTTTGTCAGCATCCATTCTGCTCACAGAGGGGCGGTTTGGCCGAAGGGACAGATTTTATATTGAGAACGGATGACAACCCAACCACTGCGGGATGTATGATTAGATCTCAGATGTTCTGAAGTGGTTCAGAGCTGAGTGTTTGATTGCACTTGTCATAATGAATTTGACTGGCTTCATTACATGGGGGAAAATATTCACTTATAAGGCAAAAAATGTATAATTCACTTATATGTCCACTTTGAAAAGGCTTTTTTTGACATGTCCGTGAAGATTTTTTTATTATTATTTTTTATTTCAGTTAAATGCTGTACTGCTTTGGTTTGTCTGATTATCTCTGGGAGAAATGCCAGTGTCTGTAGTGATTTATGTTGCCCACTCAAGAAGATGTCTCCCCCCCTTTCAGGCACATTGTGGTCTGTGGTCACATTACCCTCGAAAGTGTCTCCAACTTCCTCAAAGACTTCCTACACAAGGACAGGGATGATGTCAATGTAGAAATTGTTTTTCTCCATAAGTGAGTGAATCTTTTCCTTCTCTTAATGTGTCGGGTACTGCAGATCATTATGCTTCATGTGAGGCATCCATACATCTGCTAAACCTTCTCCTCTTTTCTTTATATGCTAGTATTTCCCCTAATCTTGAGCTGGAAGCCTTGTTCAAACGCCATTTTACCCAAGTAGAGTTCTACCAGGGATCTGTTCTCAACCCACATGATCTGGCTCGAGTGAAGGTACTGTTTACGAATAACATCTCAGAGAGATAAAGCTGCAGCAAATTTAAGACAGCCCCGTCAAACGTGCATGTAGCGGCAAATTCACTTTTAATAATCCATTATTTTCAGACTGTTCTTGTTTACAAAGAAATGATGACGTAACTCTGCATAAAAACTACAATAAAGTGTTTACTTATTTGGTCCTTTATGTGTAGATCGAGTCAGCAGATGCCTGCTTGATTCTAGCCAACAAATATTGTGCAGATCCTGATGCTGAAGACGCCTCTAACATCATGAGGTATCACCCTCTGTGAAATCTGATTAGATACAAACATGTTACATTTCCATCTTCAACACATCTGCCTGCTTCTCCAGGGTCATATCCATCAAGAACTACCACCCCAAGATCAGAATAATCACACAGATGCTACAATATCACAATAAGGTAAGAGACAAAGGGCTTTATGATCAAGTATTTGCACAGGTAAGAGGCGGAGGTTTGCTCCAGCTGACCTTTGTAATGGTCTCCTTATAGGGTCATTATTTACAGCCTTGTTTCTGTATAACCTGATGCTACAAGGACACGCTTTTAAGAGCTGTAATTTTAATTTACAATTTCAAAGTGATCAGCAGCCCTTGAGCATCATTATATTGAATAGTTTGACATTTTAGTAAAAATATTAGAATTTTAGAAGCAACAGAACAGAATAGAGTAGATTAGAACAGTACCTTATTATCCACGCCATCGTACAGTGCAACAGGACTTTTTTGCTGCTAAAAATAAATGCAGACAGAAAAAATAATAAAAAGATGAAAATAAAAAGTAAGGAAAAAGAAAAGTTGAATTGACAGCAACAGCAAAATAACATCACTATGTCTAGATGAGTGTGCTTAAAAAGTCAAATAAAAAATAATGACAGAGTGAGAAGGTGAAACAGTTTCCTTATTTTTATTAACAGTTTTTCGGTACCTCCTTTTCATGCTAATAGCATCATAATGCAATAAATGTTTTCAGTGGGTGACGGGTCTACACATTAAACAATTTACTTTGTAAAATGTTAAAAATTTGCTGTGACATTGTCACATTTTTATTATTATTACCTAGAGTGAAGGGCCAGGCCTGAATACTGGTATTGCTGTAAAAACATAGTTTTTTCTTGTATAATTATTATTATTTATAAGCTCTGAATCATTAGACTCTGTACTTTAGATGTTGAAATCTGTTGCAATTCAGTGGTGAACATTTTTTAATAGCTCAACCTTATATTTATTATAAATTCTAAATTGTTTTAAATAAACTAGACTGATCATTTACATTTTAAACGCAAACAATCTTGATTTTATTTAAACACTTTATAAAATGTCTATTGGTCTACCAGAAAGCCTTCTCTTTCACATAACAAACTGTTTTTCTATTTGTCTTGTATTAGCAAATATGAGTCTTTGTATACGTGTTAGCTAATTTAGCTATAGGTTAGCTAACCTGCTAGTGGTTCCTTTTTTTAACAAAATAAAATATAACAAATCGCCAAGTCAAAGCTGGTTTAGATTGATCGTAATAATGTCTGAACAGTAGCAGCCCTTAAAAGTTCCCAAAGTGTACCTTTAAGAAAAGTCCCGTTGTGTAGTTTCCTTTGTTTTGTGACCTTTTTGTCTTTTTGCGATGAAGGCCCATCTGCTGAACATTCCAAGCTGGAACTGGAAGGAAGGTGATGATGCTATTTGCCTGGCGGAGCTGAAGGCAGGCTTCATTGCCCAGAGTTGTCTGGCTCAGGGCCTGTCGACTATGCTAGCCAATCTCTTCTCCATGAGGTCCTTCATTGAGGTAATTCTGAGGGACAGATTAACTCGCCTTCCCTGTTCAGACTGAAATAATATAGATGAATGCAATCTCACATTTCACTTTTGTACATATTTTTTCATTATTGAAGATGAGGTTAGCATAAGTGGAGGCTGTGCTGTAGGTTATCTTCTGACAGATGGTCTAGATCTATTAAACAGTACCTCCCGTAGGAATTTAACCGCCTTTTTCCAGGGAAATACTTTCATCGCTGTGTTTACAGCCATTTTGGAAAATCATCTTTTAAAATGACATCTCATGTGGAGTCTGTTCAGTGTTTTGTGGCTTAACATTGAAGTGCATAGAACTATTCTCATGTCATAAAGATGATGGATCAGCTTATAATGACCAGGCTGATATTTTGCAGGAGAACATCTGCAGACCACATTGGGCATCTATTGGAGGGGAAATAGTGTTTTCTCTTCTTTTTGATCCACATTTCAATGCTTA
Organism: Callopanchax toddi; assembly: GCA_006937965.1. Classification (NCBI taxonomy): domain Eukaryota; kingdom Metazoa; phylum Chordata; class Actinopteri; order Cyprinodontiformes; family Nothobranchiidae; genus Callopanchax; species Callopanchax toddi. Next base: position 2,044,956 of record SSNR01000046.1, on the reverse strand, counting down.
TGTTCTTTGTTTCCATCAGATTGAGGAGGACACATGGCAGAAGTATTACCTTGAAGGAGTGGCTAATGAGATGTACACAGAGTATTTGTCCAGTGCCTTTGTAGGCCTCTCCTTCCCCACCGTCTGCGAGTAAGTCTCACTCCACCTATGAGTTATACTTGTGATGTTAATGAAGGCAGACAAATATGGGAGTCTGGGGATGTGCAGGTTGTTTAAAACCAGCAGTCATACGCGTATCCTTTCTAATGATTTGTGTTTTGTTTTACAGGCTGTGTTACGTGAAGCTGAAGCTGTTGCTTATTGCCATTGAATTTAAGTCTGAGCAAAGAGAGAGCAGGTTTGTAAAGTGAACCTTTGTGCAAAATGTGTAATAACTGAGGTAATGGTGGGACACAGAGGTATTAGTTTTAAGATTTTAATGAAAACTGACCTGAGGAGTTCTGAGCCATGTTATGCAGTATAACACACTCATTCTGCAAATACTTCTAATCAAAGTGTAAAAACACAATTTATCTTCAGTTTATTTGACATAAAATTAATATACATTTTATTCTGTATATATTATGACTTAAATTCTAGTTGAACGTGTTCCTAAAATTCCATATTTATGTTCTAAGGAACATAAAAGGTCATTGAATTTTGTTGCCTTTTCAGAAACTTATTCAGAAAACCAAAAACAGTTTTCTGTAATTCTATATGCTAAGAGGTGACTGCACTGGAGCGACACACTTTGTTCTGTTTTTTTTTTTTTTTTTTTAATAACGATTTGCTGCACATTCAAATTTCATATTGTCTCCTCAGCTTGATGCTCCAGTTTCCCTATAATAACCACTAACTCCACATTAGTGCTGGTTCCATTACATTTAGCAACACAAACCTTTTTTCTGTTTTCTCAACTGCCAAATCCTCCCCTCCCCTCCCCATTCGCCTGTGTAAAATGTTTTTTTTTGTGTGTATTGACAAGGCTGCATGACAAATGCTCATTGTAACATGAAATCTAATTTAGTGTATTTCTTCTAATGTGATATTTTACCTTTTTAAAACATGACTGTTTTAAAAATGCTCTTTAAAATTGAATTTAAAAACATTTATCAGGCCTTTTTGTTCATTGCTACATTATTCTGTGCAAGTCATGCAATTGTCAACAGATAACCATTCTTACAGAATCTTTTTTTTAATGTACATTTACTTTCTTCCTATAATAGTCATAAACAGTTGTTTTTAGGTGCAAGGACCTCAGCATCGGACAAGCTTCTTATGTCTAGTGAAAATTAGAAACAGTTTTATGCTCCTCTTCCTTTTATGTTGATGATAACTGTTTGATTTGAGATTTTTTCTTGTTGTTTGCAGAAGCCGAAAGCGGTATGCCCTCTACCTTATCTTACTTCCAAAGTTCCACCCAATCTCCACCACTTTAAAGCTTCTGACTTTGGGAGTTTCCCCAAGGATATTTTTCCAAACACTATCTCGCAGGCCTCTTTTTTTCTGACTTTTTATGGTGTCCCTTGTGCTTAATGCACTAACTTCTTTGCAGGCAGAGAGAGGATAGATAAATTGGACATGTCTGTAGAAGTGCTGTTTCTATGTCTTTGCTGTTGTCGATGTACCAAGGCCAAACACTCACCCTCTCCACATCTACCTCTTATTTGATCTTTTCAGTTTTGTCTTTAACCAGACCCTGTGCTTACTTTGGTTTTTCTCACCTTTCAGTTCTTTTTCAGTGTTGCTCAGTTAAAACCCTTTTGTGTGTCGGCTCTGAGAAGCTAAGCATCCCACCCATCGGTGTTTTAAACTCATTGCCAGAGCAGTACTTTGTGGTTCTTTGTCTCAAAATCTGTCCCGACTTTGCATAACCCTATCTTAGATTATCTGTTGCTCTTAATCTTCAGATAAATTTACTGAATATCTGCCATTGCTGCAGGCGGTGGCTGATCCAACAGCATGTTTTGTCCTAATGAATTAATTCTACCAACATCACCTCAGCACTTTTCTTTCTTTTTTAATGTTTTGGATAATTTCACACACTGTAAAAGGCATGGAGGTGTTGGTTTTTGGATAGCGTTAGGTTCATCCAAACTAAAGTTGAATCCATCATCTCACCTTTGCATTCCATGACCCTCCCACATGTTCCGAGTGCTACATGTGTACCCATCTGTGCATGTTTGTGCGTCTGAGTACGTGCGATCACGTTGAGGAGGGAGAATTTGTGCGTGAATGTGCATTTTTTTGTGTGCGTCTCAGCCACCATGTACAGTCATGCTCGTGCGTCTCTCGAGTAGATGTTCCTAAGTGAGGTCACTTCCTGTCAGTTTGGTGTTTGAGAAACAATCCAACTGCACAGAAGTTACTGCAACCGTCTGCATCTACGTACCTGTCCCTATATCTGTACTGCGGTGGCTATGCCTTTCTGTTTGATTAATGTCTTCCTCATGCTGTTTGGTAACTGCATGCTACAACACAACCACACACGGTGTTTGATGCTTGCCTTGTTGCTCACAATATGAGGTTTTGATGCTTCTTTAAAGCTGTGATTCACCAGATTTAGGTCAAATGTCATGGATTCATATGCCTTTAAAATCTCAGATTTGGGCAGCAATGTTTGTGGACCTGTCTTAATGAATTAATTTTATTTTTACTAAAGAGCATGCCAGGTGTAATGCCTGTATACTTCCCTGGGGGCCATTAAATCTGAGGGAATGTTAATCCTTTTTTTTTTACTTCTTGAAGTGTGGAAAGAATAATCAGAGCTGCATGACTGGTGCGATTTGATCACATCCCCCAATATGTGTTTAGATTCAATTGCTCCCTAAATATTTAGACACACACGATCAACCATATTGTTATGACCTCTAATGGTGACGACGCAAATCTTTTTACAATGAAATTACAAGAAACCTGCTATCGCCAGCAGGCTAAGGATTTTACGTCACACCCCCACATACCAGATGTTCTCTCACCCTACATACACTTTCTAGGAATTACACAAAAAACACAACAAAGTGTTCCTGTTAGCACAGAGATAGACACCACGGATCCCAGAAATTTCACACACCCAAAGACACATGTTCTATGTCTACAATCAGACTGGCCATACTGGTCAGTGGTAAGTGGGTGGTCATAATATTATGGGAGATTGGTGTATTTATTTTCTTAATGTAACCTTTGTTTTTTCCAGAGCTCAGAGGAAAGATGATTTGAGTTAAATGGTTACGCAGATAAACGACCACTTTCCTCCGGCCCTGAATCTGGATAAAAGTTAACAAAAAAATCAACATGTTTTCTTTTAAAATGCTCAGATTTGAACCACTGCCAAAAGCCGTCACATATAGAAAGTAAGGATAAGAAAGATCTCTCTAGTCCCTTGCATGAAGAAATTCTCTAAACTGATATTTTTTTTGGCATTTTTTAAGTTTTGTAAATTTTAAATTAGGAGAAGAAAAGACCAACATTCAACCAAATCATCTTTCATCTGTGCTTTTACTTTGAAGGAGTGTAACTATTGTTTTTTTTTTAGGTTTGTGGGTTCAGTGTTTTAATATCTTAGTTCACATCATTGATGATTGTTGCCCACAGGTAACCATTAATGACTAGGGTGTGTATGTGTGTGTGTGTGTGTGTGAGTACAGTATATGTGTATGGTGTGTTCTTTTTGTTATAGTCTAATTAATGGGGAATGATACAGCCAATCACTGTAAGTGTTTAGGGTTTGAATTAAGCCCAAAATAAAGGTCTAACATATCCTGTGATACATTTTTATGGTAGTTCTGTCTTTATATATAGATATATTTTGCTGCAGTTGTTGCACAATTTAAATCATGATTCTAATGTTCTTAAGGGACTTGTTTCACTTCTATTTTACATTTTAAAGCAGTTTAATATATTGTAACAGAGTTATACGTATTGATAAGAAAGAGCTGTTCATTCCCTTACATCCCACTGTCAAATACTAACTAAACAACTTTGACTGTGCTGCAGCCATGTCTCAGTGGCCATCACAACATCTGTTTTGACTAGTTGACTGTATTTGAGTGCTGAGACTAAAACCACTCCATGGCCATAATTTTAATTCTTTCTGCCCTCGTCCCTTTTACTTGTACCTCTCTGTCCCTCTTCTCACCCCGGTCCAATCCAGCACCATTCTGTAAAGAGAAGAATTAAAATTCAGTGTTCGATCATAACGTTGTACATTTTTGTCCATCCATGTGAGTATCACATCTCCAAATCAGAGAGAGGAAAATATAAGTAGCATCGCAGTGGAGTAAAATAAAACACTCACAGGGTTAATGTTGCTGAAAATGATGCCAAAAATAAAGTAAAGTAAGAAAATAAAACTCAGACCAGACCAACGCAGTCCTGGTCAAATTAAAGGCTTTAACGAGTGTGTGTACCATTCCTCTTGATTAGCATGTTGTGGGCATGGACTGAGAGTCATACAGACATTAATGAGCTTAATTTGTCTGTATGTCTTTGATTACCCAGCATCCTCATCAACCCAGGCAACCATGTGAAGTTGCAGGACGGGACTCTTGGATTCTTTATTGCTAGTGATGCCAAAGAAGTAAAGAGGTGATTTAAATGTCTCACTGACCAACAAGACTCCAGTTTGGTTCAGATTTGAATTTGGTGATTGTAGGTGTTATATGCTTGTCACTCTGTCACTTTCAGAGCATTTTTCTACTGCAAAGCTTGTCACGATGACATCACAGACCCCAAACGGATTAAGAAGTGTGGCTGCAAACGACGTAAGTTGCTTTGCTTTTATTGTTCACCCCATAATGACTTTCCTTTCCTTCCCCTCACTCCAATATATATATATATATATATATATATATATATATATATATATATATATATATATATATATATTATATATATATATATATATATATATATATATATATATGTGTGTGTGTGTGTGTGTGTGGGTTTGTCTTTCTTTAAGCATTATTTAGGGTTTATTAGGTGTTTTGCACATATATTAAGGCTTTTACTGTTGTTCTGTTTTGTGCCAATGTGTTTTGTGTCGTCATACCATTATACTCATAGGAAAGTGTTTGATATGGGTCCCATTTGAACTGCCATAACATCCGTGATGATATATTTCCAAATATTTAGGTGGTTTCATTATGTTGCAGTTTTGGTTGAGCTTAAAAAAATAACAATATTAGGTAATACATATATGAAAATAGGAAATATTGAACAACAGAAAGATTTTTATTGACAGCTTCAATTAAAAAAGTAAAGTAATATTTCAAATGTTAAACACAGCAACACTTGAAAGTTTCAGGTCAGCAAACAGATTTCAATATCAGACAAATATATTCTGAGCAGATGCAAAAATCAGTTTTTCAATGATGATTGTATTTCAGAATCAAACTTTAGGTGACGTCTCACATTCGAGGATTTCGACTTGGTTTACAGAAAACCCAGGCTGACTCTGGGAGGTGGCTGCCTGCAGATGAAATGTGCAATCAGTGTGAAAAATATACAAAGGAAAATGAAAACATCCAAACTTATCTGGTCCACTTCTATCCACTAATAATAAAACGGTGGAACATATTAGAAGGTGTGTGTCCTGTTTCATCTGGAGTAAAACTAACACAGCTTTTTCCAGAAAAAGAACATCACATAGTGGCGGTAGTGTGATGGTCTGAGGCTGCTTTGCTGCTTCAAAACCTGGATGACCTGCTGTAATTGATGGAACCATCCTGAAGGAGAATGTCAGCCATCATTTCTTTATCAGCTCAAGTGCAGCTGCAGGACAATGATCCAAAATACAATCAAATGAAGGTTTTTGGAGTAGCTCATTTAAACTCTGGACTTAAATCTGATTGAGATGTTGTGGCGAGACCTTAATCAGGGTGTTTGTGTAAGAAAACCCTCCAAAGGGGTGGAATTAAAACAAATCTGTAAAGAAAAATAGGTCAGAATTACTCCACAGTGATGTGAGAGACTCATCACTAGTTATCTAGTGTGTTACAACTAGTTATTAAGTTTAGGGGTCAATTAATTTTTACAAATTGCATACTGCATGGTGGTGCAGTTGTTAGCGCTATTGCCTTGCAGCAAGAAGGTCGCAGGTTTAAATCCCAGCTGCAGCCTTTCTGCGTGGAGTTGCATGTTTTCCCCATGCATGTCATGATTGAGGTAGTGCAGGACCCAAGTGCAGAAGACGGAGGCAGAAACAGGTGTGAACTGGACACAAGGGGGTAGAACATGACAGTACCCCCTCCTCAAAGGCGGCTCCCAGACGCCAAGAGGGGGCACTGGAGCAGGACTCGGGGACTCTGGATGTGGAGCATCCACTTGGACCCCCCACGGAGATCGGCACAGGAACCGGGTGTGTGGAGCGTCCCCTTTGAACCCCTACGGAGATTGTTGCCAGAGATGAATGCATCTGAAGCTGCAGCGGCACAGGAGGGTCCAGGGGCTGCAGCGGGTCAATTTACCTCCTGGATGAGGTCCTCCGCTGGGTCCATGGTGGTTGGTTCCTTCTGTCATGATTGAGGTAGTGCAGCACCCAAATGTAGAGGATGGAGGCAGGAACAGGTGCAAACTGGACACAGGGGGGCAGAACATGACCATGTTTGTGTGGGTTTCCTCCGGGTACTCCACTTTCCCCCACAGAGGGCTGGTTTGGATAACTGTCAACCTTAATAAATAAAATCATCATTTGAAAAATGCTTCTTGTTTTTACCATTTTCTGTATTTATTTGCTGATCTGAAACACCAAAACAAAACTGAAGAGATGATTGAGAGAGCAAATACTTGTCGACAGCATGTTATTTATACTAGTAGTTTAAAATAATAATAATAATAATAATTGTATTTGTGCATAAATGCTTCTGATGAGAGGAATTACAACTGTTGAGCTCTCTTACTCTTCTCAGGGGATCATATTCTGTCAGTCAGAAATAACAGAGAGATTTAGATTTTTCATAATAAAAATTCCCCTGTCAAAAAAGAAAAAGTAGGCATAATATTATTATGGCAGGAGCAGCACATGAATACAACCTGGCCTGTGTACTTGTCAGCATATGTTAGCCACTGTATAAATAATTCAGGTGAATATTCCTCCACAAAAGGTCACAGGCAATTACTGTGAGCAGCCTATTCCTGACTAAGGCCTGGATTTAAAATACACTCCTGTTTTTTTCTCTCATTTAAATTATTTAGATGTTTTGTGTCCGCTGCCAGCTCTTTATTCACATATGTAGATAAACTGTTTGCTCTCTTAATAATTTCATGTTTCAGAAGCTGGTGATGGACACAGCGTTATGTTAAATGTTCTCGGGTTGCATTTAGAAAAATGGCAGTTCCATTACTTGGATGGAATTCTGTCTGTATGATCTGATTTATCATGTTTTGTTCTCCTCTATTGTTTTTCCCATGTTTCTTTATGACCAGTGACACACTTTTGATGTATTTCCTTCCCTGCTGCCATTGGAACACAACACTTTATTTTAACTACTCACTGGTAGTGATTTATTGTGAGTAAAAAAAAAAAGAAAATGGGTGTCATATTACCCAGAGTCCAGTGTTTTTTTGTTTTTGTTCTTTCCTCTTCAGCCAATAGTATATTGTATCTATGTTGCATGTACCAGTGTAGCTTCTGCATCCTTTTCCTCTCCTCTCATTTCTACACTGTGCTCAGATCAGACCAAATCCAAAACGGCCAACATCAGGCCTCCTCCTGTTAGACTCAGTTAGCTGATAGTCTGACTAGCTGGAAATGACAAATAAATGTGACCTAATTGGATGTGACGGATGACCTTTGCAGTTCTTGGTCACAATTTGAGCAAATAATCTAATCTTTTCTTCATTCAGTAGCCAATCTGCCTCAAGTCTTTTGTCATTATTTCTGATTAACTCTCGTACACTGTAGTGCTCCAGGAAAAATTTAGTCGACACATAAAAAAAATAATAAAACAAGATGTCGATTTGGAGGAGCAAAAGGCAAGAAAATTAACAAGAGCTTTAAACAGATCTGCTTTCAGTCAAAGGAAGTTTTTTGTGTGACTTTGTTTTTCCAGGGAGCAGAAAGTGTTCTTGTGGGAAGTTTTTTTTTTTATCCTAGCAAAGTGAGGTTGCCAAAACACAATCAGAACATTCTGGTCCCCCTCTTGTCCTAATTCGCTGTGATCTCAGCCCATTTCTAAACTCTGGCTGAGGTTTCAGAGATCATCACTTCCTCTCAGACTTGAAATGTCACTGCAGCGGTCTTGTGCATTTCAACTCTGCACAGTCGTTAGGTCCTTTTGGTTTGACTCGCTGCACTGGGTGATAAAAGAAATATTCAGAGCAAAAACGCCATAGTGCTCAGCGGCCACTAGATGGCAATATTCTACAAGTCTTGTCTGATAACTGTGGAAGTCTGTAGAAGAAAATCAAACCCCTTAAAAGCTGTTCAGCAAAAATTCAAGGAGCAGATTAGTGTGTTTTGTGTGGATTTAAATGTGATCAAAATTTTAACACTAAATGTCTTTTTGTACTCGTTGTATTTTACGTTCACATGATACGTTGCTCAAAAGTCTTGAGCCAGCAGTATCATTTTCCTTGCACTCTTGCTGAATAAGAGAGCTTTTCGATGGGGATGTACGTCAAAATTGCTGCTTTCTTTGGGACATCCTTTATATTCAACATAGCGCCCTGATCACTTCTGTTCAAGGGTGCTGTCCTTATTGGTGGATTGCAGGAGGGGAGGGACTTATCAAACACCCTTGCAGACAGTTTATCAGAGCAGCAGCTATGTTGAATCATCAGTCAAAGATGTCGTGGGACGGACACCTTACAGTCTTTGGCGGGAATCAGGTTTTACGTGACGTCAAAAGTAAAGGACATTGTCGGAGAGAGTGTGTTTCTGTGTGTGTGTGTGTGTGTGCGCGCGTGCGTGTGTGTGTCTTGTGTTTTCCATCCTTCCCCTCCCATCATGTTGGATATCCAACATTGTTACTTATATATACTGTGATCCAAGCAAAAAGAGATTTCAGCATGATCTTATGGCCTCGCTGCACATGTCTGCCCATGCTCCCCTCCCCTCCCCAAAACTGGTTCATTACTGTGAACGGTTATCTCTTTTTCTTTCCTCGCTGCTGAGAGCAGAACTGCATTTTTTGCATGACTCTCACATGCTCATAAAGCATACGTGCATGCCACAAGATAAAGCAGTCCCCGATGCCGTCCTGATGATCTCCCATTCTTTCTTTGGCCGAACGTTCCAACTGGTTAGGTGCTTCATTTATGATCTGGGTCTCCAATCGGAGTCAGAGTCAAAGATGTTCAGAGTGTGTGTGTAAAAGTGCCAGACGGTATTTCCGTGCTGTCTGTTTGCACCTTGCCATTGAGAGAATGGGGATCGGGGACTGTTTCTACCCAGAGTCACAGCAATCTAGAGACGCTTCTCTGGGGACTTTCACTGCTGCTCCCCTTTGGGTTCAAGGGTTTTCCACACATAAAAATACAGACATGTAAATACACATTAATAAAAGGCATTTGCTTGAATTACACACATTTCTAGACTGTACAGTGCTACTTTTTATTTTACTCTTCCCTGAAAGTTAAAAAAATATTCTTTAAATGCAATGTTTGAAAGTGGAAAATGACTGAATAGAAATGTTTCTGGGATAAATTTGTTAAATTTAACCACAAGGCTGCAGATGTTAACTCAGTGCTCTGCACATGGTGCTCAGGCTTCCGTATTATGTTGTGAGCGGTGCAATAAAAATATCCAATTATATATATCCGTATCGTGGTTGTAATTCTATAGGTTTTATCTGCATAGACAGTGAAAAGTCTGCTCTTATGAAAATAACATTTTATCTAAAATTGAGATGTTCTGATATGTAATGTGTCACTAATCTACAAATTTTACCAAAAATAATTAATATATGTGCAAAGCTGGCTAACTTTTCAATTTCTAACTAGAATATTCTCCAGACTTTGCACAGTCATGTACATTTTTGACACTTCAGCAGGTATTTGTTGGTTTATTTAGAACAAATGATCACCTTCCCGGTTAAATTAGACCAAACAGCCCTTGGGGAGCGGAGCAGTGAAAACTGCAGGTCTTGGAATTCGCATGACTCAGCCAGTCTAGCCAGTAGAGTAGTGTGATGCCACGGACAGAGCCTACCGCTGCATGATGGGATACAGGTACGTGATCCTCTCCTTTAGCCTAATAGAGGATGGACAAATGTATGGAAGAATGTTTAAGGTTTGCTGCTGAAGACATTGCTCATGCCTCTTTTTTTCCTGAATGCATCCCACCCCCTCTCCCCTTCCCCTCTCCCCTCTTTGCCACAGTTACACTTTTGTCTCTTGAACTTGTTTCAGCCTTAGCACACAGCTTGACCTCTTTAGACCATATGAACGAGGATCAAAACACAAGCATTTGATTGTTTTGCCTCAAAAACCTGGACTTGGATAATGTGTTTGCTTTTTTTCTCAGACAACAATAAAACAGTGTCTGAAGTTGAGTTTTCCAACAAACCACCATCTAAACTGGGGTTCAAGTCTGTGGGGCAGGTGGCTAAGGCTTGCATTTTCTGATGAAGTTACCTTCCAACTTCCCCTATATGAATATTTCTCCTTTTTGCCATTAACCTGCTGCTTTTCCTCTCCTCTCATCCCAAAACATGACTGTAGCCAAGATGTCCGTCTACAAACGAATGAAACTGGCATGTTGTTTTGATTGCGGCCGCTCAGAGCGAGACTGCTCTTGCATGTCAGGCAGTGTACATAGTAACATGGACACCCTTCAGAGGGCCTACCCACTTTCCTCTGTCTCTGTTCATGATTGCGCAACCACTTTACGTGCCTGTAAGTTACACCGCCCAACACATGCTGTTACGTGTCTGTGATGTGTGCTCCGTGTCGTGTCCTATACAGAGGTACTGTACTTGTGTGTGTGTGTGTGTCCGGATGTTGTCTCATGTGGCGTGATTTGTTTCTCATGAGTTTGTGAAGTTGTGGGTTTATTTATTTGGTTTGTTTTTGTTTGTTAATTCTGTCTAGCTCTAGAATATTTCTAAGCACATAGAATTTGAAGTCAAATGAAAACATTCTTGTGTGATTTGTGGTGGGTAAGTGGTGGTGTGGCTCTGTGGTGCTGCTGTACAGTAACTGTAGGTGTTAGACATGTGGCTAAACCGCATGCTGCATCGATCATGCAGTTGTGTGAAAATGTCACATTTGGAGCGTGGTGTTTTCATGTCTTTATAACTGTTTCAGGTAAGATGTCTACATATGCCAAAAAAAGAATGAAATAAGCAAGTTCATTTTCAGGACTTGATGCTGTAATTTGTTTATAATGTTTGTCAAAATGTGTCTGATTTAATTTGAACACCCTTACAAACTTTTGAGTTTGTAAAACTTTTTAGTTAAAGATGTTTTGTTTTGTTTTTTTAATTTGATTTTTATTTAAGTTTCTTTTTTTAATCCTAAACTTACTGAGCATCAATAGAAGATCTAAGAAAATACGTTTTGAAGATTTGGATCATCAATTAGGAAACAGAGGGCTCATCTGGTTTAGGAACTTTTTTTTAGGGGGGGGGGGTTGTTTTAGTATTATATCCAGTATCATTCTGCACATTCAATAGTTTATTTTTCCTCCTAGATCATCAAAACATTGTTCCAAACCAACAGATTATGAATATGTTCATTAAGTTTTTTGACCTAACTAATTTTTAAAAAGACAAACACTTACAAGTTTGCCCTAATTGTTTTGGACAGATCACATAAAATTGTATTTTTCATAATAAAAATTGCTCTCCGTCTATAATTATAAAGATCTTTCATCTAGACGAGTTCTTCAGTAGATTACAGTTTGACACATTTTACGACAGAAGAAAAGAGCTGAATTAAGACAGGAAGTAGAGGCTATAATGCAGGAGAGAAAAGAGGTAGAGGACTCCTGGATGATCCCTTCTTTTCAGTTTTTCTTAGAGTGGATGGGAAATACTAAATTGTCTGTCAATTAGACATGGCAGCAGTAGGCCTGGCTATCAAAGCCTTGGGTTCAGACATACAGATCTGATTTCCTTCTCAACATTCTCCCACCGTCTGCCGACTCAGCCTAGATTAGTGTCAAACACAGCATGATGAGTTTGGCTTGGCCTCTTGTAGTTGGGGCCTGTGCTGATATCCCTCGGTACCAATTACTGGCTATTACATGGTTACTGATCTCACTTTTCCTTCAACCCCCTGTAGGATTTAAGGAAAGCCTCCTCTGTCTTAGATTTCTTTCCCTTTTTAACTCGGAATGAACAAAGAGTTTAGTGAAGGAAGTATTGGGCTTTGTCAGCCAGGGATTGTTGGGTCTCCTCTCCCCGTGTCTTATTTTTATCCACACTTGCACATCAAAATCAGATTTTACAACATGTCCTTAATTAATGGATTATATAGGAAATTTAATCACAGACTGCACACACACACACACACACACACACACACACACACACACACACAGAGAGAGAGATCTGGTTACACATCTAAACTGAGTTATGACTCATATAATAATCAATAATTAGACCTTTTAATAAAAATGCTAATTAAAATGGTTAAGTGACATTTAAAATAAGCGATGAATTGCAGTAGCAGACATTTAGATTGATGAGCTGAAAGAGTTATTAGATCAAGGTTTTTCTTGGGAAAATAAATGAAAGGTATTTGTTGGTTTGAGTCTTTATAACTTGGATGAATTTTTCAGTTTAACTTGTAAAAATGTCACCAGAGAAGTCATCCTGAGGTTGTTGTTATTTTATGGGGTTGTGTCTTTGTGCCTGGTTGTAACAGGACTTGTATGACGAAGTAGCTGAGGCCACTAATGCAGCTTGGGGTTGAGGTCTTGGGGCTGGACTAGATGCTGTTGACTTGCCCACAGACCCTCTGGGCTGTGTGTGTGTGTGTGTGTGTGTGTGTGTGTGTGTGTGTGTGTGTGTGTGTGTGTGTGTGTGTGTATCTTGAGATGTGCTCTTAAATCTGTGTCTACGCATGTGTGTGGATCTTCATCTCATTCGGAAGGACCTTATCTATCCTGACACAGAAATTATGTTTGCATTTTCATTTTCCCAGCCCTGCTGGTCTGTCACCAAACTTGCCCTGACAGCTCCTGTCCACCAGGCAGGCCTGGGCCCTCCCCCTCTCCTCCCCACCCTCTGTCCTATGTCGTGTCGCTACGCCCCAGATGGTAGCCAGTTAGTCTGCCGCCTCTGCGGTGCGGTTAGATTGCTAGAGACAGATGCCAGGGCTACTGTGGGTCCCTGTTTTGAGGATCTGTGTCATAGGCCAGCCTTGGGCCTTCGGTGTGACCTTTATTGCTGGAAGAGACTTTAGTAAAGAGTGGGGAGTGTCAGCAGCTCAGAACTCAGTTCAAGTGCCCACCACATCAGTGGTTATAGTGGTACGAATCTTTTAATATCTGCTCAGTCAAGGTCACAAACCGTAATTTCTGGATAATTAACAGCACAGGCATAAACGAAGACCTTAGGCTATCCTGTTTTAAAACAACCTTCAAGATTTTTAGTGCAGCATTAAATTTATGTTTGGAAAAGTCCCAATATTTGATATCTGTTAGTCCAGACTGCATGGTGTGTGTCAGTGCACTGTTAGTTTGTTCTGAGTAGCGTGCATTGTCATTTTTTAAGATATGCACGCTGTTGAGTAGGTTTACCATTTGACATAAACTCCACTAACAATTAGGAGAAAAAAGCCACTTTATAGAGTAACTTCAAATTCAAATCTTTAGAAACATTACTACATTTTCCATTAGATCTTCATCTCATCTTTTTAGAACACTTTCTTAAAAGCATGGCTCCTTATGAGAGCGGACAGATCATTCAGTCATTCATCTTCTTCCTTTCTTTTGCCATCACTCCATCACATGACCATTAATATCATTTTATCCATTTATTACCTCTTGAGTTTTCAGTTTTTGCTCCTCGCCTTTTAACATCAGAGCTCCCTCTGTTTACATTTCCATCCATCGATCTTATGTTGATGTCTCTCTCTGTGTGACCTGCCACTTGTCTTTGCATTCTCCTCAGCCAAATATAAGTATAATGGATATGTCAGATCACGTAAGTGTGTTTCTCTGCCCTTCTCCACTCTGCTCTCGCCTTGTGTTTGACTGTAACCCCCCCCCTCAACGTGTCATATAGTATTTGTTCTATTATCCCTTGTTCACATAGTCTATTATTCATGTGTCTTACAAGGAGTTTTAACTGTAAATATAAACTTAATTTAAACTGTTATTTTAAATAGTTTAATTCTAACATAACCACTGCTAAGTTTTTTTTAAAGATATATATTTGCAAGTTAATAAAGTGATAAATTCCTGGTGCTCTTATATAATAAAGATAAATAACTTTGTGTTTTCCATGTAGTTCCATAAAATATTTGTTTGTATTTTGCTGCATGTAGCAGCAGATGGCGCTACAACACCAGGGAACAGTGGAAGCCAAAAAGAGGCTGGCGTTCGATTCAAAGCTGATTGCAATATAGGTAAATGTTTGGCAAGTAATTACTAAATGACCTAACTCTCATTCCGCTACCTAATAGGAATCTTTTCTTTACCTTTTAATTCTATTTTTCATCTCTGATATTTGATGTGTATATTTTTAGTTCTTTTAAAGCATTTTTGATGATAAAGACATGTTTTTGGTTGTTTTCTTGATGAAATAATGGCTGCTTCCTATGCAAACCTGAAGGAAGCGGCAGCCATTCATTTAGTTTTTAATTTTATTGATGATATAAAAAGTGCATGGCTTTAAAGCAGTTTCATGCAGTTGAAGAAGAAAGCTTGATCATGCAGCTAACACTGATGGCAACGCCAGCTTAGCTCACGTACAGAAGTAAACATTCCTTCTTGTTAGTCCTCTGCCTCATCATCCAGTTTACATTAGGAAACAGCGATCTGATAAGGTTTGCATGCAGGACAGCACCATCATGCGATTAGCATTTCAAGAAAGGACAGTTGCCGTCTGGGTTGTTCAGGATGCACAGTGGACCTGCCAGGCCGGTTGAATGCTCTGTAACGCTGCACGTGTTTGACAAGGGCCAGATGAATCCAGGAGCTATCGGTGGCGCCCTGTAAATCAAGGCGGCAGCTGACGGCTGGGATAAACGTCTGTTTATTGCCTCGGGCCACCCAAGCATGCTCTCTCGTCCAAACAACCAAGCAACCACCCTTGCGCCAAAGACAGGAAAAGAGCTTTGCCTCTGCAAGTCAACTTTGCAACCAGATCTTACTTTTATTCCTGTTTTCTTCCTGCAGTGTGTCATGACCCCTTCAGTACTACAGGCTGACACTGCAGCCAATTAGATTGTGTATACGTGGGTGTAAGTGTGTGTGTTTGCTGGATAAATTCCAGGTGTACATATGCCAAGTAGCAATAATTTAAAATATTAAATCATACAATTTCTTTACATAATCCAAAATGAAAGCAATAAATCTTTAATGGTTAAAAGGCTTTGAATTAGTAATATTTTTTAATATAAATTATTAGTTATACTTTTTTCATTTGTTGAAATGAAAGTACTGTTCTGCGCATTAGAGATGAAATGACGACGCCTGATCGGACTTGACTGGAATCAGCCAAGCCGTGTCTCAGCTTTGTTTTACCAGAAAGTGTAGCACAAATGAGAAACAGAACTGAGAACCTACTAATTAATTCACGCTCGTCACAAACTGCAGAGGAAATGTCACTGGGAGTGTTTCAGCTAGGGAGTTTCAACATTAGTTATGGAAAATAATGTGATTTCTTCTTTTATCTTAGGACTTTAGTGTTTACGGTTACTTCAGTCAAAATTATAACAAGGAAATTATGAAGTCCTTTTCTGAAAATTATATTTATTAGTATATTTATGTGTAAAATTTGCAATAAATAAAAGAAAACTATTTTTTGGACTAAAGCAGGCTTTTTCATATATTTTTTTTCAAAACCCAATAATTAAAATCATCAATTGCATCTTTACTTCCATCAGCCAACAGCCCACAACCCAGCCAGGACCCCCTGGTCAGCTGGGGCTAAAGGAAGCCCACTCCCTGTGGGGCCACCGTATCCTGAGGCTGACCCCTCACAGGTCCAGGAGACATGGTGGGCAGATCTGTAGCCGAGAGTCGATTGAAACGGTTTGCAGTCTGAATCCCACCAGCGACCCGGTAATGCCATGCAGCTCGGTCCCAGTGGGCGCCGTAGGTTGTCCCCTCATCAGTCAGAGACGCCGTCTGTCCCGTCCCTTCTCTTTTCTGCTGCATGATGCTTCACTTCACTGAAGATGCTGCTGTTGTCGCTCACGCTGCTTTGCACTGATTTGCCTGCTGGTGCGCCAACTCGTTCACAATACACAGACACTTCCAAACTCAGGAGCAATTAAGAGATGTTAAATTTATATTTTTACATAAAATATTAGCCTTTAATGTGTTTTATGTTGGGAGATGTTGCAGGGATTTCAAGCTCTGAGGTTATAAAACCTTCAGGGAGCTGAATAAAACTGTAGAAGCAGATGAAAATCATTTCATTACATTGATCATTTGCAGGGCAAAAAAAAAAATAATATAAAGGAATGAATATTTTTTTTTAATGTGGTATTTTCAAACCACATTATGGAGAGTGAATAATTTGTTAAGTGCTTATATTAATAGATATTCTGACTGCCCAATTGCATAAACAAAATGTCAGGGAATGACATTTTATTAGAAGGCAAAGTCATATTTCTTATCTTTTATTAGCAGAATTAGGTGACAGACAGGAACGGCTGTTCAAACAATAATGAAATTCCACATGCTTGGAATAGTCACAGCTCGCAGTGTGCACATTGATTTGCACTAATATCATGCTGTGTTATTGATTTCCAACCAAAGGACTGATGGGGGTTTGAAGTGACGGTGCGCTTGGCATTTGCACTTGGAGGAGCGTGCAGATTGGAGAGGAGTATCTGGATGCTTGTCTGAAAGCTCTTGAAGCTCACAGGCGACAGTAGAGGAGATCAGACTGCTACTAGCTGGACTGGAGTCCTCAGATGGTCGATCTAAGCCTCACTCTGGTGTCGGACCCAAGCAAAGTTGGAGAAAAATGTTCTATTTGTTGTTTTTTCTCAATAAATATAAACATAGCAGACAAGACATTTACAGAAAATGACTCCAGGTCATCATCCTGCAAATGCATCAAACACAGAAGTTTAATTAGCAGTTTTAGTGACATTATTGTACTAAAAGTGCTTTTAGTAGCTGCAAAATGTTCCAATCATATCACTGATAATGAATTCTCATCTCATTATGTGCTGAACGAAGAGATTCTTTATAATACCTGTAGAAAAAATGTGCACTTTCATAAGATCTGGGATGATGGGGTGGGAAATCAGTAGTTTGGTTTAAAAACAACAAAAATAAAAAAACATCCATTCAAAATCCATCTCCATAAAACTTATTTCATTGTCATTGCTTTTGCTAGAGGTCCTCTACCACCTCTTTAAAGTGGTAGAAGATAGGGGAGTTTGAGATATGATCCCTCCGTGTCATTTTTAGGACATAAACCTTTTATTTTTGTGGTTTTCCTTCCCCCCCTTTTTTTCTTAGATTTACCCTTTAACGTCTTACTTAAAATGTCTCAATTTCACACAGAATCATTCAGTTTCTTTTATTTTTTTTCTTTTAGTTTGTGTATTTTATTTTTATTATTTGATTATTTTGTTTCCTTTGCAATGAATTTGATTGACTGATGGCTACCTTTCCCTGTCAGGTCCATCACACTTTGTCAGCCGTCTGTCTCTGTTCTGACATTCTGCACATGTATTTGCAGTCGAAGACGAGCATCCGTCAACTCTCTCGCCCAAAAAAAAGCAGCGCAACGGAGGGATGCGAAACTCGCCCAACTGCTCTCCCAAAATGATGAGGTAAGAGACCATGATCTTATCCTCCCTACAGCCTTCAAACAAAGAGTGAAAGGAAGGGAGGGATTGAGGGAGAGATGTGTCTGAGAGATACTTCAGAGTGCTGCTGATGGTGTGATGGTGGGAGTTTGGATGGATGGGGAGGGGGCAAATTAGGATTGGCAGAGGAGTGAGGTAGGAAACTTTGTGAAAGAAAAAAAAAAGAATTGCCCTGTTTAACTCTGGCTGTTTAGGATGGCATGCTGTCAGCTGTTAATGACAGAGCTGAAATAATATTTCTGTCATGAAAAGCAGCTGTGAGGAGCCGTTTGAAAACTCCTCTGGCTTTAAAGTCCCAGCTGTCACCTCCTCCAGTCTGGTCCACATGTACTGCTTAAACAATGCTGGCACTAATGACACCGGCAACCAATCAGAGAGACCTGCATGGTTACTTTGCCCTCGGGCTACTCCTCTATTGTGGGAACCCCTGTGAGCACTGTTTCTGCTACTTGAGGCAATATGCGAGACGTATCATCACAATCAAATATGAATCCAAATATTACCTTCCTTTTATCCTGTCCCGTGGAATTAAACTGCTGTTAATTGATTTTGAAAGATAAAAGGGGTAGTTGTTGAGCACCTCTGGCTGCGAGGCGGGGTTAGACACACAGCAGCGACGGGGAAACATGGAGGCCGAGCCGAACGGATTAGGATGGTACAATAAAGGCACGGTGATGTGAGCAGAACAGGAAGCACGTCTTTTAGCTGTGAAAGTGTTCTGGATGCCGTTCTGTCCTCTTGGCATTTAATGAAACTAGTCTTTTATTTTCCCTAAAAATAAAAAAAAAATCTAAGTTTTCTTTAGTATAAAATGAAACATGAATATTTTTACAAACATTTCCCTTATTTAGTGTTAGTTTGTTCTCTATTCTTATTTATATAAGCACCGTAGTTTCTCATTGTTCTATGTGTTGTCTTTATATTCCAGCTGACTCCTTTGTATGTTAGTTCTGCCGGGCTCCCTTAGGCAGCGATGCTCCCTCTGCACTTGCGCGCCTGTGTGATTTTGTCCAGTATGCTCGTCTTCCTCCCCCTCAGTTCTCCACAAAACAAGGACTTAATAAGCCTTTACATTTGCCAAACCATTAGCTCAACACAGAGTCATACCCCTCAGTCTAGTTTGCAACAGAGCATCAGTTTAGATGCCCTTGCTCAGAGGGATAAAACCACTACAAACAACAGCGAGACACTGGCACATTTCCAGCTAACTGCTTGTTTAAAAGGGCTGTTTAGTTTGCCTAACTTAAAGCACAAAACCTTTTCTTCTCATTCGTCTCCGCTTAAGAGATGGTCCCTGTTTGCCATGTAATATATGCATCTCTGCTTTGATCTTGCAGTGATAATAATTCTTGTTAGTTATTTGCTCAGTTTCGAAAACACTTCAAAGTGGTGTCAAAGTTTTCTCTGCTTTAGGGGAGCTTCTGTATACTGCTGGCTCCTGGGTACTGGGATGACAGGTCCTCTGTTAGAGGTGTAGATTTTTTTTATTTTTTTTAATAAGAATTAGCCCTTAGCAGAACATCGCATTTACCCATCACAATCCAGTGCCCCTCCCTTTTTGCACCGCTGCCCCTGTCAACATATAACGCCATATATATTAAACATTTGCGCTTTACAAGCTGTATTTTATGCACAATGAAAAGTGATTGCTCGAGGTAGCCTTAGGGAAACTTTATTCTTCTATCAAGAAGGGGGAGAAGCACAATAGAGTGCTAGCAAGAGAGCCAACATACGTATCAAGTATGGTTTTTACAGGACTCGCAGCCTGAAGGTCTTTGTAAATAAATAATGATCAACAGATTGGCTGTGGGCTTTTGAAAAGCATGCCTTTGTCAGTTTGCATGATGGGGAAAATTTTCAAAGCAAGAGGCTGCCTTCGTAGTCTGGCAGAGAGGGATTGGGGGAGCATGCCCATCCCCAGCTTGTGACTGCAGAGTGATACCCTGGAATAACTCAACTCTGTTTGAAATTTATACAGAGGGAGAGAACTGGGAAAGAAAGAAAGGAATGAGGCACTAGAGTGATGTATATATATATCTGTCTATATATAGAGAGATAAATATATGGGTATTTACTTTGAGGGAGATGCTTCTTGTCCTTGTTTAAAAAGAAAAACGATTACAGGAGGTAAAAATATTTGCTTTGCAATTCCATGTTGTTTAGTTTTAGTAATTTACAGACAAACCGTGCTGTGTTGTGCACATTCAGGTGAAAAACAAAGCTATTTTAATGAGACATCATCAGCCAATCCAATCCAGGACATGGGCATAATGTCAGGTGAAGCTTGATCCCCTGCAGTTTTTACTGTCTGAAAAATGTAACGCCACCACCACTCCACCTCTAATTCAGAAGTTCACCACTGAGCCAACATGCTATGCTGATCTATCTGTTGTTGCTGTATGTAAAAAAAAAAAGTAAGTTCCCGTAAGGGATTAATAAAGTATTCATCTATCTTATAACAGCGTGACATTAACTCCACCCTTTAAACATTTGAGACGGGTCATGACTGACACCACACATCCGCTATCAGAGGATGTCACTGTATCATCGGCAGCTGATATCCCCTGGGCGTGGCCCTGTAGTGCAGACGTGATGTCTGCTTCTCTGAGCCTTGTGGTAGGTTCAGCCTGAGGCACGGAGGGGGAAGAAGGAGGAGGAGGAGGGTGTGTGGAGCCTGTGACAGGCTGCCAGTCACGTCGCTGACAGCTCTGTGAAAGATAGCTGTCTTGGCAGAGAGAGGTGGAGCGGCAGCCCGCCTGCATGCGCCAGTCAGCCCGAGTGTGTGTGGAGGCGAGCGGAGCTGAGCAGATTGAAGTGACGGTGGGCTCCGTGGAGTTGATTGGCGCAACACGCAGCTCTGGATGAAAGATTCAGGCTGAGTGTAAAAACACTAAATGCTGTCAGTGTTATTATCACCTGCTCTAACTGATGGAGGGTAGAAGGGGAAGGAGCTCACGGAAAGAGAGGGTGGCTAATTGACAGCAGTTTTTTTTTCCTCGCTCTTACTTTTCCTGCGATGGCATGCAATCCAAATGCAGGTTGGAGGAAGAGACAACATCAAAGCCCTGTCAGTGAATGGCAGTGTTGATAGAGGATACAGAAAGTGATAGTGAGAGAGATGTATGTCAAATTCCTGAGATGTTTTCTCCCATAATACTCACATGTCTGTCTCTGCAGTTCCCTGTTTTTGCAGTCTGCACTTGGTGCAGCTTTATTTGGGTTAAACAGTAAATACTTTGCATCTTGATTGTATTTAGAGAAAGTGTGAGAACACGTCTATAGAATAGGTCAGGAGAGGCGCTCCAACAGGACTGACTGCAGCCGACCGTGGTCAGTGTTGCACCAGATAAAACTCAGCAGCCCACTGCTGTGGATTAGCCTGTTTGGTTGTGACATGCTGCTGAAACATTAATGGCCGTCATTCGAGGGAGCAAAATGTGATTAGGCAAATTCCTGAAATATTTAAAATTTGAGCCTGTTGGAGCTCTTACTGTGTGCTCTGCATGGAGTCAGGAACTGGAAAAGAGGCTAAAAGCTGGTAATTGGCTTTGTGTTGCCTTGTCATTTAGTCAGTACCACTCAAGTCTTCGCTTTTTTACCATAGCGAAGTTAGCAAAAGGGCATTCAAGCTGTCTCATGTCTTGACAGCAAGGATAAAAAAAGGATTGGGTGGATGATATTGTAGTTATGAGGCCTACATGATTTAGAGCAGGAAGTTTTGCAGATTAGAAACAGAACGGCATTTTGATATGCTGAATGAAAAGATCTGAAGGATTTCACAAAAGCAACACAAGTGTGTCCTGTTTTTTTCAGTCGACACGACCCCCTTCTAATTCCTGGAAATGAACAAATTGAGAACATGGACATGAACGTGAAGAGGTATGACTCGACTGGGATGTTTCACTGGTGCCCCTCCAAAGACATCGAAAAAGTCATCCTGGTAAGTAGGGCTGAAGCTCTGCAGCTACAAATTCTGTAATTAAAATCATAGAAAACACACACACACACACACACACACACACACACACACACACACACACACACACACACACACACACACACACACACGAAAAGAGAAAACACAACTTAAGATTGAGCCAGCGTTTCCCATCAATACTAGAGTCAGACAATCACATACTAACTGTGTTGACATTTCTTTCACTGCCTCTCTGTCGTTTCAAGGTGAGTTTGTTTTATTATATATTTATATGCAGTAAATTCTGCAAAGAATATAAGAATAAAAAAGTTTGCTTGGACTTTAAACAAGGCAGATCTTCAACAGTTAGCTTGGTGGATCTTTTTTCTTCTAGTAAACATTTCCTAAACAGTATTGGCATTTTATTAGCTTTTTGATACACAAGAGAGCTTTTTAATCTGAAAATACTTCAATCTAACTTACTTTATTTGAGTCTGAGCACAGGTTGCATCCTGAGGAAAGTTTTGCATGCAAACATTTGATAACTGGTGCATTAGGCTATAAGGTTCACATCTAAAATATTTCAGACTGTTTCAGTTACAAACATCCAAATCTGATATGAAAGATGTTCAAACCTCATGTGACTGACTCTAAAGCAGCCCCTTAAATTATTTTACTTCAGCACGAAAAAAAAGGTCAAGAAAATCCACTTTTTTATTGTTTTTGTCCCTTTAATACAGTTATCATTATAATAAAGCTTAGCTAAACTATAATTTAAACAAATGCTGCACTTTAATAACAGAAAAACTAAATTTGTACAATACTTAGTTACTCAGATTTCTGTTTCTCTTCTCCCATTTTCCTGTGCCCCTCTTGTCTCCTGCAGACCCGGAGTGAAGCCTCCATGACTGTGCTCAGCGGCCATGTAGTGGTCTGTATATTTGGGGATGTCACGTCCGCTTTAGTGGGGCTGCGAAACTTGGTGATGCCTTTAAGAGCCAGCAACTTCCACTACCATGAGCTAAAGCCCATAGTTTTTGTGGGCTCACTGGACTACCTGCGGAGAGAGTGGGAAACTTTACACAACTTCCCCAAGGTCTCCATCTTACCTGTAAGTGTTCAGTTCTGCTGACATGAAATAGAAATCAAAACCAGAATCAGCTCGTTTGGCTTTTTTTTTTTTTTTTGAGTTACACGCACTGGAATCATGAGTGATGTTGCTATTTTGATTCGATCACTCGTTCAGTTGAACAATCACTCCACGGCAGCTCAGTAACCCCCCCCCCCCCCCCCCCGAGTGGTGACACATCCTGCGTATCCAAAGTAGAGTTTATAAGTGGTGCAGCTGCAGTGCCCATCACAGATGGCGTGGCATGGTGCCTTAGAGCTTGTTAGGCCGGGCTTGACTGATGATCAGAGGAGATTCCCAAACGCCGCCTTCAGCGCCGGCTAGCCTTTATATTAGTTCACGTCTATGAATCTCTAATGCCTGGTTAGATCAGTGGAATGTCATTGCCTCAAAACAAGAATACTTGTTAACTAATTTCCCAAAGCTCCACTCCGCTCACTTCTTAAATTTGTTTTTCTCTCCCCCATGTCTGTCTGTTCTCCGTGTTTTTCTTCCTCTCTCTTGCTGTCTTGCTCTTTCTCTGTGCTCTCCTCACCCTGAAGGGTACACCATTAAGTCGGGCAGATTTAAGGGCTGTCAACATCAACCTCTGTGACATGTGCGTAATACTGTCAGCCAATCAGAACAATATCGAAGATGCCTCACTGCAGGATAAGGAATGCATCTTGGCATCACTCAACATCAAGTCTATGCAGTTTGATGACAGCATCGGGGTCTTACAGGCTAATTCCCAAGGTAAGAAGCGTCCTATTAGACTCCATGTACAGTGCTGCCCAAAGGGGACAGGTTGTGGCAGGGAGGGAAGACGGTAGTCAAGTCTGGAAAAGGAGGAGAGGAAAAGGCTGGAGGGGGATGAGAAGGCCACACATGAGGGATAGATGTAGTAAAGAACAGAAAGTGTGCTTAATCAAAATTCTCTGCAAGTCTGCTGCATCATCCATACACTGCAACTCCTGAAGACGATCGCTTCAAAGGGTGCTTCCTTCATGTCATTTTCTGACGATTCTGGTGTTGTGTCTGGTAATTAAATGCTGCTAAGCCTCTCTGATAATACTTTTTAATGATGTAATCAACATGACTGTGTCATTTTAATGTCGTTCCCCCTGATATGGAGCCCTGGCAGATCGTCTGGAACAGATTGTTGATGTTTGCAGACAAACATATGAACCTGGCATCCCATCAGGCCTCATCATCATTAAGCAGCTAGTACAAATCACCAGGCAGGCCAATTCAGCTGCTCCTCATTAGTCACGACAAAACAGTGACACATTGCAAGCACACGCTTTTGTGTTCGTGTGGGTGTTCGTGTGCTTTCACACAGGCATTCATGCCAATATAATCTATGTGCCAACATCCACAAACAGGTAATCCGTCGTTTACGGATACCCTGAAAAGCTCAGAGCTGTTTATCACTATTGTAAAGACAAATCAATGCTGAAAGTTCAAGGAAGCTTTATTTTTTATGCAGAGTGCTTCCACATGTTTAAGTAGAATTCCCATGCTGTTGTTTTTCCAGTCATAAGTGAGTAATACGCTGTCGGTAGCTGTGCCACGGAGGAACAATAAGCTCGGGTAAACCTCACCGCACGCCGCTCTGGGGAGCAGCACTTACAGAGAGCCACCTCAGCACAGACGCTGATTGGTCTACATCTCCTCCCCTGGATCGATACACAGAGCTGAGCATTATCAATAATTGGGTCTTACACGAACTACCCATTTAAGAAAACACACATTCGCAGCGACATGCAATCATGCATACAAAAGAAATGCATGAACATACCCCAGATGCTGCTATTGTTTAGGGATTCCTTCCTTCTGGCATTGCTCCTATTCAGACGCTATCTGTGGAATTTGGAAGGTGCAAATGAATAAGTAAACACGTGCTTTCCTGGGGGAGAGCTTCTCACGGCTGCTGTAGCATGTAGGCAACCACAGAGCATAGCTGTGCCGCGGGGCTACAAGGATAAGGGGGTATGTAACCCAGATCTGGCTTGTCTAGTTTACACTGCAGCTGAAAACACACTATTTTGCTGCCTCTCTGTAGTAACAAGGCAATAGAGAATATTTGTGTAATAAAGCTGCTTTTAAAACTTTAGCTACTCTTGTTAGGCAGAAATTACAAAAAAAGCTAACTCATTTCATTTCAAGCATTTGAAAAGCAGAAATAGCGACCTTTGAGTTGTGTTTTGCATTAAGACATACATTTTCATGACAGATATGCACCTAACCCTAATGAGATTAAATTCCTTTATGAACTCAGGAGAACCTCACAGAAATAAAGATAGGTTATTACAGAATAAAGACCTAGTTTTCTGTTTAGAGTTTTAACTTAGCATATTCTGAAAACAGCACAGCTGCAGACCTCATGCAACATTTTATTTCTTCATGTGTGAACCGAGGTTGTTCCCCTACATCTCTGCATTGTCTTCCTGTTTTCCTATGATGCAAAAAGAGGAGGGTTCCGAAACCTACCATCACTCTCCATGGACACTGACAACACGATCCTTTGCTTCATTTGAACTTTTGCTCTCTGGTTGAGGGAGATTGTCAAACCTGGTTCAATATTTGGTGTAACAAAAGTTCTGATCATCCATGTTTCGGTTCACTGTGTGTTTCCTGCTGCGTCCTAAACTATTTGGTATCTTCTGTGTTGCAAAAAAGCTGAAAGATCTCTTTTGTAATGCGAGCAGCTCGTTGAGATCCTTGACAAGAGGAGGTGCACACACACACACAAATACACACACCCTGCAAACGTAGAATTTGCGATCCTTTTAAAACTTTGTGACCTGAATATATTCCTTGCATTATGTTTTCTTGGTCGTGGCACTATAAGCTGACGTTTTGCTGTAGTCAGCACTAAGTGATGGATGTCAAAACACAGATGATGCATTATGCATAAAGCATTACAGATTTAAGGTGTTTACTTGTCACTTTGAGAAAATGCAAAAATGTGAAGTCATGTGAATTCATACTCCTGTCACTTGCACTTGTATTTCATGGTTCTGCACCGCGCCATAAAAGGTTTTCAGGATACACTTCGCCAATTTTATCGTAACAAAATGAAGAGCATCTAAAATTTATGTCCGCCCGTTGATGGAGGGATGTGAATGCTAAACTTGTCAGAGCTGACCTCTAAAAGCACACTAACTGTATTGCAATTTTTAGGTAGATGCCTTTTACACTTAGCCCTCTTCTTTTAGTTTATTTTTTCTCTCAATCCACACTTCTGGATTTTACAGAAAGAGCCCATCTGAGCACTGTGTAGAGAAAAGTATTGATGTAGTTTTAAGTCATCCTGATCCCTACATTACTTTTGTAGTAAATTATACTCAAAGGATGTGCACATTTTTGCTTCACAGTGCAGGAAAACGCCGTGCAAAGCAAATACACAAATAAAATGTATATACATAAAGAACTTTTGGTATGAGATGTTTTTTTTTCCTTTTAAGTTTTGCAAAAGTCTGAATCACTTTATTAAAGCAGGAAGAGGAATTAGTTTTGATATCTATTTATAATAAAACAGATATTAGAAATAAAGGAACAATAATCTGAATAGGTGAATCTGTTTTTTTCTGTAGGGGATCCTTAAAAAATCATAAAGTTTTTCAGCTAGTTATTTAGTTTATGTGCTTTCTATCAATAAGAATTACCCAATTTAGACATAAGAATTATTTTAAATTAAATACAATACAATATTTGTTTTTTATTTAAGGCATTTGAGGATGTGAGTTTAACAATATTTAAAATATGTCATATTCTTTTATTTTTTGAAGTTTAACCCTTTAACTTTTACACCATTAAAAAGCATAGAAAAAGTTGTTTTTTTTTATGTTGCATTTTTTATTATTTTGGGGCAATAACAGTTATATAATGATGTAAATTAACAATAATACAAAAATAACAATAACTTTAATATAAAGGTAATAAAAATGCTATACATTTTTATTCCAACGTCTATTTTAGTTTACGCATTTTTCTGTTAAGTTAATTGCAAGATATAGGAACTAGTTAGTTACTAGTTAAAGAGTTGAAAACTCAAAATTATGTTTGAGAAATAAAACAGACGTAAATATTTGGTAGTATTTACAATCCTCTGCACAATCCACAACAAATAACCATTCTACGTTGTACTTAGAGCATGCCTTATGTATGTAAATATAGAACTTTCAAAACTACTAAAGCTGCACCACAATGCTGAAACTATAAAAATATATGAACATCTTTGCATGTGTTCCCCATTCTACTTCTCAGATAGAACATTTTAGACTATATCACCCTTTTTTAGGTTTTTTTACTGATAAATTGTGTCCTGTTTTCTGGTTGTGTTCAGGTTTCACGCCTCCTGGAATGGACAGGTCATCTCCAGACAGCAGTCCAGTACATGGCTTTGTGCGCCAGGCGTCTGTAACCACCGGATCCAACATCCCCATCATTACTGAACTCGGTAAAACTGTTTCCACCCACCTTCTATGCAAACACTGCATGCCATACTCGGTAGCCTCACACCAAGTCACGAGCCCATTTTCAGACACATCCACATACGAAGCTGATCATCCAGATTTCATTAAACACCAAATCTTCTAATTCACTCAGCATCAAACTCACATTAATACTAACAAACGCCTGGTGTGGAGTTTTATTTTTTTCTTTTGTTTTGGTTCACTTTCATGATGATGGAAGTTCTGCCCACCTCGAGTTCTTATCAGCAACGCTGGATCTGACCGGTTGTTGTCAAGTGATGAGTCAATTTGAGGATGTCAGACAGGCACTTTTAGGACAAAAGCTCCATCTCCTGCAATTTGTCCCCTAATGGACAAGAGAAACTCAGCCCGATGGAGAGGGTGAGCGAGGGAGAAAAGGTAGAAGGAGGAAAAAAAAGTGCCTTGGTTGCAAAATAGGTCCATTTATTAATAACAATGCCACTGGTTGTATTCCCAATGGTGATGGGGACTCATGAAACTTTCAGATCTCTGAGGGGCCTTGTAAAGCACCAGAGACCAGCTACTTTGTCTCCCCTGACCCAATTAAGGAGCAATGGAGCATGAGGCCAGCTAAGAAAAGGCCAGGAAGAAAAAGGAGCTACCTAATGTTAGTTGTACCCGGGCCAGCCATTACCTGAATGAAGGCTCTCCCATTACGCCGCTGACCACATATATAATCGTCAACACCAGATAGTCCAAGTTGGAGCCATTGTCCCCAGACTTGTATGGTAGCAGCAGTGTTGTGTCTTTGCATGCTTGCTGCTAGCCAATTTCACAGAGCAGCTACACTAGATGGGATAACATTGTCCCTCAGAAAAGGAATGAGGAAAAGCATACGGAGCAGAGAGTGGCTGCATGTCACACTGGAACCATGTACCATAATTACAATGTCATATGTTCAGGTTACAGTGCCAGGAGCAGGCTGCAACTGAGAAGAAACGTTAAAAAAAAATCCTCTCATCTGAGTTGCATGATTGATTTTTCTTTTTACTCTTTGTATTGAGTGTGACGTAGGTTTGTTTATGGATAAGACCTTGTTTATCCCTTGCACTGTGTTGCCATATGATGTATTGTGGCGCTAATTGCTTAGCGCCACAACACGGCTGCACTGTATTCCAGAGTGCTTTACTTTCAGACACCGGACAACCATGAACGCTTCAGAGCAAACCCCAGATTTGACTCCAGTGTTCTAAAACAGCGAAACGCCTTTGAAAGAGCTTCAATAACGACGCCATTTCTCCCCCCTCTCTGCACCGTCTCATCACCGTTAGCTAAACCTGGCAAACTACTGCCATTGGTTTCACTCAGTCAGGAAAAAAAAAGTGGAACCAACATACAAATGATAACAGAGCTGGGTAAGCCGAGCCTTTGTCCTCTGCTGCCGTCGGTTCCCTCGCTCCGCTGCTCCGCTCCTCATCAGCTTGTCTTGATTTATCTGGCTGCAGTCAAGGCCCTCGCTGCTCCCATGGCTTCACTTTGAACACATTTTTATTCTTCATTCTGGTTGAAATGGACTGTCTTGTTTTGGCTCTTTGTTAAAGATTATTTTTTGTTTTCTTTTTTAACGTTTGCAGAGCATCACTAGGCCTTTGATCACGCTCAGTCTGTCCTTGTGGCTGTTTTCACAGCAGCACCCTCCTCTGCACCTCACCTCCCCTTCGCTTTCTCCTCCAAAAACACTTACACGCTCAGACACCCCTCCCTCTCCTCTGCACCAACGTTCACTCATTTGGCCGAGGCCTGTTTGCATCAGCTCCTTTTTCTCTTTGACTGACATTTCTCTTCCACAGGAACCCAGTAAAAAAAAAAAATCAAATAAAAAAAAAAACTGAAAAAGAAAGTTTTATGGTTGCAGCTCTTGAATGTGTTTCTTTATAACACTTTCCATTGTCTTTTTTGTACTTGTGTATGTATGTAGACATTGTACAGGTCAAATTACTTTTCATATATATAATTTTTACTTTGGTTACAAATTGTTAACTGCTGCTTCGATCTACTCCCAAAATATATGTAAATATTTAAAATCCTTGTCATTATTTGTGGGGTTCTATTTATTCCCAGTATCGAGCAGAACACAGTTACTGTTAATCTGAGTATTAAAATGATATCTGGCTTGAATTTGATTTTCAGGACACAGGTAAACATCTACATTTTCCTTACAGTGATAATAAACATTAAGAAAAACTCTGGAAATTAAAGCATGACTTTTTAGAAGTGCATGACTTTCCCATGTGAGATAGTAGCCATTTTTGAAGTCTAATTAATGCAGTTTTTTCATTTGACACATTAAGAAATCCAATTAATTTCCTTTTACTGAAAACAATGTTTGCTCTGTTGCAGTATGTGTAATTTGTACATGCAAAACTCAGTGGCTGCTGAGCCTTTGAGACAGGGGACTTCTGCAATGGTTACTGTTGTGTGTGCATAATGTGCTCTGAGGAAAATGTCCCTAGAGCCGTGTGAAATACATCCTGCATGTTATATACAGAACATTTACTGTAATGTTCAAGATCAATTTATACAGTTAAAAACATATTTAAAAGATAATATTTTTAGTGCATTTTGCCTGCATTGGTCATTCAGGCTACATCATTTAAGCCATTTAAACATGTCAATGTTAAAAATTCAGTTTGAGTTTACAATATGTTGTAAGCCTAAACCCATCAGTACCCTCTTATCTTAGACTTTCCTCTTATATAGGCAACATTTTTAAATATATCTAAAGATAAACAAAAAACAAGGTCATTTCTAAACTCACAGGTGTGTTAGTGTTTGTGTGTGTGTGTTCCCTTCACATTGACCCTCTCTAACTCAGCTGTGTTTCCCCTCTTTTAGTGAATGACTCAAATGTTCAGTTCCTGGACCAAGACGATGATGATGACCCAGACACAGAGCTGTACCTCACTCAGCCCTTCGCCTGCGGCACTGCCTTTGCTGTCAGTGTACTCGACTCCCTGATGAGTGCGGTGAGGTTTTAAACATATTACAAACCACACGTGTTTAACAAAAATTTACAAAAAACCCCATTAACGTTTCACTGCACATTTTCCTCAATTCTCAACTCAATTTTTAAATCTTATTTTAAGATTACCTGGAAGGATTTCAGATTCTCAGTAATTTTGGAAGTTATCAAAATTGAAATGCTGCCATTGTTTCTAGATTGTTGTATTTTCTGATAAGTAACTTTATGGTTTCATTCATTTACAGATTTGGATTAAAAAAAACAAACTCAAACTAAAATCCATGATGACTGCTGTTTTAACCTAACTGAAAATAATAATAATTGACTGAAATTGAGATAGAAAATAATTGGATCAAAGAGACTTGTTAAACTAAGATGATTATTGACCAGCGTGTTAAAGGTAAAGGCTATAGCAGCGTGATGTCCCTGTGACTACAGCTGGACAGAATATTCAGAAGTTTAAGGCCCATGAGACTAAAGCCCACCTCTCTAGATGTGACTGCAGGAGGAAAACTGATGACAATTAGAAGAGATGGATAATACAAATTGTAACTAGAGTCCAGAACTGTTCTGGATTTTAAATGCATCCTGTTTAACCACAATGCAAATGCAATGTCTGATTTACATTAGTTGATTTTTAGTAATTGTTTTTGTTTTGTTAGTGACCATTGCAAGCTGTTCTTTGTTTAATGGAACGATACCAGAAATTGTATTCATGTCTGTGTTTTCTGTAAAGTGTTGCTCAAATCTTACATATTAAAGCCTTTTACAGCTTCAATAAACAAAACGTGATTTGAGTCTTAAAGCAAAATGTTTCAGTAGACACCGATTTAGCATTTTAACGAGGCAGACATCTGTAAATAAATGGCACAGTTAATATGTCTACAACTCTGAACAGAAAAAGGAGCACTGCTGGCATCACTCCTAATTTTCAGTATTTGACTCTTATGACTTGTAAGGTCTTTAACTTGAGTAACTATTGATGTTAGCTTAATGGTCAAGACACATGCTAGCCATCAAAAGGCCAAAGAAACAATATTTCATCTTTTGGCAACGTCATCACTTCACTGCAGATGGGATAATAAAGAAGATGAGAAAAAATGTCTTCTACAGTGCCTCATCTCATTGGCCACTCTTTTTCCTTTTCTTTTCTGTGGTGTGATGGCTTAATTCCTGCAGTCCTCTAGTTGAATGAGAGGTTAGAGGGGCGTGCAGTACCGAGCTGCGCGGGGAGTAGAGCAGGCGTCAGCTGTAGTCTGGCGCTGGTCAGAGGTGAAGCCAGCTAATGGACACTGCTCATCCATCATGAAGCTCTGCAGGCCTGTCAGGGGCCCAGAGAGAGGCGCTGCCACTTCGGCCCGGCTGCCGAGTGACATCGGCTGTCTTCACACATGGAAAAATCAAGTCCTGAACAGCTTGAAGGACAAGAGATTGTGACACCCAGAGAGTGCAGTCAAATTGTTGTCTCAGAAGGGGACATTGTAGAGTGAAATTATACGGCTTGTTTAAGTATTTCTGTTTTATTTTAATCAACAAAATACTATTGGATTTGTGTCACTCTAATCTGTCATAAAAAATATTTAAGCTAACATGTTAGGGATTGGTTATTTAGCTTACAAAAAAGTATTTTTATGCAAAATCCTAAAATTGAAAACAGAGTGATGGGATAAATTACAGAAAGAGATAAATTATATAATTGTCAAAAATGCAAAAATAGTTTAATACAAATAAAACCCAAGCAGAACAAACCTTTTAGTTGATTTTTAAAAGATGCATTTCATTGTGTAATGCTGTTTCATGGCTTTAGAGTAGTTTCTGCAGACAATCTTTCATCTAACCAACCGAGATCAGGAAAAAGCCAGAAGCAAGATCCAAGACGTTTGGAATCAGAAGAAATGCTGAGAAATTTAGAAAAAACTCAGGTGCACATGCAAAGATTTAAAGACAGACACACACAAAAATAAACCCCCAAAATAAGTAATAGAAAGTCTGTGAAGACAATCTAATACAGGATTTTCTCTCACCAGTGAGAAGTCTTGCTATAGAATTCTGTAAAAAGTGCAAACAGAACAGACTGACTAATACCCAAATACGGAGAACTGCAATAATGAAACTTTGATTAATGTCTTTAGAAATGTGTTATTGTTGGTGGTGTATTGGCCTTCCAATAATTGTCAGTGTTAAACCTGGAAACCATATGATTTATTTTGTAAATTATTAGACAAACCAAGAACATAGATCTTGAAATCTGCACCAAAATGAACAGGGTTCAAACAGGAAGTCTCATCAAAGTCAATGTATGTCAGAAAGGTACAGTTCTATACAAACTAAGTATGCTACTTTGTGCCAAAGTTGTTATTTTAAGATGATCACCCAGAGATAGGGAAATAGGAGGCCATGATGGAATTTTTCCCAATAAGGTTTTTTGCCATCATACAAAGGAGATTACACTAACAATGTTTCAGTTACTGGGTTCATCATTCCCAACAGAAATGATAATTGATCAGTTACTTTTCCCAAGCTGCCATTTCTTGAGTCCATTGTTTAATTATAAAGTAACACAAAGCACAGTCTCACACGTCCCCCTGTCTCCCATTGAGTCTTATGTGAGACGCTGCAAAGGTCAACACCACTGGCTGCTGTTATTCACTCCTCATCTGACACCTCTCTGCTCGTGACTCCAAGGGTGTCTTCTAACAGAAATGTCTTCTGTGTTCTCCTCAGACATACTTCAATGACAACATTCTCACATTAATCCGGACACTAGTCACAGGGGGCGCCACGCCCGAGCTGGAGGCCCTGTTAGCTGAGGAGAACGCTCTCAGAGGCGGTTACAGCACGCCGCAGACACTGGCCAACAGAGACAGGTGTCGTGTCGCCCAGCTAGCCCTCTACGACGGCCCGTTTGCCGACTTGGGGGTAAGTGGATGTTTAAGTGGGGAAGACAGATATGGCAGTGGCATGCATCTGGCTGCCTCTGCTCTTTGCTTTCTTTAATCCAACATAAAGAACGGCAATCACGCAAAGCAGGTCTCAGTGGGTGGAAAACACTTTGAAGTTGGACAATGAAAACTATAAGGGAGATGTGTTTTTTGTTACTGTTATTGCACACAAGTTCAAACAGAGTTTTTCCTCAAAAATCTTGTTGACATTACAGATTTCTGCATTCTCAAGTTGAAAGTAGATAGAAAAAATGTACAGCTTTACATGGATCTCCCTTTAATAGAAAGTACGATGTACGGTGTCTTTGTTCCATCAGGACGGTGGTTGCTATGGGGACTTATTCTGTAAAGCACTGAAGACATACAACATGCTGTGTTTTGGAATCTACAGACTACGAGACGCTCATCTCAGTACGCCGAGCCAGTGCACAAAACGGTACATCACTGGACTCTCGCTCTTCTCTGATTTCACATCGTAAACAAGACAAACTTTAAGATGTAATCCTGTCCTTTTGCATGTTTTATGAGCAGATATGTGATTACGAACCCTCCGTATGAGTTCGAGCTGGTGCCCACAGACCTGATCTTCTGCCTCATGCAGTTTGACCACAATGCCGGCCAGTCACGGACAAGCCTATCCCACTCCTCCCACTCCTCTCATTCCTCCAGCAAAAAGAGCTCCTCTGTGCACTCCGTTCCCCCCTCCAACCGTCAGAACCGCAGCAGTAAGACCAGGGAGGCCCGCGACAAACAGAAGTATGTGCACTTCCATGTCCTGTGTTGTTTCAGTCTGCATGCTTGGAGTTTTCTTCCTGTATTTAGGTGTGTGTATTTGACTGTGATGACACATGCAGTGATAATTATTGTGTAATTGTGCGGTTTGTGCTCTGTGTCCATGCCTGGTTTTATTTATTTCAGTTTTAATTTATTTTCATAATCATCTGCATGTGGACTTCACTCCAACATCACAGCGGTCATCATAGGATAAAAGCAAACTAAGGCGTGTTTATCAAACCTGTTTCTTGTGAATTGATTAATCACCATTAAACCTGTTTGGATGTGTTAATATTTGTTTTTGGAAGCAAGATTAGTGTCAAGACTCAACCACAACACACATGTAGTTTGTTGTTTGGTCTACCTGTTTTTTCTGTGTTGGTGTGTAGTTGTTTTGTGTGTAATTTGTAGTATTTGTGACGTAGTTGTTTGTTGTATATTTGTGCACATGATCAGCGCCTACAGATCATGGATTTGTTGTATCGTAATGAACTTTCTGTGGGATCTATTGGTAATTAATGACTTAATAATGTTGATCTGATATTAGCAGTGTTGTGTATCTGTGCTGCTTCTTTGCATGTCCATGTTAAGCAGACTCTTATGTCCTGTTTTGCTTACTAAGCAGTAACAAGATTTAAAATTTGACAAAATGTTTGACTTTTTGTGCCGCATCTCCCTCCTTAAGATTGCTTTGGAGTTTGGAGACTGACATAATGTTCAAATTGTTACGTATCCTAAAAGCATGCAGATTTGTTATGATTGTACTCAAGAATTATAAAACCGTAGAAGATAAGCTTTAAATCCATCTTCAGATGTATTATCGCCCAAACACTGTAGTGACAATTTGCAGCTTTAAATAGGCTGGTAGTCATTTTGTCAGTTGTGTATTGACTGTAAATACTACTTACTTACAGTAGATTACTTACCTCTCTTTTTGAAGTGCAACAAGGATGAATAGAATGAGCCAAGGTATGCAAGTTAACGATTCTGCATGACTTAGCAACTCTTACCTGGGGTTCTGATCATAACTATGTCCTCTGTGGATATTGTTATGACAAGGGGAGTTTGTTTTATTTATTCTGTCCTTTAGATTTGAAGTAAACCATGCCTCAGTTTAAGTTTTGCTTTCATGTGGAAAGCAAAATGTCTGCTGCTGCTCTTCCCTCCTACTTGCCATGATCAGACCCATCTCCACACTGCATGAGGCTGAGACAAAACCCCCACTTTTTTGTGCATTCCCCCTACTTGATAATCTGAGTTTTCTTTACCTCTGAAATGATAGTTTTTTTTTCATTCTTTCTTTTCATTATTTACCATGCCTTTATATAAATATAATTTACTTGAACTTGAGATGGTTTGCATTGTGTGAGAGGTCTGTGTGTTTGTGCATTTTCCCTCTTGTTGAATGCTTTCAGGTGACTGTAGCAGACTTTAACGTGTCACACTTGTGCTCCCACTGAGTGCAGTAGACTATTCTTTTACGAGCACATGCATAAAGTACCAACAAGTTTTCCAAGTGTGCAAACCTGCATCCTAACTCACATGTAGGTCAGACTCATTCAAATCCCCCTGATGCAGTCAAACTGCTTACTTCTTCACAGAACTTTAAGGGAAGTGTGTCCAGTCCTGTGCCATCGGTCACACCAAGAAAGTGGGAGGTGTGACCAATTTAAAGTTTATATTAAAGGGGGATATGAGCCTGTAAGTCCCCTCCTTGTAACCCTGTGCACTTGATATGATGGTTAGAGGCGACATCACTAAGTTCACCGTATCAGCAGCAGACTCTGGAGAGAGATGGCAGACATCTTGCTTCACCTCAGGCACAATTCTACACATCAAATGTCTGTGCTCTAACACACAGCCCTGCAGCCTTAAGCGTGCTGACACACACACACACAGACAACCCCCCACAAATGAATCTCCAGACATGTTAGTCTTCATGCATCTCATACACGTGCTCACACACAAGGTTTGCTTCACCCAGCAAAGTTAAAATTTGATATTACAACTTCAGTAAAAAAAAAATAGCATATTGAATGGCACTGGCAGATGTGTGAGGAGAGAGTTTACAAACTTCTGACAGCTGGCATACAGCCTCCCCTCGCCTCAGAAACAGTGCTCTCGTAGCCTACTTAAACATGAAGATATTCTTTCTAAAATGACACCTTCAGTGCTGTCAGACCTCATTCCTGCTCTCAAGCTGACAGTGAGAATGTCAAAGCCAAATCTGAAATATGATTGTGTAGAATATTGTACACCCTGTATATTACAACTCTATAAACCAGATCACCCAACGTGTAAAAGGTTATCTTTCTGACATAAAGAGATGTACTGCCACATAGAGATCTCCACCTCTGTAAACAAAAGACACAGAGGAGACGTAACAGTTGCATGGTTTACGTTTTCCATAAGTTGCTAATGTACCAACAGTAAACTTGACATTTTAAGCAAAAAGTTTAATCCTAAGAAATGCACAGAAACTGTGATGCAAGCATGATTCAATTAAAGATAGACATATAGAATAAATCAGAGCAAATCAGGAATGTTTGGGTGTTGCATACTAGATTTCTTTAGCATAGGTTAGAATAATTCTAACATTCCCTTCATGCTGCCCCAGGCAAACTGGGTTCTGGATGTGCACTTCCATCTTTGGACTGTCTTTACATAAAGTCCTACTACATCTCCAGTCAGGCTGCTCAACAGGAGATGTTAAATAGCCTTTAACTTCATGCAAACTATTTTTAAAAAGAAGTTAAACTAAAAGCATGTTAAAATGTTTCTATATAGTGGTGAATTCATGCATCAAAGATTATTTATTTTTTTAGTTAATCTCCAAGATTGTAAATCAATTTGTAGT
Organism: Callopanchax toddi; assembly: GCA_006937965.1. Lineage (NCBI taxonomy): Eukaryota > Metazoa > Chordata > Actinopteri > Cyprinodontiformes > Nothobranchiidae > Callopanchax > Callopanchax toddi. The sequence goes on along the minus strand of SSNR01000046.1, from coordinate 2,007,967 downwards.
TCACACTCACTCTGTAACATGTCATGATTATTTAAATTATCGGTAATAATCTAAAAAAGTAATTGTAATTGTAACACAATTGTATACATGTACAAAGAAAGTTTCATTGGGAGTGTACACTGCTGCCTCGTCAACTTTACATTGATTTTTAATTCATTGCACCAGAGCCCAAACCTCCCAGTTTGAGAAGAATCACACAAACGTCATGCAACTGTTAATCTCACTTAAACTGAGGCAGTCTGGTTGTCATAAATTCTGTGTGACAAATGTTTTCAAGCTAACTCATTGTTTTTCTTCCTTTTCTCGCCTTGTCCTCCTTAGAAAAGAAATGGTTTACAGATGAACCAGAAAATGCCTATCCAAGGAACATTCAGATCAAGCCCATGAGCACTCACATGGCCAACCAAGTCAACCAATACAAATCTACCAGTAGCCTGATTCCACCGATCAGAGAAGTTGAGGATGAATGCTGAACAGAATTTTCTTGCTGACTCATCGGACATCTGTGCTCTCTGTCTAAAGAGACGGGCAAAGGTCACCAGTCGAGAAGTAACGATGACATCGACATGGATGATGAAGACTGACACTTTTACTTTTCACTCGTTCTCCCAATCAAGGGTTGCTTGGAAACCCAAACTGGAAGGGACCTCCTGTGTGTATACCTTAAACGTTACTTCCATGCTTTGGACATTGTTTAATTTATAAATGTATCCATAGAGATGTACATAATGACAATCAAATAAGGATTGTACAGCCCCCCCCTTCCCTTAGCACTTTTTTGGAATTATTTTAAGAGTTGACAAAAAAGAAACGTACTTCCTGTTATTCTTTGCAATAGTTCTCCTCTTTACAAGACCAGACTCCATGGATTAGGTGGCTGGTTTATCGGAGGACGGGGTTGCAGCGATAAACTGATCATATCATCTCCCAAAGATTCACCCAGATGCGTCACACCAAAACCAGCTGGGATCTTCATCACGTCTCCTGTTGGCTTCTGTTCTATTTGCACTAAAACTGAAAATGGTTTCTTTTGACAGAATAACTGGAAACATCAACCTCTGATAAAGTGTTTCTGGGGAGAATACAGAGGTATGGATGGGGAGAAGTAAAGGGTGCTTGGTTTTGGAAGGATATTAATCTTGTTTTTGGTTGCTGTCCATCATGTCACCACTCAAGGTTTTTTTTTTTTAATATTTACCATGAATCACCAGTTTGAGTGAGAGCATTCCAGGAAACAAAGTTACCTTGCAAAGATTTCATGTAATAACTCAGAGAATAGTGCAATGTAGGTTCATGCTTCCACAAAAGCAACACGTCTTCTGCCGACACGTCACACGCCAAGGCTGAGACGCAATTTTAACCCTGCATGACATGTGCCTGAGCCCCCTTTTACAACACACAGTGCAGCGTTCTTAATTGGCCTGAATACACAGAGAAGGTAAAAACAACTTGTCCAGTCCTTCATGCATTTAAGAGTGTAAATGTACACGCTATGTGTGTGAGTGTGTGCATCTCAGTCACTTTTTCCTCTTGTGTTGCACTTATCACTGTAACCTACTCACCCTCGCTGGTTTGTACTTGCTGGTGCAGCTTGGAGGGAGCAGCATGTGGATCTTAGTACTAAAAAAACAAAGCGTTGTGGTAGAAACAAATAGTAGTATTGAGCCTAAAGGATTTGGATCTGATAACAATTAAGTTGCATTCAAAACAAAATCCCCAACTATGATTGAGCATGTCTAACATGAACACGCTGCCCTTGCATCTGGTGGCAGAATCAATATCAAAAGAAGAGTTCTGCATCTTCTGAATGTTTAGTGTTTCACCTTAATTCCCAAGTTTGATGAGAGGAATGCCACATATTGCATAAAGTGGGCATAAACGGGTCCTCCTCTGATCGGAGCAGCTGCCTGGCACGGGGTTGGCACAGAGGCAGATAAGAGCTTGGATGTTCTCTGTTGCCAATCCAGATGTCACACGCCTCAAAACTCTCAGGAGTTAACAGGCTGTGTTCAGTCCCCTAACATGGAGAAATGCTCAAACATAGTTGGTGTCAATGCAACAAAGCCACAGACTGTGATCGAGAACACTGACGCTGTTTGCCTGTATGCAACATGGTTGTATTTTGCACATGTCGTGGCACCTTTAGATCCAAATCTAGCTCTGACAAACTTCAAATAAATCTGAAATAGGATTTATATATTTAAACATTATTTTATATCCATAAACATAATCAATTTGTACTTATTTTTCTAATGAATAAATTACTTTAGATGATATCTTTAATTAAAAAAAACATATCAAATCATGTTTGTGTTTAAATATATCAGTTTATTTCACAATGTATTAAAACAAATGATTATTTTTTTATCCCCTTATTAGGCTGCATCACTCTGGAGCTTGTAAAGCTCAGGTTAGCGTGCGTTGTGGAACCACCATCCTCATCCGGCAGCTCGGCTTAAAGCGCTTCTAGAAACAAACTTGTTTATTTACACAGATCAGCTGATCAGTGTGTAAACTACTAGCTGTGAACGTTTCTATGGAAAGTTAGAAGACTTATGTTTCTTAGGAGGTAAATATCTAACTGGAGAGTAGAGCAGAATAAAGATAATAGTGACCTAAATATTAGGAAGTTGCTCCCACTGTGTGCAGGCCAGGTCCAGCTGACCTTCATTAGACGTGTTTGACCTAAATTAGGTCTCTAGTATGGAACAAGAGTATGTGTACACCACAGCACAGTGTGCTGGTGTTTTTCACAGAAAAAATACAAATAATATATATAAAAAAGATGAATATGACACACAGACACTCTGTTTATTGCAGTGATTCTCCTCCATAGACCGTAAAAGAAAAGTAACCAATTCTAGAAAACCATTTTGGAATATGGACAGAATCATATTGTGCTAAATATGTTCGTGTAACTCGATCCATCATATAGACATTTCCTTCTCAAACAAAATGATCTGAGCTTTAATGTACGTCTATTGGGTGTGGTGCAACAATAACGAAGCTTCATACACATCGTCCTAAAGTGAACTTTTGAACTGTGATTACATCATTATCACACACTGTAGCAAATAGATTTCTTCAAAAAAAAAAAGTAAGTTAAATTTTTTTATATGATTGGGTTTATGGCACACACTTGCTAGCCTGAACAAAAAAAGAAATGACTACTAATTGATAGTGACAATGATTTATTATTATAGACACGATCGACAAACTGATTGTTTTGTTGGAAAAAAAGAAAATAGTTCATCTTGTATTTTAGAAATAAAAGATCTTGGATTTTTGTAAGAACAAATTCAAAGCACTATACAAGAAAAGGTTTAGAAAGGAAGGTAGCACCAATTCAGCAAAAACAGAACATCTGTAGTATTTCTACTTTGTTACATTACTGCGTTTACATTCCATTTGATCAGCTAATACTGTCACAAAATGTCACAACCGCTTCTTATTTGTTTACACAGTACGCGCAGGGCACTTACAGAAAGAACCATTAACGGTAAAAAGTTCAAACTGTCAACACTCACAATATTAGATCCTTTATTTTTTAATATACTTGATGACTCTGCGTTTTCTACTCAAACCCTCATTCACGCTGACGTTATTCACAACACTGGACTCTCACCTTTTGAATTGCCCAATGCTTTTGGTTATTTGTAAAGTTTTTAGAGTATTTTTTTAAGTGCCATGAGGCGTTTAGCATCCTTCAGTCATTCAGAGACACTTCGGTAGTGTTTTTCACTGTGAGAACAGTGTCTTGTACTGACATGGAGAACATCCAAGCCATCCATGCCTCCATGCCAGTACAGTGCCAGGCAGCGCAGGAGGTCAAGAGGAGGGCCCACAGTAAGTCCCACTAAAGCGACAAGTGGCATTCAGGAAGTCTGAGGAATCAGCTGGGGGCAGAGAAATCAGCCCCAGTCACCAAATCACTCATATCGTCTCTGCTGTGTGCTTGATTCGAGGTTGTGTCGTGTAGTGGATTGATATATGAATGACTGAAAGATGCAAATAGAGGCCCATAACTGCTGTTTTCCACTGGAAAAAAAAAGATTAAGAATCCTATGTTTTTGTTACAGTATGCTGCAATACTTTTGTTTTTTATTTCCCTATAAAGGTTAGCTATAATAATTGGGACTTGTATCATGTATGGGAAATGAAGGTGGGTCTCAAGTCTTAATATCACACAAAAAAATGCTTTTTTTTTGGCTGCCTATCAGTTCAAGAAGATAACAGGATGTTGTTCCAGTTTATCCTAAATAGATTTTGTTGGCATATTGTCATTAAAGCAAACAGGAGTTTGACATCACGCTCTAATTAGCTTGGATGTGTTTTAGATCAAATGGATAAATGGATTATTTGATGGTGCTGAGTTGATCTACCTGACTCTGTCAAATATAATCTGCTGATAAATATACTGTCTTGTACAAAAAGTTTGTACATAGATTGTACATGGTTTCTTTTTGTATTTTCTCAAATTAAAATGGATGTATTTGTGTTCTAAACATTGTAATGCTGCTTTATTTTATTCACAAAAAATGGTTTATATTTATTTTTTAAATATTTCAAGTTTCAATAGTAGTGTGAAGTACATTTATATGTGATAGTGTCACAAATTTGAGGTATTTCTTCTTTTTATAAGTATTTTTATGCTACAATTTTTAGAAAAAAATTTCATTTAGTCGCCTTTTTTTAGCTTTCAATAATTTGATTATTTTTCTCTTTTGTGCAGAACATATCGTCAGCTTACTATATGTATAAAATGTATAATGGATTTGTGTATAGTACTGTGCAAAAGTTTTAGGCAGGTGTTTAAAATGCTGTAAGAATACTTTCATAAATATTCATTTTAATTATTTTCTTTAACAGTTAAAAAAATCTAAAGTGAGAAGAAAATTCTAAATCAAAATTCTTCTTGTCACTACTTTATTAGTAGTACAATGAACTAAACAGGTACTAATGATCTTTGCAGCATGTGGGTTAAAACAAAGTCATTATCAAAACCAGAAACTGACCTTTATGAGGCTTTGCCTAATGCAGTTTGTGGAAAATGTTTTCATGTAACAGTTTACCACAGTAAGACTGAGCACAGCAGCTTATGACATGAGATAGTTATACTAAAGCAGTCAAATCAGACTGAGGTCTTAAGGTCTGCTATTCAAACTCTTTGGAAGAAAGACAAAAACATCTGACAATCTTACCAAACTTTTCCTATAACTGCTTATTCCTCTACTTAGGGACACAATTAGTAGGTGCATAACTTCATCGTCACGGGGCGAGAGGTGAGGGATACCCTGGACGGGACGCCAGTCCATCACAGGGCCACATATAGACAAACAACCAGTCACACACCCACTCACACCTAGGGACAATTTAGAGACACCAATGGACATGATATGCATGTTTTGGGCCTGTGGGAGAAAACCCACGCATGCATGTGAAGAACATGTAAACTCCATGCATAGAGGCTGCTGAGCCTCATCTACTGTCCATAGAACCTTGTTCAGAATTATGGAATTATGGCTAAATGATGCCAACAACTCAAGAACTGCAGAAAAAGGTACCAAAAATTGGTAGCAAGAGTTTTGGACTGATGAGTCAAAACTTTAAATATCTGGCTGCAGCAGAAGGGAGTATGTTCTCCAAAAAATCTGGACAGGGAGACAATAACGAGGGTCCACAGGCACCAGTGAAGCATGGTGGAGACTCTCAGTCATCCAGGACACAGTAATCCTAGTAGGTTCTAAAACTGGATGTCTTTACTTCTTTGAACATGTTTCACTTCTTACCTAAAATAAACTTTTCAACTCTAACAGAAAAATGCAGAATATCAAGCCTTTAAATGATAGTGAAGTCTTTGTTAATGCAAACTAATTTATAAAGCCTGGATCTTCTGTCCAAAGGGTTGTTAGGGTCTTTGTTGTCCTGGCTCCCATGCAACATGTTTTGATCCTGAATGTGTAGATTTCTGTGAAACTGAATGGAGATCAGATGTTGAGCTGCATTATAAGTTTAGTGTTATTCCTTCTCTTTAGACAAAGATGGCTTGTTTTTTCCCCACTCCTCTTTCAAATCATAGGAAGTCTTCTGCAAAATATGAGCAAGTGTCTCATATTCTTAAGATGGTAGTTGACAGCTGAGTTTTGACCTGAAAAGTGAGTTCTACAGTGGTATGTCATTTATTTGTGTATTTATGTTTGTTTACTTGTAAACGTGGGGCTGCATTGTGCCAATGAAATTAGGGGTTTGGTCAGAATTAATGGGATTTACAATCCTGAGGAATACAACCAGGTATTATGTAATCATGCACTAACAGAAAGGCACCTCATTGGTCCCACTGACTGTGTAGCAGGACAATATTGCAGTTATGCAGCAGCTGCTTTTAGGAATTATTTTCAGGAAGAAAAAAAAAAACAGGGACAGTAAGCATAAAATTATCCCTCTATCTTTTGAACTTCACTTTTATCCTCTAGTGAGAGTCACAGGGAGCTGGTGCCTATCTCCTGCAGTCACAGGGCGAGAGACCGGGGACATCCTGGACAGGTCACTAGTCCATCACAGGTCCACATAGAGACAAATGAGACAAACAACCAGTCACACACCCACTCACACCTAGGGACAATTTAGAGTCACCAATAACGGATATATTTGGTCTGTGGGAGAAAACCGGAGAACCCGAAGAAAACCACACAGAGGTTGCAGAACCGGGAAGTGAAACCATGACCTCTTCTGTGAGGCAACAGTGCTACCAACTGCACCACCATGCAGCCCCTATAAAATTAAATGATGCATTTTTACTTTATGCACTGTACGTTAGAGTAAAAAATTCAAACATTTCCAACTTTTTGAGCACAAGAAGATATGCCGTAAAAGCTGTTTTGGTGACCTTGTTCTCCAAATCGCTCCACCAATCCTGCTTCTATTGGATCGTGCATTAGTCTTGATTTACGTTTGCTGACATGCTATTAGCTGCTCCATCACTTTCACCTGTCAGGCTGTCAGTCAGTAGGGATGCACAGTGATGGGTGGGAATGACATTCTGTCCACACCGGCTCATATATCTCCACGGAAACGCTAGCAGCAGATGAGCAAAGGACATCATATCAGGTATCTGACTGTGATGTCATGTCTGTGCAGTGAATGTGCATCACATCAGGATGCTCAGCTTCTTAATGTCCATTTGGCCAACAGATACAGAGATTCCAGAGACAGATGATTCACTGGAAAAATAATCCTATTCATTTTCAGGCTAAAACATGTCACAGCAAAGCCCGCAGAGTGATAAGCATGCTATTAGATAGCACCAAAGTCACAAGACGTTTAACCTTTATGTAACACAGCAGTTTGGGACTTAAATAATCTGATGCATTGTAATAAAAATTGTCATTTGTATCAAAAACAAGGTATATCTTATGAGAATCCTTCAAACAGCATGAGCAGCACTAATTCTGAGGTGTTATAATGTAGCAACATGACTTTTCAGACAACAACACGCTCCAACATTATAGTGAAAAATCAGTGGACATCTCATGTGTCTCCGAGACCTGCCCTCCTCCTCCGCACTCCAGAGCTGAAGTGTGCAATTTCACACTCCAACGTCAAACAGCTGCTCCGCAGGAGAACGTATGACCCACCCTGGCATTTGTCCTCATTTCTCTCTCAAATGTGCAAACACTATTACCCTTGGGTTATCTTAAGTGGTGTGGTGAAGATTCGCAGCCTCTCCTGTCTACTTCTTGCCACTCACACCATCAAAACACGACAAGCGGTGGGGACAGAGCCGGGGTAAAAAGATGGAGTGAGGCAGAGGGAGAAAACGATGGAAATGGAGCAGATGTTTGTGTGGCTGCTGATTTGTGGCCCGATAAGGATGCTACACAGGCAGCTGGAATTGATGGCTTGTTAGTGAGGACAGGCCCCTCTGTGAGATGTTTTCAAAATGATTGATTTACAATAAAGTGGCTCCGGGTGTGTGCATGCAAGCAGAACTGATGCAGATCGATCCCACTGAAATTGATTGATCAGCCATTTAGCTTGGCAGTGTGTTTACCGAACGAAACCGAGCAGGACTCTCCTCCAGGCATCTTCCCTCCCCATAAAGCAGAGGAGAAATGCCACCTCTGGGCCCGTCTCATTTCTCTAGCGATGGCAGGAAAAACAAGCCATATCAGAGCACGAGCCATAAAAATGTAATCATATAGTGAGAAATACTGGCATAAACATTTACGATTATGTACTTTATTCTGCTATCAAAGCGTCCTTCTGCAACTTGGAGATACTATGCCTTTAAAAATAATGACTTACCTGCTCTATGCAAAGGGAGAAATGCCGCTTGCCTTATCTAAGTGTCACATTGAGACTTTTGGAGGAGGGCATATAACAGGGGTTATATGTTATATGCTAGAAGTGGATTTCTGTAAATAAGCAGCTCGTTCTCAGCCATGCTTAAAGCTGACACACCAACAGTCTTTATCTTAGCCATTCTATTATCTTTGAGATTACTATTATACATAAAGCTGAATAGCCCTGAAGTGTCCAAATGCACAGTGCTGTATGGATTCAGCAATTTGAACAAACACTGCACAGAAGGGTCTCTGCATGGATTTTATAAGGAGTTTTACAGATGAATAAAGCAAAAGAACGGTATTTACCACGTGACCCTTGCGACCTTTCAATACTTCCTACCTGCCAAAACAAAGCTCTCCACCTCTCAGCCAAGGACTTAAATCACCTGTGCTCACTCGCCTCATCCGGTTATAAAGATAATTGCCAACAAGAGTAAGCTTTTCCATTCTCAGGACAGCATGCAGCGGGCCCATCATGTCCCTTATTAACAATTTTACACACTTCGTCGCAGCAAGAGGGTGTCAGAATGCCAATAATATTTACCATCTGCTGTGCAGGCTATTCAAGGGAGGCTGATTGTTGCAGATTGCCCTGACAGAAGCGGACAGCATCCAAAACCTGAGATCCCTACAAATCAACTCCACAGTTTGCTTTTTCTAAAGGAACAAAGTGTGTTTGTGGCCATGAACCAGGTCTTGGAGCACCATGACATTCAGGCATGTGCTTAAACAGGAACGAGGATAAAAGTCTGGAGGGAGATTTACTGGAAAATGTCAGAGTTGAAGCTACAGCTGAACAATCTTTTTCTATATGCTTGAAAATTATGGTATTTTTTGCCTCATATTCCAATCAAGAAAGTCAGTTTTAGATGTCATTATGGGTCATTTAGTAAATCAATGAGCTATAATATTTAAAATTATTTGCCAAAAGAGCTGGAAGGCAAGTAATCGGAATGTCTGTCATGGGAGTATTGAGCCCTCTCAGCCAATTCATCCAGTCTGTAATGATTTCCACGACATTGACATGAAAGATGTTGACACCAATTACACCATCTCCCTTTTGACCCCTGACAATTTTGTCTGGAAGCGTTAAACATCTCAATCAAGCACGAACACACACAGGCCACCTTAAATGTGTCAATATCTGCAGCAATGAAAGATATAGTTTGTTTCTTTCTGTGATGGAGATCAGAAAAAAAGGAGAGCTCTAAAGACCAATCCCCATCCCAATTCATCTGTGATAATAGTTTCCATGACAATGAGGCATGCTTTGTGCATCAGTTGCGGCCCAGATAAACAGTGATCCTTTACGAAAACAAGAAGGTCATTACAGCAGCTTGTCAAATCAATGCCCAGTGTGTCCAAGTTGATTAAGACATCTCTCCTCAGCTCTGACACTCCGTCAATAGCGGCAGGGGCACAATGCGAGACGCAGGGGGGTGGAGGGGGAAGACTGGGAGGGAGGGGGAAGGTCTGTGGCTGAAAATGTGAGTGTGTGCTAGAGGGGAGGGCGGGCACTCCCAATCTCCCTCCGTCCACACACATCTACACACCTACGCAAACACACACACAGTACTCAGATGATTGGAGTGAAATACCCATCAGTCAGGGAGCTGAGGTGGACTAATGATTCCCTGTGCTGCCTATTAGAACTACATGACAACTCAATCCTGCTCACAAAAAGAGGAATGGAGGAGAGAGTTAGGCGGGATTGAAGGGGGAGACAAGGAAGGGAGAGCAAAGAGAAGGAATAAGAGATAAAGAAAAGAAGAAGTGACCTTGTAGCAGCATCATTTGAGGCTGAATTAAATTGGCAAGAGCAGCTAATCTTTACCTTGGGGCGATTAACAGAATTAAAGCAGAACAACAAAGGCACATGGGTCGGCGCTTTGCTTTTTTCTGCCTGCCACTGCCATTTGTAATTTGTGTTGAACCTTCTCTTCTGGAGAAGTTCTCCGTTTCTCAGCGTGTCGCTCATGGTGGCATTTTCTGTTTGAGGAATAAATAACAATAAAAACTCCAATAGGTGGATGGTTTAATCTAAAATAATGATAATGCTTGTTAAGTAGACTGAGGTTTCTATACGGCACATCCTCCTTCTAGTGCTACAGGAGATTTTATTTATTAGTTTTATAATTTAGTCAAATTTGGAAACTTTTAAAGATTTATTAGTCAGGTATGAGATTAAAGTATGGTCTAAAACTTTCTCATTTATGAAATAATTAAATCTTTTTAGAAATAGAAATATTTGGCATCTATACACGGTCAGCTGTTCAAACTGAAATATGGGGGAAACTGCAGATACTGAAATACAACTAATCAAATTCAACTTTTAATTTAATTTAAATGTTCATGTGTAAACAGGAAGTATAACTAATCAACCTGCACCTCTGAAAAATTCAAAATAGGTTTTGTGAATAGATCAATATTTCATGTTAACATGCATTCCAACTCCACAAACATCTTTAACCATTTGAAAGATGTGAGCTTTTATTTTTATTTTGCATGTGTTTCTACAGTATATGTATTGTGTTTTTGCTTTATGTTTATAAAATCAAATAAAATACAAAGTGGGGAAAAAGAAAGATGTAAGAAAAAAAAAACATTTTGGCAGTAAACAGCTCCTTTCATAGACTCAAAAAATTATGGTAATACTTGTTACGAGAATAAGTGACTATGCATTAATTATTATTATATGCCTTCACGACAATGCAGCAACCGTTAGAGTGGAGGCTTGAGAATAGGAGGAAGCTGCAAAAGATAAACTTCAAAAATATAATATTGGGCAGCCTCTAATAACCTAAAAATATCTCATTTGTTTATATTATGTTTAGGCTAAATGACATTGTCCTGTGATCCTTTAGAAAAAAAATCTTACTTTATTGGGTCAAATCTAACCTAAGAGATGAAAACCATATATAGATTGTTTTATGAATGCTTAAAATTATAGTAAAAAACAACATGATGTGCAACTCTACGCAGATGACAGTACTGTTTTTCCACAGTGTAACTTGAGAGAGGATAAAATGTTTCAAAAAATAGATATTGCTCAGCCCAGTATAGGGAACATGTAGCTTTCTTCTGTCTTCCCAAATCTACAAAGTCCAGAAAGTGTGGAAATAAAGGCAGAGGTCACAGAAATGTAATGGGGAATGGCAGGCCCCCTCACATGTATAACTGAAATAACTAAAGATTTCAATCTCTTTTTTAGTTGCAATGCATGTCATTCTAATAATGTTTAAATCCCAGAAAATAGCTCATTACTAATTTCTTTTTCAGAGGTACTCTGAAGGCCACATCGACATTTGTCAATGAGTCTGGGAAAAGGGGGGATTAGTTGTCACATCCGAGGTCCAGTATTCTAGGTGTGTGTGTGAGTTTATATCAACTCCCACTGCCGAATGAGTGAGCCTTTGGAGTGCACTTCTCCAAAAGTGAAATTGAAACTTAAAGCGAGCAGCTCAGGATGCAGCTCGTCATCCTGTAATGACGAGCTGTGTAAACGATGATGCACCGCCTCGAGATGGCAACGTAGATTTGGTGAAAGTATTATGGTTTAGGGACCACATTTGTCCTGTGGGCTGCCTACTGAGTGCTCTTGTTCTAGCAGCTCATCATGACCAATAGACTTTACTACTTTTCGTAACTCAATTTAAAATTTTAATTTTACAGAAATCTACTAATTGTCCATTTGAACAAGATTTCCATTTCATTTGTCACAATCAAATCCCCATTTGATAACTCAACAATATAGTAGAATAAGATAAACACAACCTGAGCTACCAACCACTGACCACCAATATTATTTCCATAAAAACGGAACTGGCTGCAGTAAACAGTGCCTCTGCCCTAGAGAATTCATGATTCAAGGATTTCATTTGTGCTCATCCATACTCCAGGGAGGTGGGCTGGATCTCCATGTCTTCAAATATGCCTCCAGAACACATCTCCCACACCTTTTCCCCACCATTACTCACAGCTGTGTGTCAAAAATCTACTGCCTCTGTATGTCACTGTCATCTGCCAAGGCCAAGTCAGGCAGTTTTAAAGGCTGCCCTCCTGAGGACCCCTTAGAGACGAGCTCAGAGCGCCGCAGGAAATACCATCGAGTCTGAGATGCAACACTACACACTCTACCCTTAGGGGGGACTCATTGCATGTGGAATCATATGAATTGTTTACAGTTTAAATACTATTACAGGAAATATTCTGTGTCATTTTGAAGTTGGGTCTGGTATTATTCCTGCATTCACTAGGCTTCTAGTGATGATAAAGAACATTCATTCTGCAGCAGCCATTTCAACAAAGACTGTGACATCACTGAGCTCAACGTACAGCGTGCGTTATGTTAAAGAATTCTTTTATGCCTCAAAAAGTCCTGCAGGATTGTTAATGTGAGAAAAACTGTTTCCATTTAGATGAACTCACAATCGACATCAGTGCCTCCTGGATAAGTAAAAATGCCAATATTTACATGAATTTCCTTTGAAATGTTTGTCTAAATAAAATAAAATTCAAATCAATAGCCGGTGATTTATCAGAAGTAAAGCTGAAAGGATTCAACGCTCACACACAACTTCTTTTCTACCAGATAAAAGTGATTCTAATGATACAGATATAATAAATAAGAGGGTGTTCAAATATTTACATGGGAACATGCAATATTAGAAAGTCTTAATGATTGCCTCTATTGTATTTCTGTTGAAAAAGAAAAAAATGAAAGAAAATGGCAGCAAAGCAAAAAAAAAAAAAAAAAAAAAAAAA
>SSNR01000046.1:1925401-1994848 GCA_006937965.1 Callopanchax toddi | reverse complement strand
AAAAAAAAAAAAAAAAAAAAAAAAAAAAACAGGAGTTGTATTTTCCCTCAGAAGATGGCAATGAACATCGCATCACTTCAAAACAAACGCAAAACAAAAGCATGTTTTAGTACAATATTTAGCACTGGAACTGACAATAATTAATATTCATGAGTGCGACTTTGCAGCCCCTCAGGATGCTTAAATTAATTATGCTAACGGGGTCATTTAACTGCTTTATTCAAAGAAAGCAATTCTCATGCAATGAATGACACAATAATTACACACACAATCTAACAAGAGGACAGTGACAAGTGGAGGAGTGACACACTCATCTCCATAAATTACAAGGAACACGTTTACACACAGCAAACTGGAAAATGATGTAAAATCTATACAGGCAGGATGAGAGAATAACAAAAAAGCAGCTAACAGTTTTATAGCCACTGCAGCTTTTCTCCCTCGGACTAATAAATATGATTTGTTACTGTGTGTTATTATTTAGAATTATTCATTTTCTCTGTCAGTGCACATAGAGGGGTAATAGAAATGCCAGCGAGGTGGCTGATTTACTCTGTAAAATTTTCATCTCAAGGCTCGCGTGGCATGATTGGAGTCCGTAAGAGTAACGGGAAATCATGCATTATGTAGGCGAATTTGACACGACCTTGAGAGTCCTCGGTGCAGGCCATATATTACAATCAGAGCGACCTTCCCGTCCCGAAGATACATCTGATGTGTTTAAAGCTGTTTTACAATGCATTAGGAGGGCTTTACATGTGCTGAGCTCACTTTATTTGCTCATACATTTTGCGGGGAGAGTTTAGTGTCACGCTGATGGGGGCCGTTCACAGTGAGTGAGTCACTTGTCGAGACAAATGAGCTTGTGGAAACAGGCCGAGGCGCTGGATAATAAGCATTTCAGAGCAAATTTCCTCTTTTCCACTTTTATTTCTCTCCCAACATGCAGCACATTAGTTATTCCGCGAACCCTCGCTGACTTCAGCTCATCATTTATTCTCACTCGCTGCAATTGATTGACCTGCATCTCGAAGACAGGGCATGGATATCATTTTTCCCACCTAGTGATGTGGCATCAGGATCAATATTCTCACTGTTGGTTAAGCTTTCGCAACCTTTAGAAAGCCAGCCTAAATCGACCCCTTTTCACTTAATTGTCTACATTTTAATACATTTCCCCCTCTCCTTTAACTGTGTCAGATTTGAAATGCTTCAGCCATAATAGCAACATGAACATCATTTTATGTTTATTATTCATATTTCCCTTTTGGTACATGTGCACCCCTTTTTATAAACATGTAAGGAACTGAGACTATGGTATATTTCCATATAAAAGCCCAATAATTATAGAGGGAGGAGGACGGGTGTTCCCTTTATCAGAGGAAATGATAAGGGAGCAGCAGGCCTCGTGAAAGAACAGGGTCCATTTTGATATAATTGGCAGTGGAATTATTTATGACATTAATTGCCACATTATTGACTGGCTGTCAGGTCTCGTGTCAGTCTGTCCATATTTCTTAGCAGAAAGAGCCAGCTCAGCCCAGTGTCCACTGACAAGCTAATTACTACAGCACAGCCCTGAATGACAAATGTTACTCATCGAAGGACCGGCCAGGCCTGGAAATAAGGGCCACTTCTTCCCCTCCAGCTTCTCTGGATCAAATGAGACAGCAGCGTGCTGCCAAATGTAGTCAGGTGCAGGAGAGAACAGGGCTTGCATGACAGGGAGTGAGAGAAAGAGGTGGAGGAAGGGAAAGGAGGAGGAGAAAAAAAACTTCCCAGAGCCAGAGGGGGACAGTTAATTTTAAATCTCCCCCCGCTCTGTTTGCTGCTCTACTAACGGTGGCCACTTGCCACTTATAAAGACATGTGCTTTCTGCCTCCACCTGCCTTCTTGTGAATTTGCATTAGCTGATGTCAATCAGTCATCTGGCTGCAGGTTGATAGCTACTGATGGGGTGATTGTTCCTCTGTCCTCTTGACAGCAGCTCTATTCTAGTGTGCTTTTTCAGGGTGGAAACTGTACTGTGCTACAGTATTGATATAGAGAAATAAACTCAGACTGCAGTGTGTTTTATGTTTTCAATTGCCTGAAACCTAAAAGCATTTCTAGAAAAACACAGTTAGATTTAAATTTACATTACATTCTATTATATAAACATATTTATCTACTGTAGCATATATCAAAAAATAATATAAATTATGTTTTACCAATGTGAGATTAACCGTTTTAGTGTAATTATAGATAGCTATTATTAGATTTGTAGTCGGATTAATTTGCATAAAACAATATTTCACATTGAAATTAAAAAGTTTACATTCTTTTAGGAATTCAGAAAAAAATACTGCACAAAAAGACCTGACTAAAGCTAAAAAAACACAAACAGGAAATAAAAAGATTCCGTTAGATCATCTAAGTGTACACATATAGATGGATGCATACTAGTAAAGCCTGGAGGGCTTCTGCATCAGAATGTCACTGATCTGCTCTGATGAAGTGGTGCGCCATTTATTCAGCCAGGAAGTTCCCAAGAAGCAGCAGCAGTGACTGAGCTTCAGGTCAAGAAGGGCATCGCCTACAGGTAGCTCTGTGGCTCATACCTTAATTAATCTACTGTCCGTGATGCCAAGCATCCTACTCATCCCCTTACATGCACAAAGGCGCTTGTCAAGCATATGTCATCCCATTCCGGCGCTCCCCACCCACCCATAATGCAGTTTGTGTTGGTGTGGCAGATCGGGATGCGTTCCTGACAAGGATGGGAAGTGACACACACCAAACTCGGTGTGTCCCCCAGCCAGCTCCGGTGGCTCGGAGCCTGTCAATTCCAGCTCCGTCAGTGGCACTGGCTCAATGGCAGTGCCTGTGACACATGTCACAAAGTTTTAAATGTCTGCTCTTTTCAGCAGGATGGCTGGGCGCACGCCGCAGCCAGGGGAAGGATGACATTTTGTGTTGTGCGGGGGGGAACTTGTTGTGGCTCCCCTCTTCCTGCCTCCTCCGGCTGTCAGCCCCAGTTTCCTCTGAGCATATCAAAACACAGACAAATAAACCTTGTCATTTTGAAACGCCAGCACTAGTGACCAGGCTCCTGAGCGGCATGTCATCTGGAATATGGTCACACAGTCGCGTAGGAAGTTGTGAAGTGCACGAGCACACGCACAGGATCTTACAAACTAGAACAAATGTTTAAGCTAATAAAAACAAGAAATGAACAGGGAGAGACATAGTGAACAAACATTGCATTAGGCTATCTGTGACCTTTTCTGTATCCGTTTGTGGATGAGTGACATGCTGCTCAGAAAGTAAACATGGTTTCTTTCAGGCCCCACAGACATCAAACCTCTCCTCTCCATCTCATCATGAATTATTTACTGTCATCGCCTTTGAATTGTAAATATAACGAGAAATTAGATTTGTCAGTCAAGGGCATGTTTGTTAACTACCTTTGCTACTGTATGAACAAGTAACTATCAACATCTGATTGGCCTTAAGCACAAAAAATAAGAGCATGTAAATATTTATTATTAGGTATAAGAATTACAATCAAAACGGAGCTGATGTGTTCATTGTTCATATAAAATCTTATGGAGGTTCCCACAGAAATATTTTCTTCTATATATGTATACCGGTACATGTTTCATAAGGACAATAAAAACATACATTTTTACAAGTTTTAATTTGTAGACCATAATTCAACATGACATAGGATGGGGTGTTTTATTTGTGTTTTATTTATATCTACAGTATATGCCTTTTGCAAATAATAAAGAAAAAAAGATATCTGTATAAAGATAAGAGGGTAAAAACACTTTGGAAAATACTGAACATGACGAACAATAACATCACAAGAAATATTAATACATAAAAAAGAGAACTCCATGTGTCAATTTACTGGTAATGTAAATGGCTGGTTTTCAAGTAAAGAGTCAAAAGAGTTCCCAGTCAACACTGAATGCAGTAAAATCTCCAGCAGAGTTAATGCTGAAGAGTGTAGCTGTTGGGAAGCAGAGCTGTGAGTGGAAAGAAAAAACACAGGAAAGAAAGTTTTAAGGGACAAAATAAGTTCAGTGACCCGAAGGGCAAGTATTTTGATTTGTGCTTTGATTAGCCATGTTTTTGGAAGCTATGACCAGTCAATTTATTTGATTACATTTGATTTCTGTGGTTGCATACATGGCCTTGCCTTGCTGTCTTCCACTCTTTCCAGTCCAGGTTGCGGGGGTAGGGGAGCTCAGACTGTCCTCTCACCAGCCACTTTCACCAGTTCATATGGTGGGACCTTAAGGCATTCCCAAGCCAGCCTAGAAATATATTCCCTCCAGCGTGTCCTGGGTCAGCCCAGGGGCTTTCTGCTGGCAGGACATGCTTAAGACGCCTCCCCAGGGAGGCGTCCAGGAGGCATCCTGACCAGATACCTGAACCACCTCACCTGGCTCCTCTCAACATCCAGGAGCAGTGATTCTACTCTAAGGCTGAATCTAAGGCTGAACCTGGACACCCTGTGGAGGAAACTCATTTTAGTTGCTTGTAATGACAATCTCATACTTTTGGTCATTACCCAGAACTCATGACCGTAGATAAGGATTGGAACATTAATTAACCAGTAAATTGAGCCAACCAGTTCAGCATCCTCATCACTGCAGAGGCTATCCTGATCTGTCTAATGATATCCTTCTCCCTCACTTGTGAACAAGATCCAAAGATACTTAAACTCCTCTACTTGAGCTAGGGCATCTTCCCTGACAGAACTGGCAATCCACCTGTTTGTGGTTGAGAACCATGGCCTTGGACTTGAAGGCGCTGGTCTTCATTCTTCACACTCAACTGGGAACCTCCCCAACAGGCTGAAGCTTGATGAAGCTAGGAGGACCACATCATCTGCAAAAAGCAGACACAAGATTCTCCTGCCACCAAACTCAACACCCTGATAATGCCTAGAAATTCAGTCCATAAAGATTACAACCAAAGGGCAGCCCTGGCAAAGTCCAACTATCAATGAGAGAAGGTCCAACTTACTGCTCACTATTTGGACCAGACTTGCCCTCTTTTGGTACAGGGACTGAATGGTCCTTAACCAACGGCTACTGCATACTTCCTGAGCACACCCCACAGGATGCCCCTAGGGACAGGGTCGTAAGCATTCTCCAGATCCACAAAACACATGTGCACTGGTTAGGCAAACTCCCATGCTATGCTCCTTCCACCAATCCAGCAAGGGCAAAGAGCTGGTTCAAAGTTCAATGGTTAGGATGAAAACCAAATTGGTCGTCTTTAATTTGAGATTCAACCATTGACTGGACCTCCTCTCCTGTTCCTTAAGGCAGACCTTTCTTGGGAAGCTGAAAAGTGAGGAACACACCCTCTGGTCTCTTTTATTACGAATGGGGACCACTGACCCACTCATGCCATTTATAGAGATCTGTTTGGACATGCTCCAGTCCTCTACAACCCTAAACTGGATAAAACAGTTAGAAAAAAGATATTTTAGATAGCTAGATCATCAAATAAAACAGACAGATTTTGCTGAAACTTTTAAGACACAAACATGGAGCAATCAGTTGAACAGTGACTGTAATATCTCGCCTGTGCAGAGTACTGCTGCTCAAACTTCACAGTAAATTACCTTCACAACAGTGGCTGATACAAGTGCCTGGCTCATTGAAACCCATTTTGTTTGTGTGAGTCTTACTCATTAGAACATATTAGTAGAGCGCAGCACCTACTAGAGCAGCACATCGTTCTCTCACGGTAACTCACCAATTTGGGACCACACAGGATCCACCTAGAGCTTTTTTTAGCGCTCATCAGCACATCCTCTCATTTGCTCACTCTGCAGTGTGTGGCTGCCTCAGGGTTACACCTGACTTCTGCATCAGACGGTGTGTTAGTAATAATTTCAAAATTTACAGGTTGAATCAGACACGTTTGCAGGCCAGACATGGCTCAAGGCCTACCAGTTGATGATCACTGGGGAATAATGTAGACATGAGATATGAATCCATCCTTGCATGTACACCAAGATATGCACAAATTTGAAAATAAATTCCATGATAAAAAACAAAAAAGATCAGGAACTATTCCTGTGCACGTCTTTAAAAACATTTACACTGTCTGTATGAGTGTGAGAGGTGGATAAAAAAAAGAAGGAAAGAGAGAATGAAGAAGACGAGTCCATGTCGGGGCCCAGGTGTGTGACCGGCACCCCTCTCACCCTTGATTAGTAGCTGCAGTGGACAAGCGATCCATCACGGGCGTGAAAGAAAAGGAGACGATTGGCTGCTTGTGTGTAAGACAATAAGAGAGGGAGACTGCTCCTACGTGTGTGTGTGTGTGTGTGTGTGTGTGTGTGTGTGTGTGTGTGTGTGTGTGTGTAAGTTGTGAGTCTGGATTTGTGTTACAGCTGATGCTTAGAGGCAATCATGTCAGTGGGAGTGTCATCTCTGACTCTGAGCTGCAAGCGAGGAAGCAGAACTCAGCTCAGGAGAGGAGAGGAGGTGGTAACAATGGGGCTAAAATATGATATAAACAAACAGGAAACCTCACACAGCCATAATGGCATTAACCGATAAAAGGGAAATCTTTCTCCAGCAGAAGATTAGGCGAGTCGAATATCAGCAGTGGTTTTGATAAATAGGAGAAGGAAGGACTCCCCCGTGTCCATCAGAGCTGATCGTTCCGGATGAATCTGTTGCCTTCTGAGTGCTTGCCATAGTAGATGTAGCGACACTTGGCGAATACCCCTAAAAAAACAAGAGACAAACTGGAGTTAGACGTTTGCATGACAACTCCTCTTCATCATCATTTTATATCCCTGTTATAATGATAAACTTGTAAGTTTGAAGTACAAATACGTAAAGCACCAGGCGATGCCTTTTATTCATTTATTTTTAACAAATTCTACTAATAATTAATAGAGCTCTTAAAAAGTAAAAAAATAAAATAAAAATAAGAAGCTGATGTGTTAAAAATGTTCAGAAACCCACAATAATATATTTACCCGAAATTTTTATAATAATATATTTTTTGAAAAGATAGTAAAAAGTCAATTCATTTAAGCAATCATTACATTTTAGGCTTTAATACCTTAACAGACGTGTTCAAATGTTTTTTAACCCGCGCACTGTCCTTATTTTTGGGCCTATGGAGTTTTCTAGCAGTCAATTTGACCACCTTAGACAGTGTGAGGGTTAATAAATAATAAGAATTAAGGACATTTGCAGGATGCATATAAAAAGTTATTGTAACTGTTTATAAATGTGCAGGTCACATATTACATCATGTCTTATATATTAAATTAAATGCTGAAGTTTTAAGGTCTTGTATTTTATTTTCTCACTACTAATAATTTTTAAAGCATATCACTTTTTTGAAAAATATATTATAGACAAGTGAAACCTAAAATATTATACATATAAAAAAGGAAAATGTAAATAATAAACAATTTATTAAATAAAATGATTAATAAAAATCAAGATGAGCAATAATGGTAGCATTAAACTATTCAGAGTAATTTCACTCCACATTCCTCCTTCTATTAAATTTATACTCATGCTGGATTCAGAAAATGCACATACAATTACCGAAAACTTAAAGGAACATATGCAATTTGCTTGAATAAAAAACATAAAATATTTTAATTATCATGTTAATTAGTTATGTCTTAAAATATTTTTCCTGCGTTTTTTAGTTTTTATCAATGTCAAAATTAATTTCTTTCATTTGTCCAATAAAAGATAGGTTTTTGAAATGATCAATCTTTTTATGATAATGTAACAAAAACTGATCAGTTTACAAAAGGAGATTTGCAGGCCCTGTTGTTATCTCAACTAAAAACGTATTAATTCTGGAATTTTATTTGAAATTAAATCTCTAGAAAAATCATGCTGATATGCAAACTTAAAGTATAAGATGAGGTATTTTAGATTTGTATTTTTATGCAAAGGAAGTTGTGAATGTGATGGATGTGAAATGATTTGTGGTGCTTTCCAGCTGTAAAGAGAGCTGGTTTTGTCCAGGCAGGCCGCTGCCCAGAGCTTTGTGGTCAGTTTGCTTTGATGCTAATGTCAAGCGCTCGCATCGCCACTTGATGAATGTAGCAGGCTGCACCTTTGTGTCACCTCTTGCCAAATGAGGCAAGGACAAGTGGCATTAGTGCTGTCAATGATCCTCTGACAGCAGAACAGATACAGCTTTCACCAGGTTTTCTAAATAGACATCAAGTGCATTATGGGAGGAGGGGAGGGCAGGGAGGGAGGGAGGCCGGAGACAAGACAGAAATGGAGAGACATATGGAGGAGGCAGTGTCGCAGAAGGATGAGGGCTGCTCCAAGTGGTAAGTCCAATCACATAATCCAAAAAGACATTGTCAAGAGAGGGAAGAGAATGGCAACTAAGTGACAGAAAGCAGGGACGGGGACAGAGATACTGGTGCCATATTAGTGCCAAGCATATTCTGATGCCACCCTCAATTCTAACCAAACCTGACACATCGCTCTCTTTCCCCACTCTCTCTGACTCTTCAAAGTAGGCTCCACCAAGTCACACATACACATAAGCGCACATATGTGGTGCACAGACATGCACAAAAACCCACACAAACACACACACACCAGTCCCTCACAGCGGTGGTGGGTGTTCTGTCAGGCGGAGGAGCAGTACGGCAGCAGCAGAAGCCCACAGGCCCGAGGACAAGCTCAGTCAATCTAAATCTGGACTTTGTTGTGGAGCAGTGCTCATTTCCCCTCATAGCCCAGCTACTTGAGGTGATCCAAACACTGAAGTGTGAGAAGCTGTCACCTTCGATAAAATCCGGGACCAGCTCCATGCCTGCCTGCTCCCCCGGTGTATGAGGGGTATATACATGTGTGTGTTTGTGTGTGCATGATTTGACAGTGAGGAGGTTGGGAGTGTGAGGGGTGGGGGGGGGGATGAATTCCAGCTGCTGTGATTTGCCTTGGGACAAAGGTGCCACGGTTGTATAGTGGGTTTGACACCACAGGACTCGGGGTATCTCACAGTGCTCAGATCAAATGGTTGCCAGGGTCTTTCACATATTCACAGCATACCCAGCGAAAAACTCTCTCCAGGAGTGGGGCCCTTAAAGAGATTACCCGCTGTGGTACCAGAACCAAGACTCCTATAAGACATTACCTAGAGGGGATATATTTGTAGGTTGCAACCAAAGCCTTTCAGAGATAACCTTCACAGATGAAGGAACTAAAGCTAAAGGCCCCTCAAGCCTTCACACTCTGCTGAGCTCGTCTCTAACCTATGGCTACCGAGAAGGATCGGAAGGGCCACATTCTGTGATTCTCCAGCACCAATTGGAAAGGTCCGCACAATATGTGACCTGTAGCTCCCCAACAGCGCTAATATACACTTGTGTGTAATAAAAGTAGAAGAAGAGGAGTAAATTAGGGAGAGGAGAAGTACAAAGATCAGGGATGGTGTCTGCTTCCCGGTGAGTGAAAAAGTGCATAAACGCGACAACGCTCCACCTCTTCACTACATTAGGCGCTGTGTTGTGTGCATAAACAACACACTCCACTTCACTGCATTCCCCTCACAGCGAGAGCTTGCTCTTATTACAGGAGAAACCAGGAGAAAGATGAGGTGTTTGGAGGAAGGGAAGAGGAGAAACTAAGCCGAACTCACTCTTACATAATAATGCCTTCTGAGGCCACATTTGTGCCTATGGGGTTCCGCCTGATGAACTGATACTTAATAACAAGTATTACAGTGCCAAACCTGCTACTCTACAACATCCTCTGTGTATCTCTAGCCATGGGTGAGTGCACCACACTTCCTAACATTATCACATAACCATACACACCTCCATGTCAAGCACACAAACATTGCACACAGCGCGAACAGTGGGAGAAGCCATTGAAGTGACAGATTAGCAAAGTTATGTGCAGGATAATGTTTCCATCATGTCCTGGCAGAGAAACAGCCAAGCCTTTGTACTGCATATGTCTTACGCTCTCTTGTTTTTAAGGAGAGAAACTAACCTTTTTGTCTTTACTAACACCAGAGCCGCCAACATTAAAGTACTCCCAGAACAGCCAGAGTCATTATTTATCTCTTGCAAATGCAGCATCAGCAATCATAAATCTAACATTTATCAATTAAAACTGAAACAGAAACCTAACAAGAGTTTACAGCAATCGCAAATAAACTTGCATTAAAACAACAAGAGTATATAGTTTTGATCAAATTCATGTAGGAGAGCATTAACAGTAAAAACTAAATATTTATAACATTAAGCCAGAATATTAAAACAAGACACTTGATGCCATTTGAAACTGTGGTTCTCTTTGTTTGTCAGAGAAATTGGGGCTTTTAGGTATTTTGCATACTCCCACATCACACTGTGAAAAAGAAAAACAGAAACTTCATTAAAGCAAGAAAACGCTTGAGCTTTTTACCATGTAAAAAAAGTTTAATTGGTATGAAAATGTCAAAAATGCATTCAAATGAACAAAGAGCAACTGACGCTGTGGCAGAAGACGGAGTTTTCATGCTTACGTGTTTTATATTGAAAATATGCATCATTTTAAACAAATATATCTGCATGATTTTAGATAGCAATAATAATGCAAAATTGAGTATTTTGATCGTTATGCTACATGTTGATTAAAAAGTAAATATGTGTTGTAAAATAAGTCATGAAGATGATTAAAACTGAGTCATTGTATGCAGTCAGAATGTTGCTTTTACATAATTCTGAATAATAAACAAACATCCTAAAATTTACAAGCTCAGGAAAAAATAGTTCAATCTATTTTTCCTGCCTGATGGGAAGTTGGTGCAGCTGCACTGAATAAAATCTTAAAGTTCACCAACTTTGGGCTGTTTGAAGAACCTTGCAAAATAGGACAGATGACAGTATTTAGGTCACTCTGACCCTTGTGGGCACGAACAGCATGAATTGGCCTTTAGAGTTCTGCTACCTGACCTGAAACTGACGAGTATCAACAAAGTCTTGGGATTCTCCTTCCAGGTGAGTTGTAATAAAATTATACAGCCCAAGAGGCACTCCCCTAACTGCATTATCCCTGTAATTTAGTGCACACTAAAACATTCAATATGGAAAAAATATATTACTTGCATCTTGTAGATCTAACTTCATCAAGTCAGATTTTTTTTACCATAAAATTTGAGCAAGGTTCAAGTTTAAGGTAAGACTGCAGTTAGTGCATGTTCTGTAACTCCCTTAAATTAAAGACGTTTTTCAAATCAACATAAATGTTACATTCCAAACACATGCAACCATGACTTATTTGACTCTGAGTGTACCTGTTGGAAATCTCAGCCATATTTGCTGATGGTCTGCTTCGAAATTTTGCATTTAATCAGCACACACTCACAAGAGAAAGTCAGAGGGAGTCAGAGAGAGGAGGGTGATGGAGTGGGTTTAATGATTGTTCCCTGCATAAAATCAGCTTGACTCTTTTCGAGGGCCATCAATATGTCACAGAGAGACACATCCAACGGATGCAGCTTTTAACATCAAGGTTATCTATTCTTGGCATGAATTTACTTGTCTTGCTCCTATTTTCTTGTCTTGTCCCTTCTCCAGATCTGTCCCCCCATCTTTTCAGCTGTTTCCACTCTGTCTTTCTTCTTCTGTGCTCTCCCTCCTTTCTTATTTGCTGTCTTAATTCTGTCATTTGTGCTTTCTAATTCCAATTATTTGCCATTATGTTAGTTTTTACCCCACTCACCAGTTTAATATGCAGTCAACGTCAGTGTTCATCAGCACCTCCACTAAAAAATGAAGCATCATAAATAAATGAACTCATAATGCAGTTTCATCAAGTGCCTTACTTCCAAAGGGTTAAAATAACACCGTCATGGAGGTGGGGGATGGGCTGAAATGGATCTGGGGGCAGATTTTTATAAGATATGGTGTGAGTGACTTATGAGCTGGGGGCACAGCCTGCTGTTAGCTCGTTCTATTATTTTGGACACAATCCATCTCAGGCTGTCCTTTTATCAGTTCATCCCAACATCATACGATGTGGTCACCACCTCTTTGCTACAGGGAAGCAGACAGAAAGTAGTAGAGCATCTCAAATTTACAAAGTTTCATCTGAACAAACCATACAACATCTGAAGAACGTGTCTTCAGACAAATTAGACTGAAGTAGAGAATTTTAGTGATGATGAAAAGCATCACAAATGGAACAAAAACAAACACAAAACCTCAAATCAACTGGCAGGCACAGTGGTGGATGTGTGATGATTTGGGCTTGTATTGCAGATGCAAAGTCCTTTCAGACACCTTGCAGTCACTGAGGCAACCAGCTGTGTACCAAGTATTCTAGAGTCAAATAGTAAATAGTAATAGTAGTAGTAAATAGTGCTATAATCAAGTCCAAGGACTCCCAAAGCGCTTTACACTACATTCAGTCATCCTCCCACTCACACAATCACATGTCGATGACACTGAGCTACATTGTAGCCACAGCTACACAACAACAAAGTACCGGTAACCCAGCCAGAGCTGGGATCAAAGCGGCGACCCTCCAGTTGCCAGATGACCACTCTACCTACTGAGCTACAATGAGTAGCGGACTCTATACATTTTGGGTATAATGCACCTTTTAAAGGGTGAGTTATAACCATTTTATGTTGTTTGTTGATAAGTTAAAGTCTAATGTCTAGTCATGGCCTGACAAAAATGCAAGTATATATATATATATATATATATATATATATATATATATATATACTATACTCAACACATTTGAAGCTGATACACATAAAACTCAAGGAGGAGGTTGTTCAAATGTGAGGACCACAAATGGCCAAATTGAAGTAAAAAAAAAAAAAGTTCAACTCAAAAAGACCAACTTCCTGTTTAATTTAAAGCATGTCTGTAACAGACTTTTTTGCATGTCATTGGGTGCTACATATAGTAGGTGTACTAATTTTCATACCTGGGAAACTGAGGTCAACAGTAAGAGTGTTTTGAAATTGCCAAGGGGGCGCCACTGAGTCATATTTGTATGAGCCTACTTTTGGGACCCTAATCAAACAATAATTTACATTTACAATTTGGTCAGTAAAACATCGACAGGTTTGATTGGTTTCAATTTATGTTTTTTTAAAGTTAGAAACCCATAGTTTGATCAAATCAAATGAGATCAAAGATGCATCTAGAAATTAATTACAGTCATAATGTAATGATAACACACTCTGGACCTGTTTGTGTCAATTTACTGATATATCAAGCCCAGACATTAACTCCTTTCATGACCACAGGAACCCATGTCTCAAAATTACTCTCACAGGATAATTCACATAAATATCAAATTTTACACTTTAAAAATACTCACATAATTCAAACATCACTACCAAAAACAAATATTACAACACTTGAATTGTGACACAAGGGTTCTAAACAAACCTGCTGTTTGTAACTTTAAGATTAAGGTGACATTTGACCTCTACCAGTAAAAAATATTTAGTCCATTAAAACATAAATAGCTGTCAGTATGATTCATGCCCCCGGGCTCACGCCTTCTCTGTTCACCTCCTGGCCGTTTACTGCAGGCCAAACGACTGCAGCGGCTGCATGTTCTCAACTACAGTGTATTGATTAAACTTTTAAATGGCTGCCATATAACCCTGGGACATCACGGAGATGAATTTGCATCAATGTTCATCTGTAATTCATTAGCCATTTATAGTCCTGACATTCACAGGCTATCAGAGAAATGGGTCACATTTCTCACTGAAGGACAGGCAGAAGAAAGCAGGGGACCATCCAGCCCAGAAGTAGTTTTCTAACATTTGAAGAAGGTAGGATGGTAAAACACCCAATAGCTCTAAATAAATAGTTAAAATATACAAGATTTGGTGCAGTTTAAAATATATGAGACACTAAATATTCACTTTCAACTTTTAGAATTTGCAGCAACAGTTTTCAGCTGTGTTCTTACTATACAAACACACA
This sequence comes from Callopanchax toddi, assembly GCA_006937965.1. NCBI lineage: Eukaryota > Metazoa > Chordata > Actinopteri > Cyprinodontiformes > Nothobranchiidae > Callopanchax > Callopanchax toddi. The sequence continues at coordinate 1,980,881 of SSNR01000046.1, read as the reverse complement.
TCTGTAAAGTGGTAATTTATAGGGAGGTAGAGTTTGTTTCTCCCACAATCACAGCACAAAGATTTATTATATTTTTGTTCTGACTTTTTGGTGTGAAGTATGAAATTGGAGTGGAAAGGAGAACCTGAGTTTTAAACAGGGAGAGATTTAGGAATGAGTGAGATAATAGCATACACACAGAAGGCCAATGGAGGATAAAAAATAAGCTGAGTGTGTGTATAGGAGACGGAGAGTTGAAAGATTTGTTATTGCTAAAGGCTGATAGCCTGTCAGAAGAGGGTTGCTGAGTCGTGGCTCAACCAGCTCTAATCAATAGCAAGTAGATTTTTACCAAATGATCCTTCTTAAACACAAACAGAAACAAATTGTATGTTTTATTTGCCTTCCAAACTCAGGCTTAATCTTATAGAAGAGGAAAGCTGCATTATTGGGGTCATAATTGACTAAATATATAAAGAAAGGAAGATAATTTATTGAAAGAGGGCTCACTTTCCCTGTCTGTAATGTTTCAAGGTTATTTACAGAATTGGTGCACGCATGAAGAATCACTGCCAGCACGCCAAATGACAATAATCAAACACTTTGAATTGGGAATGGAATTAATCATCAATGGGTAAAGTGAATTTACAACCAGATAAACGCCTGCCAGTTATCACTCTTTGTATGTTTGACTTGTGAGGATGGGAGGAAAATTGAATTTTAGGGCAAATGCATTTCGACTGCAGAAACAGATTACCATTGTGGAGGGTCTGATGAAGAAAGAAAAGATGAAATTAATTTCAGTGACATTTATTCCACCTGGAGCTGGAGGAGAACCCTGCTTACAGTAGCTCTGGAGCAAGGAGATAAGGAGACGGTGGTTTAAGGTGGGGGACTCAGCCAGTTTACAAACTCATAAGTACCCTTGGAGCGTCTTTCTCAAGGCATCTACTATCTTCTACCCAACACACACCTTGGGTGTAAAAGAAAAAAAAACATTCCTTTAAGCACAACAATGACAAGCTGATTATTTACTGCCAGAGTTCATCTACCCTTAAGGGCACATGAAGCCACTAATGATGCAAGTAATCATAGGCGCTCATTTTCTCCGTTAATATGTGGATCACAAATCACCACCCGTGCACACCCCATGGCCTGACACTGATCGATTGTGTTCTTCATTACACCCAGGATTTCTAATTAAAAGAAAAAGCACAGATAAGTGGTTCAAACCTCTGACCAAAATAGCAAGAAAAAAGTAAAAATCGCAATTAGAGGGTTTGACTGTGTTCGCTAATGGCGCCGTTAATAAGAGCGGCTGGTGAGTCACTCAATGAAGGTTTAATCACTGGGACAGGATTCAATAACAAAAGAGCGTAATATTAATCACCAGAGAGTGATAACTTCACCGTTCATCTCTTTGACATTGGAGGAAGGGATGAATTAATGATGCTCTCCATCTGAACACATTAAATAATAATTATCAGGCAAAACAGCATGAAAGGGACTGCATAATGAACCCCATTGTCAGGTCAATTACAACCACATAAAACTGTTCAAAGGGAAGTTGCTTGTTACTAGATAGCCATAGCAGAAAGGACAGCTGTGGCTTTATTAGTGGAAGGTGCCGGGTTTAAAACGTGTTGAGGGGTTGACGTTTACTCACAGGGCACTGGAACTCTGTCACGCTGCACACGTCGACTGCAGAAGCAAGAAGGGTTCAGTGAGGCATTCAGAAAGGAACACATTGTAAATTGGCTAGCAAAAGATAAATGACATGACAATGACAGTGTTTTGCCTACTCTGAAGCAATGTCACTCGCTAAGTGTCATGTTAACTAAACTCAGCTACACAGACAATGATGGACTTCATGCATCAGTGGACAGAATGGCACCTCGCAGCTTGTCAGTAGCAATTTCCATCAAATCGATGATGGCCAATAACTTTGGTTGCAGGAATAACTGCTCCTGGAGTTTTCTACTTGCTTATAAACATCAACTCATAATCATAAGATAGTCTACCTTTGTGCTAAAGACTGACAGTGGTTGCTTCACCTTTTGCTAAAAACATCATGTCACCCTTCAGGATTTTTTCTTATTTAGACATCAATTACTACATGGCTGCTACCACCCTGAGACACTCTCTTAAACAAACAGCCCTACAACATCCAACATGACACATATCAATACTAATCTGACATTTTGTTCCAGTTGTCACCTTCAGAGCCTGGATGGGTGCACCTGGCTGACCAGAGTGGCCAGGGTTGGCTATGCTCCTTTACACTTCCTTTGCCTGGAGACATCAAACACTTATTACTCCCCATCCTGGCTCTGCTAACTGACTGGCCGGTCCGGACCACATGGAGACCCCATTATTAGAGTCATTTCAGTGCCCATCCTGACGCCTGTTAGGCAGCTCTCTACCTTGGGCTCCTGCTCCCTGCTTGCCCGACTGAGTGCCTGCCCAGCCATACAGTGATCGGACGTGACATGGTGACAGAAAACAGGGGAGAAGGGCAATAGAAATAAAAGAACAGAGATGGCAGAGCGAGGCAGGCGGAGACAGGGACAGAGGAAGGTGGGTATGTTAGCCAAGGCCCTTGTGGCGAAGGGTGTGCCCATCAACACAGATGAGTGTTAGCCAAGAGCCGCGTGTCACAATGATGGAGGGGCTGGATCACTCACATCAGAGCTTCATCTGACTGGAAGATATCAATCTTCAGGCCTAATCCAAAGGGACATGGTAAAATATCCTTTAACATCGCTCTTCCACTCTGCCTTTGTGTGTCCCTCTGCTTTAGTCTCTTTTCACAGCTGCGTGTAACCTTCATTGTTGGACCTCAATCGAATACACTCATTTTCACATCCCATTTCCTCTGTCTCCAGCACTGACAGTCAAATTATGATGGGTAAAATGGTACCTTGACACATGGCATTTAGCAGTTTGTCACTAAATGTGATGGGGAAAAAGTGTAAAAGAAGCTGAGATTATTACAAATACACAGTGTTAAAACCAAATGTTAATTTAGTCAATATATTTTCAGTGTTATTTTTCATCAAGTGTCGGGGGTGTGGAGATTCTGTAGCACCAAATGTTTTTAAAGACAAACGGTAAAAGTAAAACGAGTCATGTGTTAAATTATTACTAGTGTTTGTAGAGTTTAGGCATACTTGTAACAGTAAACTTCCTAAACACAATTTTAAAAAGTTTATTTTTATTTTTACAACAAATTGTCCATCAATTTCCCATTTTCAAGTCATGTTACAAGGTGGTTCTTTATTTTCTACAGTCTATATCAAATATCCAGATATTCCAGAAAATTTCAAGTTTTTTCAGTTTTATTTGACAAAAATTGATTTCAACTGCTTCAAGTTGAAAAAGGTTTAAAAGCTAACACTAATCCATTTCCATAAGCCCTGATTCTACTTCAGTAATAGTTATAAACATCTATGTGAAGCATCAAACATTGTTGAAGTCATAAAAAGATTTGCCGATGAATCTTTGTGACATCAGACATAGGTTAAAATTAGATCTTTGTCAAATTACAGGCTGTCACTTCCCGCTAGGATTTAGACTGATGAACCAACAGTAGCCAACCAGATGTAAGACAGAGGTGATGATGAGTTTGTGTTGTGTGGAATATTTCATGCCCCTCTGGCTCCCCTGTACTCCATTCAGATGGATGGCACCAGTGTAACTCTATTTCTTTTAATTAATATGACACATCCCCTGTTCGTATGCAGACAGTGAGGGAGGGGATGGAGAGCTGAAGGTATAAAGGAATGATTAACTGTGAATCCGGCCCTCCTTGTGAGGAATGAGCTTGCCTCCCTCCTCTTCATTTCCCTCACTCTCCTGTGTCTGTGTCCTTCTTTGGTTCATTTCTTTCTGCATCACCCCCGTCTCCTTTTCTCTCTCATCTGTGCCTCCCTCTTTTATTCTATCCCCTCCTTCTTTCCTCACCTCTTTTTCCTCCCCCCCGACACTCTCGGACTGTCCTCAGCCCTTGCACATCTCCTGACAGGTAGAATAATAACGCTCGTACATCACTGCCCCGAAAAGTCCAATAACCTAAATCTTCACTTGCCACACACCCCGGGACTCAATTACTTTATTGACATGTAATCTTCATAAGGGGAGAAATATTGAGCATGTAAGGTCAGCCGGTTATGAAGACATATTATCATATTATCTGCATGAGGGTTATAGGGGCTAGGACCTGACAAAGCTAATTATAATGGTACATGTTTCAGAGCTCAGAGCGTATTATCTGCTTGGCTGCTTGGTTGAGCCACAGCTGAGGTATAGAGGAGAAAGGGATGAGATTTCAAACCTAATAGGGGCGGGATGTCACCTCAGGGCATGGGAATTAATGAAGCCAAATATTGTCAACCTCCCATCAAAGCACTAATGCCCTTGATTTGTTCATTGTATTTGTCAGGATTACCTTGCCACACCCTAATAGGTAACAACAAATCACATTATCAGCAGAGCAAGAACGCTGCTCATAAAACTCTACAATAACAAAAAAGAAATGCAAAAATATGCAGTTTAACCTATTATTGTTTAAATAACTAAGTAGTATGCTATTTTAATCAATGACCTGCAATATCAATGGGTGAAAAAAACATTTGTCTCACCCTGAGATGGTGTATCTCAGGGTCATAGTGGAAACAAACAGAATCCTACCGCTAAACATGGTCATCTCACTTCCTCCAATATCATGCCCTGCGCTTCGTCTGTGCTGTCCAGCTGTCTAAACCCGTAAGTCAGACCTACTGCAGCAGAAGATGCCAAAAATGGTGTGGAGCACTTTGCCAATCCTGCCAAAGGTTATCTGTTAACACTCGCTAATGATGTCAAGTGGGGAGACATATTTTAGCTTTCTGATGAAGCTCTGCACTCTCCTCACAAGAACAATCTTCTAAAATTGAATTATTTCCATTTTTTAAAATATTGCATTTTAATAATGCATAACTTTACCTTTAACTTTATAAATACTACAAAATATTTCCAGTTGCATCCATAAAAAAACATTTTTACAGATACTTGATCTGGTACTATTTAGGAAAGATAAATTATTTAAAGCATTTTTGCATAAAAACACATTAAATACTAAGAATCCTGGTTAAACTTATGTGTCAAAGAAAAAAAAACATGAATCAGTCAGCTCAATCATCCTGCACTGGAGCCACATGCCAGAAACTATTTTGAGTGAAATGATGATGGTGAAATCACTTGTCCACTTACATTATCATGACAGAGAAACCTGCTCTGTCTGTTTAAAGAGGCTTAATAAGCAAATCAAAGTGGACACATTAAAAGGTTGTTTTGAACTTGGTAGCATTTTAGCGACCTCACAGTTTTTTTGTTTTTGTTCTAGTTGAGCTGAGATGTTGAAGCCTAGAGGAACCTTAAAAAAACTGTTGTAATAGAGGCTTCTTTTTATATTTTTATAAGGATAAAACATGCTTCAGTTCAACAAAAACCTTTGACGTTTATATCGATTTGATCCTCTGGTCAGGATGTAAAAGTTGATCCATAAAATCTGCAACTACTATTCATCTCTTGAATTGTTTATTCAGTTTCAAATTTATTATGAAGAAAAAAGTTCAGATCTTTATTACATACAGCCGTCTTATGTTTTGTAAACAAATCCTAATTTCCCATTTTTAATGCAACAAATAATCTAAATAACACCAAATGTGAGCAATACTGATACTCCAACTAAAGTTTGAGCTCACACCTCACAGCTTCGCATCTCCCAGTTGTATATCGACACAAAGACCGTTGACAATAAATCAGTGGACTCACCAGAGTGAATCTAAGAGTGAAAAAACAGTTTAGACAATGGCCCAATGGAGCTTACCATAATTGACAGATGAGATCACTGCAATAGTTTTGGGCACTGAGGGAACCTAAGAAGGAGTGTGTTAGTGTGTGTAACGTCTTAGGATGTGTAATACTCTATAGAACAAGTATCAGTAATCATGACAGAATATTCACTTCACACTGACATGTTCAGGCGTTAGTACTTGAAATGTAACTTTACTTTGGTAACCGTTACTTTTGAAGTGCTGAATTTGCAGAGTGTATTGTTGTTGAAATCACTTGAAGAATGTTTATTATTTGCAATATTTGTTCATTTGGAGAAATTGAGCCCAATAGGGACGACAGTTGGTAGCAATGTTCCCTTGCAGCCAGAAGGTCCTGGGTTCAACTCCCAGCTGGGACCTTACACCATGGAGTTAGCCTGTCCTCCTAGTGTTTGCATGAGTTTCCTCTAGTTCCCCTCCACAGCTATGTTTGGTTAATAGGCGAGTAAATTGGTCTAACGCGTTAGTGTTTTCGTGAGTTGGTGTCTATTTAAAAGTGGCCCTGTAATGGACATCAACTAGGGTGTATCTCAGGACCATGGAGGTGGTCATCAGCTGCCCTGTGACCCTAAACAGGAATAGGTGAGTTTAAGAAATGACACTCTTTAAGCTAAAATTGATTACAAGTGTTGCATTCATGAATCAATAACTGTTGAAATAAACCTAATCTGTTAAATTCATTAACCAGACTAGCATTAAAGTGAGTCTTAATCCTGAATCATTAGTGTTTGAGATCAGTCATCATAATATTACAACTATAACTTCAAATCAGACTGATTAGGATGGATGACACTTGCAAGTGTATGATTTAGCAAATCTTTGAAACAAGAACTATTAATCATTCATATTAGATTTAACTTTGTATAAACATATCTGGTAATGTGTCTTATTACAAAGCTACAAAGGTCTGATCTAGTTTCCTCTGGTTGTCCAACATCTGTCTGCATGTGGTTGTTTATGAGAATTTAACTCATCAAGCTCAAAAACAGAAACTCATTTATTTCAAATGGTAATAAAGACAGTGGAAAAGTAATACAGATTTTTTTTTAAATCCAATAAACATCTGCGTGTTATAACCCTGAACTTCAGTTCTCACTTTAATTTGAAACACCTCAGTTGTCCTGATCCTCAACTACAAATCACAGGTGGAAATAAATATTTCTGCACATGAATCAGGGCTGATTGCTGCAGACCTATCCACTTCAAATGAGTCACGTTTTTCTATGAATGACGAGTGGAACTGGGAAGAAGACCAACGTCCAGAACTCAGGGACCCTGATTTTCCAAGAAGGTTGGGTCTGTTTGGCAGAGACTCGTGTCCTTGTCTAAAGAGAAACAGCCAAAGAAACTACAGCTGCTTTTACCAAAGGAAGTTTTAATGGCTCCAACTGGCTTTGCATCATCATAAATAAGAACAGTTTGTCTGTTATGGTCACGGACTGTTAAGATTTAGGAGGTCACATATTATTCTGCTGCTCAGAAAATGGCTCAAACTTTGTAGTAATCCTTTTTCTTTGGTGATGGATGAAGTGGTTTGAAACAAGTCTCAAAGCTGAGTGGAAAATAAGTCAGGCGTTAATCACAAATATATTAGATAAAGACATCAGATAAAAATTGCAACAAGAATAACTGAACTGAAGGTGAAGTGATCTGCTCGTCACAATTGGGTTGAGTCAAAGAAAAATCACAGTGAAAGTATTTACTTTTTCCTATTTTATTTTACTTTTTTTTAACAAGTAGCAAAGGAACTAACAAATAAATATCCTGGAATAGCTCTGAAGCTGACAGGTCCTATCTTTTCACTTTAAGTTTTTGCTGTATACGCCCAACATCAGTTTAAGAACTCAAGATGCTCCAGAGAGTCTTTCAGCTACATCAAAAGGCAAGGTAAAAACAATAGTGTCACTGACATTTCCCCAAACCCGCCACAAACAGAATTATTCACACGCCACGAGAGAGAAGTGCCACCCGATAACGGAGGGGTAATGACACACGGTGGAAGGCTGCTTTCTCAAAGCAGTTTAGAGCTAGCTCCTCAGAATTTGGCAGTCAAGCTTGTCATGGAAGTTGAAGAGGTTATGTTGGCATTTTAATCTAGAATGAATGCCTCTGAAGGAGAAAACGCTGAGGTGATTTTCAAGACTTGTATTAGCAAGGACAAGGTTGCTTCCAAAAAGTATGAGCTTTGAATATAAACAGTGTAGTTTTTACATGTAAAACTACGGTGCCCATTGCCTGGTACCCTCTCCCCTCATCCATCTCCAGAGGCCATATTAAATGGATATTTCTGTTGCTGAGCCAATCCACTCCTGAGAAATAATACTACATCATCTGAATCAGATAAAGGAAGCAGAGCTCATTCAATACAAGGGAGTATGTACTCGTGTGATGTGCTGTGATATGCAGCAGCTACTCTGCCAGAAAGAGACTGATGTGACTGTGATTGAATTTTAAAGGTCTTGTTTATTTCTTACAAATCCAGGTTAGAGGAATTGTTTATTGCAACAGGTTTAGCAGTTGGTATTCACATTTTCAAACCAGGAACAATAACTGCAATACTCACCTTGTAATTTACTGGGAATTACTTTTAGTTTCTATAGCTAAATTTTGTATTGAGTATTGTAAAAGCCACTTATTGAATAGGTGTAAAACAGGAAGAAATATTCTTATTCAGAACAATACAATCTTGGTGAAGTATTTTCTGTAATGTTGTGAATAACAACTTTCAGTTCATATTTAACAGTGAAGAAACTGTAGGACAAATACATCTTATATCTTATATTTCAGCAGAGAGTCATTCCTTATACAGTATGTTGTTGAATAGTTAAGCAGAACTGTAGATCAGTTCAGTTTGACATGGTTATATAAAGCATAAATTCAAACTGTGAGCAGGAAATACATTTAGATAATAAATATACATAAATAAATATACATTTAGTTGATTCAAATCTAAATAAATTGACATTTCCTGCTCTACTTGAATTGAAGATAATAGAGAGAAAAAGACTTAAACAAATATCTGAATATGTTTTACTGTCTGTGAGGTGTGTACTGTATATCAATGGGTAAATTGTGTCATAATTTTGGGACACCCACTGCGAAAGCCTGATCACCCTGAGCTTTAATCTGGACCTGGAAGGTCTAAGAGGAACTGTCTGATTAACCATGATGGTCGTACTGGTGCATTGGTGTGAAGATCGATCAGTTAAATGTGATGGAACCAGATTACTCAAAACATTTAAAATGTGTGGCAAATTCTTCAAAACAATCTAAAAAAGGACAGGGCAATGGACAATACAGACGTTTTAACACATGAGTCGTGTGTTTATGTGTTTTAGTTCCAGTGAAAAGGCAGACTGCTCTGTTCTGTACAGTTTTTAATGGTGAAAAGATGACTGATCTAGACCAGTGGTTCATAAAGTTGGGGTCAAGACCCCCATGGTGGGCTGTGAAGCAATAAGTTACAGTGAGGTGCAAAGGTTTAGGCAGCGGTGTTTATTTTCATGGCTTTCCCATTGTTAGGGTTTAGGGTTAGCACCTGCCTAATTTTGTTTAAACAATTATTGCACACTTTCTGCAAATTCTATAAACTTCATTTCACTTCTCATATATCACTGTGTTTATCTTCTTTATGATAAATTTAACTGATTTTTTATCCTAACAACCAATGAGTTATAAAGGAAACTCATGAAGATAAACAAAGCTGCACAAACTTTCGCACCCCACTGTAAAAGTCGTCTCCAGAAACTAAATAAATAGAAAATAACACAAATGTCCACATTTTACTATAATTGTTGCTAAAGCTACAATAGTTACGAACGGATATTTAGTAAGTAGTGTGATACAAGTTGAAGCTCTTTGTATTTTCATTATGTCCTGGTAAATTTACCTACTTATGGCTGTATAGTCCAATCAGCAATATTTGCATTACAGGATTTTGTGATTGTTACTTTGTTGGTCAGAAGTTGGAAAGTTTAGAATTTGTGGATCTAGACCAGCGGTTCTCAATTACAAATCTGAAAGGGCCACATGAAGATCCATGGACGTGCCTGCGGTCCAGGTGTGTGTGTGTGTTGATGATGCAAGTAAAGAAATGCATTTAACTAATACATAAAAATTGTTTATTTTAAAATGTAACTTGGCCTAAAGAGGTAAAGTAAGAAATGCAAGCTCAGTTCTCTAAAAGTGCAATCAAGTACAATTATTTACTGTATATTTTAGCAAACTTCTTTTTTGACGTTTCAACTTTCATGATTGTTTTGTGAATGACTCGACGGCATTTAGGATGCCAGCAGAAGACACAGTCATTAAATGCTCAACTTAGACATTTCAGTTCAACAGCTGGCAAAAATAGACAAGAAATGACAGAAAGGGCACACAGTGACAAGTGATTAAGAAACATTTCTGTGAACTCGGTACCTGGGAAGGAGGCCATGTTTTTATGTTCTTAAAGCACTAAAGTTTGGTGCACAAGCTGACTGCATAACTGGCAGAGAAATCCTTCTCATTAACAATATTTTATTCCATCTTCTGTCATCTGCCATCAGTGTTGAGTGCTCACATCATCCATAGTTTCCTTTAAAGGAAGACTTTATAGGCAGTGGCTGTGCAGAAGAAACCGTGGGAGCAACTGGAGGAAAAGTTTGCACGTTGCTCTTCCGTACAGCTCGTTGTAGTTGCGTGGGGGCCAGTGCAAGGCTTTGTGTTTAACAGTGATGTTCATCAGGGGACAGATCCTGCTGGTATAATCATTAAGAGCCTGAGCTAAACGTCTTGCAGAGCACGCACATTTGGTCTAAAGGGAGACGTCCGAGGTGCTCTGTCTTTTCTCACTGAGCTCCAGAGAGAACTTTTCCAAGCTTATGGAACACGCCAAGTCAGTCCAAACAAGAATGGGAAGATTTTCAGCAAAATGATGGGAGTTTTTATTTGAGTGATACAGAACAGAGATGAGGTATCGCTCATGATGGACATGGAAAATAACAGCGTACCACGACAAATCAGAGTAAAGGAACAGATGTCTGAGGTAATGAATCAGCTAATGAATGAGGTTTAAAAAATTACACCTTGCTGCACAAAATCAAAAAAATGTGTCTAAGCTTTCTAGTATGAACAATACATTTCCATCTGGTTAACATACACCAAACATCAAACGGACAAACTGCATACCTGCTTAGACACAACAGCATCTTTGAAAGCCGTCACATGAAGTTTCGCTTAGTGCGTTGAGAAATAACATGAAGTCATCTGTCACGCCAACAACCCTTCCCTTCATAATGACAACTGCTAAGTTTCAACACTAGCAGCTCAGTCATCCATTAGTCATGTATCCCAGTATCCAGATGTCTGGTGCAGAGGGGGAGGGGGAGGAGGAGATAGCAGCAGGTGTAGATCTCTATAAGCCCAGCTGAGCTCTAAAAGGCAGTGCTTAGCACCCACAGCTCCATCATCTGGCCTCTCCCCTGTCTCCACAAGCCTCTCGACAGCCCATTCCTCATCATTTACCCCGTTTTGGCAAAGCCGAGAGCCCTTCTAATGGGCTGCTCTGAATGCTTCCAGATGTTTGTTTATTTGTTGTGCAGCAACTGTAAAAGAGTTTACTCTTTGCTTGGATCCGTTCCCATTGCTCCATTTGAATTTATTTATTTAAATGTTGTTAAGTGAGGTGTGTGTGTGTGTGCATGTGTGTGTGAGGGGCAAAGGGTGTCCACGGGGGTCCGACAAAGCTTGGATTGTTGTTGAAGTTACAGCGTAGATAACCTCCATATGCAATGAAAGCTAGCTTTGAAACAAACGTGAGGAGCCCCATGGGTGTCATTAGGATAGAGTTGTGTTTTTTTCCAGCTTTGAAGCCTGCTTTCCACCTGGGATTTAAATAACAGTTTAATACATATAAAGTATCTGAAAGCCAGCCCAGAACAACAAGAATAATACGGGTCATGGGTGAGTACGGGAAGGAAGATTTCATGCATTTTCACATTGCATGTTTACTCAATCCATTATGTTTTTTCTTCATCGGCTTTAGTAACAACTGAGGGGAAAAATACTAGAGAATGAGCTGAGTCTGAGGAAAAATCTTTATAAGATCAAATGAATCTCACTTTAAAAAAAGATAATTCTAGAAGAAAGGCAGGCCGAAACCCTATGTTTCATGGTAATACACACAAATGCGTTATGTCAGTGGTTTGGGGTTGGTATCATGTTAGGGACCACACTATACTTAAGGCTGGGACTCCATTTTTGTCTGCTGGATTCAGAGTAGAGCTGGCAGTTGGACCAGCACCAAGAGTTAGAGTCAAGGTGACAGTGGTGGAAGATCCTCAGGCCCCTCTGCCAGCCTGTGTACTCCACTCTGTGTCACGCCTTCCCGAAACGCACTACCTCCCCCACCACCATTCTCCTGTCTTTAGTTCCCTTTCATTAAAGTCTAGCATTCATTGACTTTTCATTCTGTTGTTTTATGGTAGTCTATAAAATGTCCTCCAATGCCGTCGTCCTGCTCTAGTCTCTGCTGCCTTGTTTAACTCCGGCTCCTCCAGGCTGATTCGTTCACCAACCAAGACAGGAGTTCTGTCCTGGGTTTCCAGCCCTCTCTCACTGAGCGGTGACCTGCCACTGCTGCCCTCCTCTGAGAGCTCCTTGGTGCTGTAATTACCTCTGGCACCCACGCTCTGGGGCTTCCACACAGGTGACATGGTGGAGGGGTTGGATTCAGAGGGTTGAAAGGAGAAAATAGGCTCTTTCTCTGCAGAGATGTCAGAAACTCTGCTAATCTGGCTAATACAAGAATTAGAACAGACGATACGGCTTTGTTGGGTTTATAAATAACAACTGTAATTATTACAGTTACAACTCGGATGTAAGAAATCAATGCACTGATATATCGCGATATTTTGTGTCACAATATAATATTGATGTTCTTAAAACACAATATCAATTTCTTACCAACAATTTACATGCAAAAATGATTTTTTCTGTTGCATCTAAACCTCTGACGGCTTCAAAGCTGCTGTGTGGACACATTTTGGTTTCAAAACAAACAAAGGAAGGTAGTAAAGACTGTGACAGGAGTTATGCAGTCTGTAAAATCGGCAACAGCAGAGTCAAATATTCGAGCAACACAATAAATTTGTGAGCACATGTGGCTAGATATCAAGTTAAAGAGTCATTTTAGCATAAAGCAAATTGATTCTGCTCAGCAGGAAATTGAATTGGCCAGCTGGGACAGTTTTCCAACAATTAAATTAGTCAATATCACAAAATATTGCATTGCTTGTAGTATTGTGATATATTGAAAAATATTGTATCGTTGCTCCTGTATTGTGATGCACATCATATTGCCAGATTCATACCAATACACACCCCTAGTTACAAAATTACAACAATTACTTATAAAAAGATGACATAAACTTGTAAAACTTCTCTCACATTTACTGGCTATACAAAAAGGCCTTAACATTACTAAGTTTGTTTCGCAGAGTTTTATTTTTCTAACCATATAACACAAAACAAAAGGACTGCAGAAAAAGCTGACATGATGGCGCTAATCGGTTATAAAACAAAGAAAGAAACAAAAAGAGAATTGTTTATTTTACTATGTGTACTGTAAAAAGAGCATTTCAGTGAAAAACATAAAATCAGGCAGCGTTTTGTTTCACCCCTATTGTTTATATCCCGGATTATCTCTGTAAACACTGTGGAATTACTGTCTGAATAATTTTCTCTGCTAAAGCATCATTTTGGCATTGCTTTCTTCTCTTTGAATGAGGACCTACTGTGACCATCTACCACACATGAAGATAACTCAGCTATGTTTAGGAAGTGGTAAATAAATGTGTAAAAAAAAAAAAAAAACAAGATGGGGGGTGGGGGGATTCAGGCAGAGACGTGGCGCAGAGGTGAAGGGCGAAGATGAGGGTTGTGTTATCTAAGGCTGCAGCGCTGCATCATAAAAGTAACAAATGAAGACTGTCATTGTTGCTCAGATCCCAGACGGAGAGGAAAAATATTTCATGTGTCAGATCCCTTCACCTTTAAATGGGCTGTTCTTAACAGGTCTGATGTTGACAAAGTACAACGCTCCCTGTCCTCACATCCTACGAAAGCTGCCACCGTCCAGACTTTCTCAACACAGATCTGTCCTTGGTAATAAAAAATGGGGCTGTTAGTTTACTTTATACAGGGGAGGGACACTCGCTGTCAAGTGTTTCTAACACAAAATTGGTCAGCTCATTAGAACGGACTGAATGAAACATGAACAGTTAGCGTTAAATGTAGCAAGCAGCAGGGGGAGACTCATGAGGCTGCAAAGGATCATTCTTACTTCCTATGCAACCTTAATAAGCACTTTTTTAATAAGTGCGCCATTTTTTTTGCAAGTAAATAAAGCATGATGTTTGTTTTATTTTGTAAATTATGGTCCCATTTAGAGAACAAAAGCTAATAAATCTAGCGGTAGAATTATGTTGTGGTTGATGAGCCACTACCCAGTGAGAGCGTATGCTTTCCATGGTTCTCTTTCAGATCAATTTATTGTGAAATAAAGCTCCAAAAAACTCAAACTGCAAAGGTCAAAACACTAAACTTGCTTCAAAAATGGGGCCTACAAATCAGCAGCTGACATCCCTGTGGTTTCATCTATTTTTCTAAGTCTTTGTTTTACATTGCATAGTCTTGGATGAGTTTTTCAGACATAAATACTTGGGCTTTATGTATTTAGGAAGAATTTATAGCAAAAACACCAACCACAACTTATTATTACTGTTCCTGCTGCTGTAAAAGGTTAGAATGCTACATGAATCTCTATCAAACCCTAAACTGGATTTAAGATGTCAGTTAAGAATGAATAAGCCACATACCGGTAGTTTTATTCTTTATTTTGAAAAATATGCTCAAATACAGTACGTTGTCACAAATTATAACAGAATGTGTAAGATCTAGTTTAATTTCAAAAGAACCATCCAAATCATAAAAGTGCAAATAATGACTAAAATGTGAAAAGAAATTGAGTTAATACAACCCCAAGATTCCAATTTGATTCGAGTTGGCATGTAGAAAATCATGACTAATTAACTGTTTTATTTTATAACCCAACACATGAGAAAAGTTATCTACTGAAACAAACTCTGGAGCTTTAAACGTCAATTTTATCTGAAAATCTGCTTCAAATGAAGTAGATAACCTTCATAAATAAATTACAACATTGTATCTTTTTAACGAGTGCGCTGTATTCTTCCTAGAGTGCATCATTTAATGTTAAAGCGTTGCTACATAATTACATCAACTGACTACACACTGGTTCAATATGGAGCCTAATCAATGTCTGTATCAACAGATCAAGGATGCTTCATCTTGTACATGTGCTCTGTGCTCCCACGCATACATTTAGATCAGAGTTAGCCAAGATTACTCAGATTTATTCCCACTATCGCACAGATGAGACGAGATCAATAAGAATAGATAAGTTCAACGCATTCTCAAGTTCAACAGATTCCCACTCCCTGCAGCTGCTAGGGTCTGCATCTGCATAATCCATGGGCTGTAGTTCTAAACGGATTCTCAACCTAATGTTCGGGTTCTTGTTTGATTTCATGAGAACAAACCTGACTGAACATGTAAAAATGTGTCCTACCTTTGTGGTTCTTGGCATCTCTGGATCCTCGGGGTAGAGGGGTGTAGGGCAGTGGTCGGTTCTCAAATCCTGCCTCATTATGTGGCTTGAAGAAAGAAAACATAAACAGGAATGAAATGAGTTGTTAGATGAGGAAAAACAACTACAACTATACATCTGAGATACTGGGAAGGTTGTAAACACTGGTTGCTTCACACTGGATGATGGTTTCAATACAGTGCTAAACAAATCAGCAGCAGGTTACCATGTTAGTGGTGTGTCAGTGTCCTGAGTAGAGCTTGGAGTTGAGTGGAAGCATATCAAGGATTAACATAGGTCCAATGCACACCTACATAGTTTGGTTGTTGAGAATCTGGAGGAAAACTTAGCCTCATGCTTACATAACCCATCACTTCATCAGTGTCATGGTGGTATGGTGGCATTTTCTAGCACAGAGGTCACTAACAGGTGGGCCGCGGTCCAGATCTGAACCCAGAGCCAGTTCTGTTCAGTCCGTGCAGCAAATCCACGTCCCGGTCCTTGGTCTAGAGGATGGGATGTCCAGGGAGACTACCAAGGGGCTGCAACGGCACCCCCCCATAAACGAGACCAAACCATGCATGGTCCTGAACTCGGTCCAGGGGGAGGGGGCGTGTCCTGGGAGATGCACAAGCACTATCAAGGAGTTGCTGCAGCATGCCCATACATAAATGGGACCTAACCATGCCTGGCCTGAAACTTGGTTCAAGGGTAGGGGTCATGGTTCCAAGCGTGTCTCCGTGGGCCCTCCCCCTCCCCCTGGACCGAGGACCAGGTCATATATGCAGATCTGGACCTTTGCCAGATTTAACTGACTACCCTGTTCTAGCATAGTTGTATCTTGACTCAGAAAGTCACATCAGGAGTGTGTTGGTAAACACTAACGGTGTAGAAGCATCATGGTTGTCTTCACACAGAAAGATCGCAATCCAGCAACATTATAAAAAAATCGAGCTTATCAGGGTCTTAATCCTGTGTAATGAAGGCTTTAAAGACATATTTTGATGTTAAACTTTACATTTACAGTGATAAACGAATGAAGATAGAAAAATATCTGGTTATGGTCTTTTTCATTTAGCTCAAACCTCCTATGGTGGTCTACTAAATATGTAGACACTGATGCCTGAGCAGGTTTTAATGGCAAATGGATATTTATAAATTGCAAAAGAGAAAATGATGTCCAAACCCTCGTCTCTGAATGATCCTATTTAATGTACCACAGTTAAAAGGTGAGACAGACAAATTCCTGGATGCACTTGTGAAATGAGGTATTGATTGTGAACAAAGTCAATTAGGCTTAAACAAGTGAGAGGAAGTTATGACAAAGGGAAACAGCAGAGAGCTGTTCTCACATAGCACACACAAACAGGTCAAGAGTTTTGTTTTTGTTTGTTTTGTTATTCTTTGGTGCACTTTCAAGGTCCAAATCATCCTCTTCCTTCCCCTTAGCCTTTTAGCTAGTGGGGCAGGCCGTTTATCGTGACACAGCGATATCTGATGCCTTTGCAGAAATACTTTCCTTTCCTGCAGGAAGGAATTCACTAGGCCTTTAATCATAGCAAGAGACCTAACTGACAAATACATATTAGAGATGGTTTGGTGCTGCACCCCCCCCAAACCTTTATTGTTGTTCCTCTACATGCCCATGCATAACCTTGAAAAATGGAATAGTCTGCACTGTTAAATGGAACCATATTCTTCATGGGCAAAGAGAGCACTGTGAATTGAAAACGATCACATAATGTGCTTTCAGATAGCATCTCTGAAAGGCATTAAGGTCTGGCCAGCATGTGTCTCATATTACACCAAGGAGGAAAATGGCAAAATAAGCCTGTTTTGAGGCCTTGCTGCATATATGCTGGAGGACTGTGTGTTTGGAAGAAGCAGTTTGGAATAGAAATAATGTTTGGACAGCAGATCTGCAGCTTCTCAGCCTCTGGAGTGGCTAATACTTGATAGGTTACATCAAAGCTCTCTCCCTCCTTGTAAGATGGACTTGTATAGAATGAGCAATACAAGCAGTGCAACAACCTAAAAGAAGAACATATAGTACTAAATAACAACTGCCACATCCTAATTGAGCAAAATGGGTGGAGTCATTTTAACTCGGTAAGTTGAGTTAATGAGTAGCACATCTTGCACCTAATAAACATCACATGGCAACAACGATATGATCATTTTCAGCAGTTAAAACAAATAAATAGAGTGTTTGTGAGCTGAAATGAATAATTCAGGCACTAAAACAGGAACTGTGAGCAGATTTATCAGCTCTTCCCAGTCTTGCCTAATTTCTTGACCCAGTTGAAGGATCATGAGACTGAACCCTTTCAGGTCTGCCTTCACCCAAAGAAACATCCTGACCCTGCAGCTTGACCATAAATAATCGGTCTAATTTTTCACACTATTAACAGCATAAAACTATTGATGTTAGCTGAAAACTTTAGGCTCTTTTCACACTGTTTTTGCACATAATCACTGTTTCTTTCAGCAGACTCGCCCCCCACATCCTGCCTGCTGATAACACAGCTGTCTCATTCAGCATCTGGGGTTCTTGTCAGCTCTTGTCCACTTGGCACAATTATTTTACCTCTCGCTCACACCAGCCAGCCAGCTTTCAATTCACACCTTGCTCTGTAGCTCTTGACATTTATGTGCCTTTTGCATGAACCCATCAAAAGATGAAAGAGCAGCAATGATTTTGAAGGGAAAGAGTTTTTGAGCAAATGAAGGGAAACTTTAAGCTTTTTATGGGATTTGAAGATATTCATTTAAAAGTTTCAGACCAGACTGATTAAATAAATACAAACTACTGGACATCTCATTACTTTTGTCACAATTCTTTAATGTTTTTAAGCAAACAAGTCCTACTTCCTGGTTGTTTTTTTTTGCACAATTTCTTTCTCTTCTTTTAGTTTCTCAGTTGTGCCAGCTCTGAACAGAGGGAGGTGCTGCTGTGTCGTCGATTTAAGACTCTCCCGGTCTACTTTTTTTTCCCTCTCTCCATCTCTCTGCTGTCCAGATTAGTCTGCTCATCAAGCTGAGCATTGTTTTAATTTGCTGGGCCCGGGGCATATGCTGAGTGTTCACATCATTATTGTCTCTGTGCAATGTGAGTTATCACCACAGCTTATGATAATGTGGCACAAATTTACAGGCTGGGGAGCACCATGGATTCTGTGATAATAAAGAGTGGACAGAGGGGAGTGGAAGGAGGGAGTGAGAAATGAGGAAAGTGTGTATGTGTGTGTGAATGCAAGAGAGAAAAAGGGAGAGGAAGCTCTGTTGGATGTCATTATGAAAGATGATTCCCATACTGGATAATACATCACACCAGTCCTGTCTGCCTTCTCTTTTTTCTGTGTTGTTATGCGAATAAATGCTGATAAACCCAGAGGCAATAGTGATTATTAGTTCCAACATATCACCACCAGAGAGGGGAGCGGAAGGAGAAAGACAGGGGAGGAGTGGAAAGAGAAGACAGGCGAAGCACAAAGAGAGCCACACGGAGTACACAACCACCTCCACGGTGGGGATCTTCAAAATGTGCAACACGCAAAAAAAAAAAGAAAAAAAAAGTGAGTCAGGGAAAACTGACACGCATCTAGATGCTTTTCAAATGCAACTGCCAGAAAGTTTACAAAGTTCTGCAAAGTTAGCTGTCAATTAAAAATGTTGATGGGGAGTTACACAGCAGTGGTGGCATGTGATAATCTGATTATGATGTCGGCTGTCACATGAGAATTACATAAAATTTGACGCATGTTTTACATTCTGAGCTCCTCTTAGGCAGCGTCGCCCTGACCGGCTCATCCCGACACAGCTGGTTCCTGCCTCGCCTCGCCTCACCTCCCTCCTTAAGACTGACCAGCAATACAATCTAATTACAGCCACGCTACAGAGGGAGACCAGTGTAAACACCAGCCCTTTTTATCTCCTTATACATCTGGACAAGTAGACAAAGTGCTAAAAGGAAATAAATGCAGCCTGACAGCCACATCAAAGAGTTCAGCCAGAGGCTTACTGCTACTTAGGGCACAGGAATGTTGTTGCTAAGCATCAGCCCGCAACCTATCAGGGTGCAAAGAGGGCCCTGTCCTGCCGAAGAGAGGGAAAAGAGGAAAAAAGAGAAATGAAGAGCAGAGAGAGGAAGGGGGGAGGGCGGGGAGTCGGGGGCTGACATTGAGGGGAGGCTAGGGACTCAAGGAGATTTTTGTAGCTTAAAGCAATTGTTGGAAGAAACAAGCCTTCTGTTTTGTTTTCTCTTGACACCATTTCTGCTTTTTGTGCTTGCAAAAGACATGTATAAAAATGTCTTTTGATATGTTTTCTCTTTGGGTCTATATCAAAATATTTCTTTTGTGTCTGAGCATGGAACTTTTTTCACATCTTGTCTCTATAAACTGGTGCTGCTTTCTGATCATGTTGGAGATCAGAGGAGACACAACTTGTGAACTTACTTGAGTCGAGATTTAATGCTAGCATGACACGTTTATTCCTTCACTAAAAGAGGCTGTTTTTTTCTTTTTTTTTTTGATTCATGTTTCACACTTCTGAAGTTAGGGTTACAAACAATAGAGCAATATAAAAATAAACAATGAAGAATAAATAAGAAACACTGGTTTGGGGGCGTTTTACAGCATTCTGGGAAGGAAAAAACATGAAAAATGCTCTAATTTATTTTTGTCAAATATTTTATTTATTAGTCATTATATAACTAGGGAAAAAAAACCTGCTTGTGAAATAATGCAAATACATATTTTGTCAGAAACGGTTACGAATAACATGAGAAAATGTGCATTTCTAGAATAATAACGTAAAAACTGCAATTATTTTAAATATAAAGTTAATGGTTGAGGTTTAGGGGGGTAATAATTTAAACAGATTTAATGAGTTTTAAATTAAATGTAAAAAAGTAACAAGTCTGTTTTCTTAAGAAACAGAAGGAGGGAAACATTTGATGTAATGGTGCACGCACTTGTGAGCACCACAACCATTTTTTTTATGCTCAGCAGGAAGAGTGCTGAGCATGTGTTTAATGATTAACCAGTTCTACTCCAATGAGCATGCTCTGAGTAAATGTATCATATGATCACTGATCACAAGAGCAACTGTTCTGATGTTTCGCTCGGGGCACGAGGCACATGAAGCCAACCGGCAACAGTAAAACCTGCAGTTCTGTGTGCGGCAATGCGGCAGGCAGGCAAAGGTTGAGTGCTGCTGGACGTTAATCATCCATAGCGATGACTCATAGATGTAATAAGGCTGTGTTTGTTTTTGGGTTGAAATTTAAAAAGTCATTTGACCTTTTCCTTTGAGTGTCTAACAGAGTAAGTGATTTAAAGCCCAGATTACAGGTATGCACTGCAATTAGCTGGAGGCTTTTTCTTATTTTAAGTTTGACCTTTTCTTTCGTATGAATTCTAAAATCCACAATAAACAAAAAAAAAAAAAAAAAAAAAAAAAAAAAAAAAAAAACAACCAAAAAAAGTTGTGCATTTTATTCAGAACAGAAAATGCTTTTCTAAAACTTTTTTTTTTTTGGGTGATTGTTTAAAA
This sequence comes from Callopanchax toddi, assembly GCA_006937965.1. Lineage (NCBI taxonomy): Eukaryota > Metazoa > Chordata > Actinopteri > Cyprinodontiformes > Nothobranchiidae > Callopanchax > Callopanchax toddi. Next base: position 1,959,821 of record SSNR01000046.1, on the reverse strand, counting down.
ATTCCACAAGCTTCTTTCATCTAAAAGCAAGATGTGAATGTTCTGATTTATCGGCTGCAGAGATAAATATTTTCATCTTTGCTCGTGTAATGCAAACAACACACACTGAAAAGTACAGCAACTCAGGAGTGTGACACATCATGAGGCTTTCTGTTCCGATTAGGGGCTGTAGCTAACGTCAGGGCTGTTTTCTAGAGTATGGGATGTTAAATAATTGAATACTATGGGAGCGGGGCTGTCACGCCGGCTTGTCTAGAATGTTTCCTATGCAATTAGACGCCGAGAGACATTTGGAGGACCCACAAAAAGAGCCACAAAAAAGTGACATGCGAACTTAAAGGAAATTAGCTCTTCACACAAGTGAAATGTGAAGGTTACTTAGCAATGCTTAACTCAGACTGCGGCTGTGTGAAGTGTGTGTTTGACTCAGGCTCGCTTGCGAAGACTGCGATTTTCTTTACTTTGAGCCGGCTTCAGTCAGTAAGATCACACAGGGAATGAAAACTAATTTTGACTCAAGGCACACGGAGAGGGGGAAAAAAACTCAAGATGTGTCGAAATAATGAGATCTCTTGATGTTTTCTGGGAAGATATGGGATGATGCAGACAGATGCGCAACTCACATCTTCACCCAAGGACACAGACACACAAACAGCCGTTGAACACTTAACCGCAACTTCAAAACACACAAATTTGCATGTGTGTGTGTACCGACTCGCATTAGGAAGCCCACACACATCCTCTCATATTTTTGGAGTGTGTGAAAGAAGCACATGTACCTAAATGTTGACTTGAATTCATGCACAAACACAAACTGATTAGTTGATTGCTTCAGACACTGACTCGTATGATGCAAATAAAGTTCATTCTCTTTTAAATAGACCTTAAAAACTTAAATGTTTGAAATGTAGCTTTAAAAAACAACTTTTTTATAGTTTAATAATTTTATTTTGTAACTTTAAAACGCATTTTGAACTGTTTTCAAACTAATGAATTATCATCTTTTTTGGTGGCCTGTATTTACAGGATATTAGTATGCTCCACATCCATCTCTGCTTGCCTCCAATTCCTGACAACCTTTCAAAGAAGTTTCTCACATCCACATCTCTACGCAGCCGTGATAACGCTGTCATCTTCCACACCTATCATAAGTCACAGGCAAACGACCCAGATCTTCTTTCGTCAGACAGAAGCCTCTGCGGGCCTGTAAGCTGTATCGTTACACCATGTCATCTTTATGGCAAGGAGCAAAGCCCAGCTCTCTAATTACACTCTGCTTACTCCATTTACCCAGACAAGGACAGAACAGCAGGCAAACAAAGCATTAAAAATGGAGCGCCCCCCCCCCCTCCTGCTCTATGGATGCCCGTGTTGTTCTGCTGGTGGCCGATGTTGTCCCCCGGTTGTTGTTGTTTCTGTAAAAGCTGCGGAGGAGTGATAGCAGAGGGCACACGCCACTGTCTCTCCTCCTCTCCTCCCTCTTCTTGACTTTCCCACCTCCTCCTCCTCCTCTCTTCAAGCCTTCCTTCAAAAGGACTTATGAAGGTGAGTGGCTGTGTGACAGGCCAGGAATAAAAGAGACAAACCAGGGATAAAAATTAAATAAAAAGTAGCTGTCTTAAACAGTAATTGCACTCCTTTGCTGAGCATGCTTTCAGATATATAAACCCGATTTACTGTCGGTGTTGCTGCCACAAATCAGAGGGCCCTCTGAGAAACACTCGTGCTATGAAATTGTTTAATCTCATCAAGTTCTGCTTTCACAGCAGGCCATAAATCACATAGTCTTTGTTATCATAGACCTCCATGAGCGCCTGTGAGGCAGGCAATGGATCGTGGGTATATATAATCTTGACTGCGCAAACAGCGGGGTCCGTGCAGCCTGAAATACTTTCATATTAGCCGCGGTGCAGCTGGCGGAACACAAGCGCCCTGATGGATATCTCATTTCCTGCGCTCTGCATCTATCCCGAGCAAATTATTACTGCATAAATTTCTTGTCAACAGAAACGGCCAATTAATTAAGTTAAAATGCACTCATGATCACGTCTACGCACTGCACAGGAGAGCTGCGGTAATTTTTCACTGAGCGAATTTACCGCAGGGGTCACCGTAACGAATGATTTCAGACTTTGTCATAAAGTCGCAGACAAGCCAATATCTACACGGGAGTATGGACTAACCCGCGACATATTTGCATAAAGTATATTTATGAGAAAACGCTGGAGGACGACAGCCAGGGCGAGGAAATAAAGTTTACAACTGCTAAACAAAATGTCCGCCAACCTTTGCCTCCCTAACGTTTTATCAACGACGACCGCGGAGGATTGGATACAGATTATGGAAGCACCTTTGCCATTTAAGATACAAACTATACACATTTAAGAGAGCTCGCAATCTGAATGAATTATTCATAATGTATGGGGGGAGCTGAGAGCTTGTGGGGGTGGGAGGTTGGCGGTTGTTTATTCAGCTTGGGCCGTTTATCAGACAGTGAGGATCCCACGGCGGGGATGAGCTCGGAGATTTATCTGTGCTTGGGCTCCAAAGCAGATAAATCAAGGGGTGTAATCATGCTCTGAGTGGCCCAGCTGTGACCTCGTAGTGAACTAATGACACGGGGATATCTAAGCCGCTTTTCCTGTTTCTGGGTTAGGCCCTTAGGTTTGTCCCCATGTCAGGAACAAAGCTAAAGAAAGACAAGTCTTTGCGGAAAAGCCGAGGGGAAACTTGAGGTCCTTCGTGTCCCTTTGTCCTGTTTACACAAAACCACCGAGCAGGATTGTTCTTCTTCTACTGCTAAAAATACCAGAAGAGTTTCAAAGTAACAGCCACACATCTACTGTACAACAGTGTTTAAATAGCAATTGCTATCGATTGCAATTACATACATAAGTTCACAGTCCATGTAAAAGATCCTGCTGTTTGGCTGAGGAAGTCTCCCCATTCCCCTCCAGAGCAAACGCTTTCCCCTGGACCGAGCCGGCTCTGATTTATCATGTCTTTTGCTAGCAGGCTGTCCGCTGATTAAGCCAGTGGAACTTTGTTTCACTCTCCTCTCTCTTTAATCTGTCTCTCAGCGAGATAAATTAGCCAGTGCCGTGCCAGCTCCCGCTCCCTTTACCTCCCTCCCTCAGTCTCTTCCTCTCCCTCCGCGTTTCTCTCTGTTTATCTTTTCTGTCTGTCACACATTGAGAAGAGAGCAGACACATCTGCTCCTACGCTGCTGCGGAAGATAGGGCTGGGCGACATCCCTGGTCAGATTTAGCTAGGAGTGTCTGTGACTAAGAACGAGAGAGTGAGTGTGCTTTTCCTGTCTTTTTTCTCTCCTTGACAACATTCTGTCAAACAGTCCCCTTCTCCTTGGCCGGGCTTATGCTCTTTTGTTGTTGACTAATAAATCAGAAAGTATTTATGATCTGTTATTCCTATCCTTAGCCTTTTTAATGGCGGCACGTTTGCGAGTGAATTAAGGCAGGATTTTATTCACTAGGCTGTGGGCCAAAGTGAGGCCTGTGTGCCTTTGCCTGTGAATGTTTTCCCTTCTCCACTCTTGACTGGACAGTAAATCATACTCATTGTCAGGCTGTGCTAAGTTAGTGTACGTCTTTGGGGAGAGCAGGAAACACGGGGCATAATTCTGTCCGTCACTTTAATTTATTGTATTGGTAGCTTTTTGTAATCTCCGCCCCATAAATTGTGGGTTCTGACAGACAAGAATTTGGTCTTAAAGGAAACGCTCATCAAGACTTTGGAAGGAAATTGACTTTTTTTTTTCTTTTCTTCTTTCCTCCTCTGAGTTTTACATTCTCATATGAAAGAAATAAAACCTTTCTGTCTAAAAGTTGGGGTTCTGTGCTTTCTCTTCTGCTATGTTCAATTACAGATGTAATATATTTGTCATGCTATAATATACATGAGAGACTACCACAAAAAAGGGAAAGGAGGAGTTGATAATAGTGGAAAATGAAAAGAAAGAAAAAGTATATGAGAGAAAAAATGTCCGAGGACACAACCTTGCTCAGAGGTTTTATTTCAGGTAAAATATAAAGCCTAATTCAAATTTAAGGCCTAGTACAAGGGCACTGCTGCAGCATCTGCTTTGCAGATAGAGCATTTGGCTTCCATTTCATGCCAGTGAATATAAATCAGGCGAGGCATCTCAATGCTAGGCCTGACTTCTAGAGTCCAACAAATCTTTAACATGAGATTAAGGCCTCAGTGGAGTCATCAATCTTTGGGTGATGGAGGAAAATATCAGAGCACTCTATGGGCAATATGGTTTCACTGAGTCAGGACTGATGCGTACTGGAATGTGCAAAATGCCACGTGTAATGGTCTAACATGTCATTATTCACATTAAACTGTGAATTACTTTCTACAGTGAGGTTTACTCAACAAGAAGAGGCTGCACAGTGCTTCAGTATACACGACCATGCATTTAATATAATAAGGAGCAATGCATATTTTCAACAGCACTCATGAGAGATGCTTTATGGGTATTTTAATTTATTTTACAAATATAAATGGCATCAAAACCAAAGGGTGGAGACTAAAGTAAAGCTGCCAATAAAACACACATATATTCCAAATCACAGGTCCCTTCTGTTTGTTTAACTCACTAAAGGCATTGTGCAGTTTACAAGACGCTCACTCACTGGATACAATAGTGCGTCGCATAAAAGGAAACGTGCTCCATGAGGACCTAAGAATGAACCACATTTCCCTGCAGCCTTTTCAGTGTGCCACATTTACATATCAAGCCTGATATGTAAACACATTCCATCAGATGCCACCGTTACAGCCAATGAGAGCCATTTCATTCTGCTTATGGCTCACACGCTGTGGAGCATAAGACAAAGGGAGCGCGGCCTGAAAGAGACATCTCATGTCATCACCCGAGAGAGATAATGGAATTGTTATACACCCTTGATCACAGACGCTCTCACGGCATTGTGCTCTGTTTTTCACTCATTCTTTGTCTCGGTGCTCTTAAAGTCTCTCTATCGCACGGGGACACAGCGCACAAGTAAAAATTCCAGCACACTTCAGCGCGATAGCTTCTCTTCTCTTTCAGGGTTTCATCTCAATAGCTTTTTTATCTGAGCACTTCAATTTGCAAGCCTAGCTTGAAGGCAGCTCCTCCTGATATGTTAATTGCAGGGTACTTAAGCGCTAAAAGATTAACATAAAACCCTTTGGAAACAAGCTAATAGTTTATGATAATTTGTGCATGGCCTTTGTCTGTCTATCATTACATTGCCTCTAGCTGTAATTTTATCAAGGGGTTGTAAAATATCATTGAAACAAGTTCACTTGGATAATTAATAGTAGAAACTGTATTATTCAATTGAGCCACCCTGGCTCCATTAAGAATATGGCAACTAAGCTATAATTAAAGTATTTTATTTTATTAACCTATTCATAACAGTGTGCAAATGATGACACAGAAAGACATTCTTTTCTTGCTTAAGCACTTCCACCAGGGCCAGGGTCATCTCCTCTGTTAGCTGAGCTGATTGAAGCTTTTCAATTAGCAGAGGGGGGGTGGGGGAGGGTGCACAGCTCACACACAAAAAGATGGCACAGATGCTTGAGCAAACAGTAGAGTGGACAAATAGAAGATGGTGCTTTCCTTTAGGATTGGGATGTTTGGTTTAAAGTAAAAGTTTGAATCCAAATTTGAACCACCATGTGAGAATTCAAAGAGGCCAAAGACCAGGGAGGAAGAACTTTGTGAGTTGAGACCGGTGGCAACTAATAGGAGACACAAGCTTGTGAGGAAATATTCAAGTTTTCATTTGGAATCAGACTTTGAATACATGGTACTTTTGAATTTAGGTTCTTATATGGCTGGGACACAGGACATCCTTCCAACCAAACATGCTACTAGAAAGCAATTTTTCATGAGAAGATTTAGTCATAGTGTTTAATTTAATCATGTCTCTTTTTTTAACAGTTGACCCTGTTTTTATTCACAATCTGGTCACTAATCACTAAATTGGAAAGGGTCTGAGATGGGTTTCTGACACGCTTGACGACTTTGTGACTATTGTGAATGGAGTTTTTCTCACGCACTCTTTTTTAGAACATGTTAAAAAAGAAGCACCATGAGAACCAGGCCCTGTATCTCATGCAAGGAATTTGCAAACTCTGGCACATTCTGTTCAAAATTTCACACAGCCTGCAAGAACTGGAATATAGTCATCCTTCTGTGATTATTAGGAATTTGTACAAAAAGGGATGTTTTGTATAATAATGAAAATGACCTCATGTGGCAAGATTGGTGTTTAACAAATTTTAGGTTAATTTAAATGCATACTATGCAGTTTTGGCTTGTTTTTAGCACCCCCTAGTGTCGGTCATTAAAACGTTAGCATTGTCTTTGCTCAGAAACACCTAAATCTAACTGTTGAAATGTCTCCTCAGCCTTCATTGCTTTCCACTGGAGCGGTTCATCACTCATTCAAAGAAATCAGCTGTGTTCAAGCAGGGAGAGATTGAAAAATGCACTTAAAACACTCCAATGCTAGCATAACAGCTAGCCACATAGGGTTAGCCTAACCCTCGTGAGATACATGACTTCGTCAGACTTCAGGGCACCGGATCGGAGACTCAGAAGTTGCAAACGTGGTATTCTGGATCCAAGCAGCAGATGTGGCTGAGTGAGTTTTCATTAACCCTGTAAAGGGTCATATTAGCACATACTGGCGCAGGAAAAAAATGTTAAAATATGAAAAAGTTACATAGTGTGTGCCTTTAAAGCAGAAACACCTGCACAATGCATGTTTACCTGTGAATTGATGTTAGACACACTGGCCTCTCACTGGAAAGCTTGTATGTACATGTACACACAGACACACACACACACACATTTCCTTTTTTCAGACAAGCCGCCCCTCTCATGAATAATACAAAAAGTCCTTTCACCAAACAGCTCAAATAGCTATTCATTCATCTGCATACCTGCAGCCTTGCAAAATGATTGGCCCACCATTACCAATGAAAAAAAAAGAGAGAAAGAAATGTTCCCCAAACAATTTGCCTCAAAACGAGACAGGAATGATTCTGTTCTTTTCAGCGACAGAGACAGGCCCCTGTGCATAATGATGTTAGCGTAATGGGGTGACAGATAGACTGGGAGACCATGACATTAGCATGAGAAACGCACCAGTGAGCAGCCGCTCAACTGTGGTCTCAGAGGGCCCTCAGATATACACTCTGAACATCGTTTGTCTCACAGCTCTACGAGCCTGACAAATGAAGACATGCCACGTTTTATGTCAAGCAATATACCATTCCACTTAGAAAACACATGACTTAATGACAGAGGGAGACCCGTCTCTGCATTATACAGAGCCACTACATCTTGTCTTATTAGGGAGGAAAAACCTCTTTGAAGGGTGGAGAGTAGGAAGCAGGGAAAACGATCGGCATGGCTTAATATGTGAAGGGAACATTTTACAACACAACATTTAATACAACTAAATAATGAAAGGTAATAGGGAATTCAGTGTATTTGCTTTAGAGCTATATCAACAGGTTAAATGCTAGGTTAAGGTTTGATTGCATTCAAAGCTTTTTAACCTGTTCATTCTGTGTTCCCTAATATCCCCTCTCTCTAATTTCTGCAGCTCTAATTCTGAGAGAGGAACGCCTAATCATGCCAGCTGAGTTAGCCAATCAGAGCAAACTGAAGTTTCCTGCTAGCAGATCAATATCTCAAGATTTATTTTTCCCTGAAATAGGCAAAAAAAAAATCAAATAGCTTTTTAATGGACACTTAAAGGCAAGTGATAACAGTCAAAATAGTATCACTGCAGGACTTTGTACCAGTAAATAACCTAATTATTACTTTAGTGACTAAAATTAAGGTCACAAGACAGGAACAGACTTTGGGAGGCCAGTCAGAAACATTTTTCTCCTCACATGTTTGTAACTACTCTGTCTGTCCGCCAGAGTTTAGGGTCAACAACATCTTTATGAAAATATCTTCAGGCTAGGGGAATATAATCATGTGTTTATAAGAGGTGATAAGCAGCATGTGACACACTGTCAAAGTCTAAATGCTGCAGACGTGAGCCACGGCCTAAAAATGGCCGCGTTATGACAGGCCCGCCGTCCACAGCGTGACACGGTGGAAGGGTGAATGCCTCCTGTAAACATTTATCTTTCCCTGAGAGTGTGTGTCTGTGTGCGGTACGGCTTGGCGACAGGAGCTTCTCTGAGGCTTTATCTGCGGCATGACAAGACAACCTGTAATATACGAGCATCTGGTGCTCCTCTTCAAACACAGCCTTATCTCACGCCAAACATTCCCCGAGGCCAGAGCAGAGCAAGAGTGGCCCAGACCGGACGAGACCTCACACCGTCTCTCCGCATCCCACCCAACCTGCGAGCTGAGTGTTAGGTTGAACAGGCTAGGAATGGCCTGTCAAAGCGCATATGTGTGTTTACAGTGTGTGTTCTCTGAGCGCATCTCCGACAGATGAGAGACGCAGTGTGACATTACTGTGATGGAAATCATCTGCTCGGCGTTTGTACTTGCATTTTGCTAATCAAGCTAAGGGTAAATGATGTAGCACTGAACACAAACGGATACAATCAGTCTTCGTCTATCCAAACATATCGGTTGAGACCAACTAAACACCCATCACTCATGTGTCTGTTTGGGCTGATTATTTTTACATCAATCTGAAGGTAAACTGATTGTACTATGTGGTTGTTATCACATCTCGATACAACTAAGTTGCAGGAAAATCATTAAAAAGCTTATGATGAAAAATGTGTTGCATCAAAAATGACTCTACCCTAGACTGATATTACTTCAAGTAAAGTAGAGTCCACTTTCTATCTTTCACCAGCATCAGTAGTGTAGGTAGGGAAAGAGTGTAAAAACAGAGAAGCTCAGTAAAGGAGCTCCATTCTTTTTTCTAGATTTTGCGCTCTGCTCAGACCGCTGCCTTTGGCCAGCCTGTGGGGGGGATGTAGACATGCCCCTCTCTGGGGCCTGTACATACTGCCTGCGCCTCACTTCAAAGAAAGGGCATAAGGGCAGAGTAACCCCCCTCCCAAACTCAGATCCATTCAGCTCACAGCTGATTCCTCCTGCGTAAGTGTTTATGTGTGTCTCACTTTGACTCTCTCTGGGCCCCTCTAGCTTTCATTTCAGACCGCTTTCTACCCTCCTCTTTAGTTTATTTATTTCTTGTCTGGGGGATGAATATAGGGAGGACGTGCAGGTACACTCTTTAGCTTATGTGTGGGTTTGTGTGTCGTCTTTGATGTCTGATAATGAAGGGCAATGCTTTGCAAGCTCTAAACATGGTGTCACACAAGCTCTCATCATGAGCCACAGCTCAATGCAAAGTGTACTGATATTACAGCAAAACAGAATAAAAGCCAGTGAATAAAAGGCAAGAAGGAGCACAAACCAAGGAGTGTGCAAAAAGGAGGAAGTGAATTTGAAAAGGATACAACTGCAGAGAGGAGCTGAGCTCCGTGGCAGTGGCACAGGGAGGTCTGGCCTTTACAAATCCTTTCTTTTTGGATCTCTTCATCCAGATGAAAGAAGAGCGGCAGACAGGATTATACGGGACAATTGCACTTTCTCCCCAAACCCTTACTTGATCGGCTTTTGCAAGAGCCCTAATCATTTTCAATTAAGCACATTTTCTGACATCCTGTAATAGCTACAGTGCTGGTCTAAGACTCTCCAGTCACCCCATCACCCCCCTGCTGCCTGCTTTTTGCTAAGCCTTTGATTCCCTGTATGCCTGTTGAGTTTGCTGTCACTCTGAGTTGGCCTGGACTGCAAGTTACTGTTAATGTGCCAAATAAACCATTTACCAGATCACTAATTGGCATGAACCCATTTTTTTTTTACATGAAATTTGATATTGTTTCACTGATGCGTTGAAGTAAGATGCCTTCCTGTATTCAGGTGCAATCCCTTGATACCAAATTATTTGTGTAATGTAAAACACTTATAAACTAGTTCACGTTACCTTGACTCCTAGCATTCCTAGCTACCTAATTCTAGCCAATCTTTGAATCTTTTTAGCTCTTGAGGGATGTGAGGTTTGAAGTATTTGACTAAGAGAGAGAGAACATTAGCATATCCTGGACCAGCTTTTACCCTGACAACTCATCATGGCAGGCAGATGAGTGGGTCTGTTTTTATATTCTTTCAGTTTAGTCACTGAGAGGAGAAACATAATGATTAACCACAGTATGCACATGGACAATCTGATGATTTTAAATACTTGTAGAAGTAGTAAACCAATTAAATGTGTCAATCTCTCAGATTAAATATGAAAGGTTTGATCTCACCTCGCATTCTCCCGCTTCTCCAGATCTGGATCACAGGGGCATCTCAGACCTTCCTCTCCCCAGCCACCTCCACCAGTTCCTCCAGTAAGACCTCGAAACCTTCCCAGGACACTCTGGAGATGTACTTTCTCCAGAGTGTCCTGGGTCGACCTGGGGGCCTCCTGCTGGTAGGACATGCACAAAACACCTCACCAGGAAGGCGTTCAAGAGGTGTCCTAACACAATGCCCGAATCACCTCAACTGGCTCTTCACAATGGAGGAGCAGTGGTTCTACTCCCGAGTCCAGCTCACATGTCTAAGCTCCTCACCCTATCGCTAAGGCTGAACCCTGCAGAGGAAACTAGTTTCAGCTGCTTGTATCTGTGATCTTGTTCTTTTGGTCATTACCCAAATCTCATGACCGAGGGTTGGGATGTAGATCGACCAGTAAAATGAGAGCTTTGCCTTCTGGCTCAGTCCCTTTTTCACCATGGCCGATTGGTTCAGCGTCCATCACTGAAGATGCTGCCCCAATCTGCCTGTCAATCTCCCTCCTCCCCTCACTCGTGAACAAGACCCCAAGATACTTAAACTCGGACCTTTCTCCCGACCCGGAGTTGGCAAGCCACCACAATTGATTTATATACTGTAAATTATAACATGACAATTCCATGTTAAGATGCACAGAACCTGGGAAATACAAAATATAAAAGTTTGGCAAATGTTGAATAAGGAGATGTTTCTAATGTTTTGTAGTTGAAGGTGAGACAATGTCATGAACATTTAAGGCAAGAAAAACGCAGACATTTCTGTTTCTACATCTATAGAGTGAAAAAAGAGGCAACAAGAACGTTTTTTTGTAGAGCAAGAAACTTTTTCTAAAATGTCAGTTTGTTGTTTACTGCTACTGGCTGCCATGATTGTCACAAAGGAACAGAAGATGAAAAAAATGTAGGCTGGCAAATGAATTTATAAAATTGGCAGGCATTTGCCTCACTAAGCTGTTGTAGAGAAATCAAACATAAAATCACCCTAAACCAATGAATTAACAATAAAACAGACAGATAATAATATAATTTCTATACTGTAACAAAAAGATTGTAGTTTTAAAGTTGGGATTGAGAAAATCAAGAATATTTATGAGGAAGAAAACTCAGTGGAATGATACAATGGGGACACTGGAACCCCAGTTAGACAGAAAACTATCACATTTTTGGTTTGCAATTAAGAAAAATTATTTTGAAAAAAATTAAAAGATGCACAATGTTTAAAAAAATAATTCTACAGCTGGTGTGTGTGTGTATGTGTGACACCTAATGTCATGGGAAGCACATTTCACAGGCAAAATGATTTAATGAAACACTAGCAAATTTGGGAAGCAAACACTTCAATGTGTGAAAACTCTTGGGGGGAAAAAGAGACAGCTCACCACAAAAATCCTAAACACACCTCAAAATCATCAAAGGAACATCTGAAGGGCTGGAACCTCAAGATCTTCCTGTAGCTCTCAACCCTCCAAGCAAAAAAATAAAATGTAAAATATTAGCAAAATTCTCACAAGATGCAACGAACTCCAGAATGTCACAGACCTGAAAATCATTTGCAAGGATGCATAGCAGAAATTTCCTTAACAAAACACAAAAGACTATGCAGTTTACAAAAAGATGCTATTTGCCTTAAAGGCGCTATTACAAATGACAATGCTATACTATACCTTACCAAAACTGAGATACAGTACTTTAATTTTGTATTTAATTGAAACAGTGAAAAATGTAACTAAATATTTTATATGAGCTGCTTAAGACATTTAAACAAAAATGACTTCATGGTTTTAAACCAAAGCAACTCTTAATTAATGTCAACATTACGTGCAATGAACATGTTTTTGGTAGTAAAAGGAATTAGCACAAAATATAAATCTGTGAGTTCCTAATTACTCATCTAAATTTTCTATTCACATTAAGGGTATGAAAATGTATAAAATCAATCCACAAACACTCAGATATAGATTTTTTGGGGGGTATTTATTACAATGTATAATCAAACTAATATTAATAGAAAAGAAGCATGTACAACTATTGTGTTTCCTGTGAGGACCATCAAAACATATGCACAAATAAAACCACACAGTGATCTAACGTGAACGAGTCACATTTCTGCCTGCCAGTAGCCGTCTGTCATTAGCAGCTTTGATAATGTCTAATAGTGTCCTCAACAAAGATCCCTTCCAGGATGAGTTTGTTTCCCCGGGTCTCTGAAGCTCATTGGCTGGGGGCCTCTACTTCTAATCACCTTTCATTACAGCTCTCTGATCCCCAGCTTCCCTTTGTACACTGCACTTCATCGTCTTTATTTTCCACTCTAATTGCATGTGAAAGATGCCCCCTTTGATTCTGCCTGCATGCCAAAGTGCTATCAGGGAGAGAGTGTCGAAAAGTGTCATGCGTGTCTGTCTGCTAGGAGGATGAGGGAGTCGTATATTCACCTGCTGAGGACAAACCCGTTTCTCCCCGAGATATGACGCATCTATCACCGACTCAGAGGATATCAGCGCTATCTGTCAGCATAATAGCAAAGGGTGGAAGGGAGGGGGGGTGTAACGGGACTGGAGAGGGGAGGGGAGCAAAGAAAAAACATGCTTTGATTGTGCTCTTATGGTGAAGCACTCAGACGTGTTTGTGTGCGTTTCATTTCTCAAACAACCTGACCCTGATGCACCAGCGTTGTCAAGTGTGGCTTGTTTTAACCCGTTTGCTTCTGTCTCTTGTCAAAAATTTTAATGAAAAAATACACTGACTTCTCTCCTGTACCCTTTTTGTCTTTCTCCTTTTTATTCCTCAAATGCCATCATTTGTTGCTGTTCTACGGAGGTTGTGTACCCACCATGTTAGGGTTGTTCACTGTCAGTGTATAACCTTTTCAATATGACGTCTGTAAGACCTTTAATGGCCACTCTAGGGTTGGATAAAGGCTGACTGTCTAATACTTCTGGATCGTGTTTTTTTTCCTCAGGAATTAAGATGAAGCTCAGAGTAGAAAAATATTCTGCACACGACCCATTTATATGCAACAAAACAGGCAAAATTCATAAAAGGGCTCTTGAATGACCCGGTATCTGTTCAGCGCTAAGCTAGTGTTCCTGGGATCAGGAGAGCGAAGCAGGACAGACACAAAGAGACCTCACTCTGACAGAATCTAATCAAAAGTTGTCCTAACATATTACAACTGACTTAAGCTCTATCTTCCCTCCAAGTAAAGTCTCAGTCACTCTGAATCAAAACAACTGGGGAGACAAGGGGAAAAAGGGAGACGGCAAGCAAAGATTACGAGACGGTGAGGAAAGGAGCCGCGCATTCTTTTCTGACTGAAATGGAGGACTACTTCCGGCTCCAATTTCGGCATATGCCAGAGTGAGTTGCAGAAAGATTAATGAGCTTTCCAGCACCGGGAAGAAACAGATTCTTCATGTGGCATGGCACTATTTACTGACATTAAGAATGATAATATCAATCAGCGCGCTGTCAGCAACCCAAGTGGGCTGTGAGGAGAACAAAGGCGCCACTGTCTCTCCTTTGATACGTTTACAAGGAGATGTTGATGTACCTGCCATTCAGGTGCAAATAATGTCATCACCACACGCCTGGGTCGGGGTGTGCAGCTCCACCTTGGTGATGAGTAAAATTGCCCTGAGCCCTTTTCCCAAAGCAAGGAAAAATAAAGCTGATGGGTTAATGAGCTAGCAATCACCACAACAAGAGGAGCAGCGGAGCACCGGCGTGTCTGTGCACTCACCATCTTCTTGTGAAATATAGCTGTGGGTAACAGAATTGTTTTCTACCTTTAGTGGTGATGAGCAGGAGAAAACACATGGCAACGGCATCAGGGAAGCGTCTGTGTAATTACTTCTGGCCATCTTTCAAACCTTTCTCTCTCAGGAGAGAAATGTGTGACAACATATGACAAGAAAGCCAACAGGCTTTCCATACAGAATAATGGAATCCATCATCACTGAGGCAGACACACCTGTCTGGCTTTGAGAACAATGCCACACTGCCTATTTATTAGGTGCCAGAAAAGTTTATGTTTGTGCTGTGACAGTGACAGCAACTTGATCCTTTTCATTTTTGGATGGGGGATCTCAAGCTTTGGGGAAAAGAGGCAGGAGGAGGGGAAAGTCTGACTCGCATTTTTTTTTTCTCTAGGTGGTGCACACTGAGTTCTCTTTCTTCCTGATAGCTGTCTGCTAAAGAGTCAGAAGACAAATAACAAAGGCTGTCATTCTCCAGAACGCATTTAATAATGCTTCCCCCCACAACACAAAAAGAGAGAGACGTATTATTTCCTTCTGGCACTTCAGGTCCATCTTGAATTTTTTTTCCCCTCAAGTTTCAAGATTTTGAATTGTGCAGCAAATCACAGAGAAACTTTTTTTTATTGACCGGCGTATCCTGCATGGTATGACCAGAAACCATTTTAAACAAATCATTGTGATTTTTCTCTTTAAAATGTAATACAGTGTTGTTTTCATCAACTAAGACTATAACTAAATTGCGTCAACTCAACTTATTTTCAGGACAATAACAAGATGCTGACGAGCTAAACGGGGCTATTTGATGGCTGAAACTAGACAAGACGGCGGTGAGTTTTGTCGGCGTGACAAGATGAAATGAAAACATAAGTGTGTGGAATCATGGAACAGTGCTTGGATGACCTGTTTGCTGTTAATCATGTGAGCTCAGTCTCCACTTCTGAGCATCCTCTAACTGCTGGGTTTCACTGACGTGACCTGGAAGTCGCAAATGGGGGGACAGGAAGTGTTTTGCACCACAACAAAACAGAGTGCGATGGATGAAAGCGGCTATACTAAGGGCTGGCATAGATGCAATATCATGAAAAAATACATCTTCATTTAGGTTATTATGACCCATATAGTTTTTAAAAATCTGCCTTTAATACAGTCTTGAGGATTTACCCAGCGTTGAAGCAATCGACATAACAAACTATCTCATTTTTATAGATGTGTTTCTTGGTAAATGTTCACTAAAGTACTAGAAAATAACATTTAGTAAACCCTTACCTGTTAGCATTGTCTGTTTCTGCGACTCTTGTTTTTAGCTGGAGATTACTGACTCACTTCTGCCGTCTTCTTTCAGTAAGTTTTTGGAAATTAAGTCTTTTGTGGCACACGAGTTTTGGATACGAAATAAATCGTTTCTCCTGATTAGAGCGATATCAACAACCGTACAGAATTTGGGCATTTTGAAGCAGAGTCAACAGAGACAATAGGGTTCTGTGCAGCGTCGGTTACTTCCTGACCCATTTGGTGACGTCAATGCTACGTTATGTAAAACCCAGCAATTGTGGCAGGGTTGAACACTTCCATTAGTTCCAGAACGATCACTCTGTTTTTGCATGTTATCTCATAAAATGGATACTTACTCAAAGAATACTTCTTGACGGCTTGTGACAACCCTGCAGATTGATTCCATATTGTGTCCTTAATTAAGCATGGTGAGTGGAGCTGCTTTGTTTGTTTCTTTTGTTTTACTACCAATGCAGTGCTACATCAGCTCCAGAAAGCAAGGCTCTCGATTTACCGGTCGGTCTACGTCCCAATCCTCACCTATGGTCATGAGCTTTGGGTAATGACCGAAAGAATGAGATCGCGGATACAAGCAGCTGAAATGAGTTTCCTCCGCAGGGTGGCCGGGCTCAGCCTTAGGGATAGGGTGAGAAGCTCGGACATCCGGGAGAGACTCGGAGTAGAACCACTGTTCCTCAATATTGAAAGGAGCCAGTTGAGGTGGTTCGGGCATCTGGTAAGGATGCCTCCTGGACGCCTCCCTCGGGAGGTGTTCTGGGCATGTCCTGCCGGCAGGAGGCCCCCAGGTTGACCCAGGACAAGCTGGAGGAAATACATCTTCAGTTTGGCCTGGGAATGCCTGGGCGTCCCAGCTGAGGAGCTGGTGGACTTGGCCGGGGAGAAGGTGGCCTGGGCTGCCCGACTTGGAATGCTGCCCCCGCGACCCGGACCCGGATAAGCGGAAGAAGGCGAGGCGAGGCGAGGCGGTGCTACATATAGCCATTCAACCCGCTGATGAGCTAATGCTAAGCTAACAAGGTTTAAGTCCTGTGATTTTATTTATTAAACAGTGACATGTCTTTGTTATCATTATGGACGAACATCAGACCAATACTTATAGTGTTGACTGAATACTTTGGTTATAGTAGTTTTTTCCGTTTTAGATATTTTTCGTTACTTTTCCTTTTAATTCCAAAATGTCCTGTGGTACTTTTGAATTTATTGATGTGAGATATTCTAATTTCCAACTTACTGATCTAAATTACTTTGTTAGATCATAGATTAATCATCTACGATCTAATCTCATCTTTTTTAACTAAGACTCACAAAAACTACACTAAAACCTTTTTGAGATTTTGTTGACTAAAACTGAACTAAAACTATCCTATATAGACATGACTAAAACTAATCAGCATTTTAGTCCAAAAGACTAAGACTAAAACCAAAGTGGTGCCAAAAACAACACTAATGGAATTCAAACATATTTTCAAAGATACAAAGGTTGTTACTTTTTTCAAAATGTGAAAACATGTCTTGAAAAATCCAAATAAAACAAAAAGTGTCACAGAAGTTAAGCCAAAGGGTTCTGTGAGCGAGGCGAGTCTCCATGCTACTTTACTGTCCTTACAGCCGGCTGCCATCTTAGCACTTAATAATTAGGTTTTCTCCAGCCACAAAACAGAGTGCCACGGTGACAAAAGCCAATGGCAACCAAGGTGGCGGCTCTGCTGCCACATTTTAAATAGACTGACCGAATGATTAATGAGAGGGGCCACTGAACTAGAGCAGCAATCTTGCACACAGACAAAAGCTGCCTGCATAGCTGCCTGCCCACAATAAAAATTAAAACACAACAAGACAAGCCCTGTCCTGGAAACCAGAACTGAGGCAGAGTGGAAACACACCAATAAAACAGTCTCAAACAACATCTTGTGAAGACTTTATTCAAGCTCTATAGCTCATTTGGAGGTTTAATAGTGACAGCTGTATGGAAGGTCAAGCAGGTTCAAAATGCAAGGGGTGTGAAAAAAGTGTCAAATTCTTTAGCAGTGATTGTGAAAATCAGATATGGGAGAAAACTGGGGGGAAAGCACAGAGGTTTAGAAAATGAAATTATTGTTAGAAACTAGATTTTCCCCCCCTGTGCGAGCAATGATAAAATTAGATTTATTTATTCGTGGTTGCCAAATAGAAGTTGGCTAAGAGTGTAGTTCACTGGCACCACAAAGAAACCTCGACAGAGTCCTCAAATCCACAAAGAAATGGCTCTTTTTTGTTTCCAGCAGCACAAGTTCCAACTAAAATCTGTGCAAATTCTTTGGCTAGAATTTAATACATAAAAATGCTTTAACATAACTTTAGTCAATGCCTAACAAAGAAGACGGTAATGATTCCAGTTTCTGCAAAGCTCTGTGCATTTCAGTGCTAAACCTCTCTGAACACCATTTTTTCTCTCTTTCCATCACCTCCCGAGCCTTGTCGTTGCTAATAACACACACATTAAGGTGGGCATGTCAAATCAATCAAAAGATGACAGCAGATGGGAACAAACAGTGACACATTTCTATTTTTTCTCTGAAGGGAAAGTTTCACAATCATGGAGGCTCGATTCCACCAGTCAACATTTATCGTGAATATTTGGCGGTACTGCTGCTTCAAGCAGGTTTTTCCATTTGATCTGCCTCATTCTTCCCCACCATTTTGCCCCGCTCGGCTAGCAGGCCTCTCAGTCATCACAGCATCTCCTTTTTAATGCCCCTGACAGGGGGTTATTTGCTCCCATATATGTTTTCCCTCCAATTACACCGTGGCAGGCTTTAGGCTGCCAAGCCAAGCCACTGAGATGCTGATGGTCACCTCTTCGACTAGTTCCCTCTGCCTTTTGCACTATATTTTTCATTTTTAAAAATTCTATTAGAGAGAATGACTCTCTCATTTTTCTGTCTTTGGTTGAAAGTGTTGTTTAACATCTGACAAGCATCCGCACCACAATGTGAGCTATTATTTGGGACAGGTAGGCAGCATTACTCATTTTTTTTTGCTTCAAATCTTGCAAATGTGTGCAATCAATTTTGTATAGAAATATTAAACTGCAGATTCAGTCTAGCCAGTGTGTTTTTGGAACAAATAATTCTCCAAAAAAGACAAAGCAGCTGCAGCAAACTGAGCAGTCATGGGAGTTTGTATCACAATCCACGCTTTCCTAATTTGTGTTTGACTTTCAGCTTGAATATTTAATGCAGAACACAATATTTATCTACATCAATAAAATAAATCATTAATTAGCCCAATTTGCTTGATTCTATGTGTTTTTTCAAAGATAATGTGAGCAGACACTGAAGGAATGATGTCTCAAATATACACGTTGCAAACCCGGTAAATCAATAGAGCAAAACAGACAGCATCTGTGAGTATAGCTTAAAGCTAAGTGGAATGCTAAATGCAAAGTCTGCCATTGATACCAAAATGAAAAATGCATGATTTCAGAGGGAGCAGCCTTTTATCTACAAGGCAAGATCAATAGTGGGAAAGGGTTATAGAATCAAAGTTGTTTTGCTGGTGCATTAGTTAACTGACACTTTTAAACACATCTGAACACAATTTGAGGGAACAAAGCATTTAAAAAAACAAATGGAGGATAAGTCAGGTAAAGTTTGACTTGTTATTAAAGTTTCTTTTCACATTCAGTGAGATGCTATCAAACGCTGAGTGTACAGGCCAGCAGAGGTCAAATTTGTTTACCACTGACGAGCTGAGTAAAGCACTTCTTTGTTTCTTGACTTGAACTACAGTGAGATAAAAATAAAAGTAACAAGACACTTTGCTTTTCACAGAAAGACACTATGCTCTGCTTTAATCATCTATCAAAGACCACTGTAAAATAAGCAAAGGGATGATCAAAAGTGATAAAAATGAACAAACTGTTATGTTTTAATGAGTCAAAATTAGAAACCTTCTTATATGTGGTTTACTTGTTCGTGGAAGGAGTTTCTTTTCATATCCTGATCCTATATCTGGTGACTAGAATGGTCAAAACCCCGACTTGGAGTTCCCATATTCTGCACTTTCTCTCCACTCTGATTCATTTCTTTTACATCTCAATAGCATGTCAAAGCTCTGCATTGGTCAAGTTAGCCCTTACTTTAAGTGCAGCTCTTGTTCTTCCACCCCTCATCCAACCTCCTGAAGCAAAACTTTCCTTTTAAATGGGCGGGGCATTTGGAGAACTGAGCAGCTCTAAGCATCTATCTTATCCGCACTCATTCGCAAAACATCGGTGGGTCTTCAGGGTCTCAGATGAAGGGAGTAAAAAAAAAGACTTTTGTGCTCGCTGATCAACCATCTACGAAGTGTCTGCCGTGCTTTGCTTGTAGCTTCACCATGACTGTTTGCTAACATTTGTGAGGATGAGCACTCCTGTGGTTTTTAAAGGGCAGGGTGGGCTCAGGTAGACAAAGGTGCTCCTGATTGGCTCGGTCCTCTAGAGAGGAGTGGTCTTTTCCCTTCTTGACATCAGCAGGGGAAATGTTTTAGCATTAGCTCAAAACACATTTCCCAAAAATGAGAATAAGGAAGTAAAAATGGTGAAAATGTTTGAACACTTTTGGGTTCAGACACAGTCTTTGGGACAGATAAAAGATCTTTAGAAAGTTAACTTTGCATAGTATGAGACCTTTAATATTTATTTTGATCAAACCTTTAGATGGAGTGACATATTCAGGGTGTTTCCTACTTTCATCTCAGTGTCAGATGGGTTAGCACCCATTCTGGCATTTCTAGAGATAATTAATACATAGATTGGATAAATGGAGAGTTTCAATGCACCGTATATGCAAAAGAAAAACAATAAAATAACCAGAAATAGCAACTAATAGTCCTTGCTTGAGTTTTAACAACGGTATCCACCTAGTACTAGACATATTTGGACTATATTTCATTGATTATTTTGCCGTATTCAAAAACTTGGGCCTCAACGTTATAATTTTCATAAATTACTTAATTAGGTTGTCAGAATCTGTTTTTATTTAGACACTATTTATTAGATTTGATGTGAAGCCAGAACGAACACATCCTTCAGAAACTGAGCAGAAACATGATTCTTTAAAATATTAATAATAATTAATAATATTAATAATATCACTTCTAAGAAAGACTAAAGGAGCCTGATAGTCATTTTCGTGACTGAAGTACAGGTGAGGGAAAACTAGCTTTGATAGTAAAATGTATCTTTTAAAGTATTTATATATTATTTCATCAAGACCTAAGGAAAAGTTGTGTCTACTTGTAAAACTGAGGAATGATATTCTTAGTCAGTTTGGATGTAAAGATCATTTAAACGAGTAAAAACCAAACTCACTTCATTCATAAGATCTCTACAGTATTTTGAGCTGAGACAAACTCTTTTGCCAACCATCTGATCACTGATTTCAACATGGCACTGACAGGGCTAATTATTCTGTAACTGAAGCCGTGGCTCTATTGTGACCTTTGCCCTATGAGTGGACTGAGGAAGAGCCAGCAGCTTTCAGCGGAGGATTGGCCTGTCTGGCCCGAGAACGTGACAGACAATAGACAGACGAGATCTCCAACAAGAGACAAAAAAAAGGGCCACAGAGGAGATATAGAGACACAAAAGAGTGAGGCAGACGAGTGAAACAGAGATCCAAAATGAAAGGGAAGTATGAGAAAGAGCGGCAATGAAAGTGAGTGGAAATGACTGACAGTCAGCGGATTCGTCACAGGTAAAGACTCAAGTCTCTAGCCACAGAGGGACCTGGTGAGAAAACTAACAGATAGCAATCTGAGTTTTCACTCTGAGCCACAGCTAACAGCTAGAAGCTACCCTGTCACCGCTGCCTAAACAAGCCCAGTGTTTTCATCTCCATATACACAACGCGGCACTCTGTCTTTTCTTCTGATGGAGATAAGATGTATAAATTATGAGCAGCTGACAAAGTCTACTCCAGCGCCCCCGGCGTCTCATCAATCACTAGCCTGTGTGTCAGCAGGTAACTGACGTGGCCCCCGGAGGCACAGCCCCCTCTTTAGGTGTGTGAGTGTTTTTGTGTGCAAAAATGAGCGTTTGCTTCTGTGCAATTGAGCTTTTGTACACGCTTGAGTATTGTGTCTGTATATGCTACGTGAGAGGTTGTGTAAACAGCTGATTCAGTATTAATTCTATGCTGTAAGAGACAAAACCCCCCCCATACAACCTATACTGGTTTGACAAAAACAACTCCTGCACGTGTGTGAACTTAAGGTTTTACTGTTGCACCTTGGGGGTTATCTGATGCATCAGCACACTCCAAAAAGAAACCAGAAAAAGAAGCATAAGGAACTGCAATAAACCATCAAAAAGTACAACCACAAGTCAGGTTGTGTTGGGTGGAGCACCACAGGCTTTTGAAGGCCCGTGGTGGACCTTCCAGCTTTCAGTTTGCCTCTACTGCAAATATGACTTTATGCAAGTCTCAGCTATGGCTG
The DNA here is from genome assembly GCA_006937965.1 of Callopanchax toddi. Lineage (NCBI taxonomy): Eukaryota > Metazoa > Chordata > Actinopteri > Cyprinodontiformes > Nothobranchiidae > Callopanchax > Callopanchax toddi. The sequence continues at coordinate 1,937,943 of SSNR01000046.1, read as the reverse complement.
TGACAGAAATAAATGCAATTTTAATGCATGGATATTGTACAGCAAATGGCAACATGTTAATGTTTGACATAAGATATTTCCACTGTGTCAGAAAATCAACATAATTACAGCCTATAAGTTGTCAGTGATTTCTTTTCGCTAAACCTAATTAAATTCTCGTGATTACAAGTTCTACAAAGCCCATTGCACTGGTTTTATTGCCTGCTGTTAGCAAATAATAAAAAAACAAAACAAATATGCGCTAATAAAAAATGTAGCGCCAGAGTTTATTTTAGCTATGGGTTGTCTATTTTCTCCTTTACCGTCCACCAGATAGTTCCTAATTCTGCACTCGATGAAACATTCATTCCTTTTGAACTGATCTGATGTATAATCTCAAACCACATCACAGCAAAAATTACACAATGTTTGTGGAGACGGCCCAGAGCAGGTAGCGTTGGAGCGCTCTCACAATATCGATCTGCTGTCTTGAAGAGAAGTTCAAGAAGGATAGAGCAAAGCAAAAAATTCTGACTCCCCATGGGGACAGGAGAAACAGCTCATCTCAGCACCAAAGAGCGGGAGAGCTGTCATGTTTTGTGTGATGAGCTGAAAAAACTAGATGTGGCCTCGAGCAGCGGCATATTCCATCCCCCCATAAACAAACGTCCAAAAACAAACGGTTCCACCCTACAGAGAAGGAGATGGGACAGTGAGACAGGAAGGGAGGGCAGACGTGTGTCTAGAAAGACTGACATCTGTAACAGAGGGCACTCTGAGAGACGTTTAAAAAGAGCTGAGACATGATGAACAGATCATCAAATCTGTAGTCCTCTTTTTATCCCCGCTGGTTTGTTTTAATTTGTAGGCTCAGACTTTATATTCTGATCAGACTGACAGCTCATGAATTATGTACCATGCGCTATTAGAATGAGTTAGCCATCTTTGTAGCATAGACGCTATTGTTTTGAGAGAAGGTCAAGTTCTGAGACATAATCTCTGAAAACCCCTTTTATAAAGAAAGGAAGAAGATGTCTGAAATTCAGCTGACAAAAGCACTCAGTCATCCTGAAATCTGATGATTCTGACAGGATGTGAGTCCATTTGATCTGCTGCTGCCTCAATGTTCCCCTCCTGGGGGCGAAGGAAAGGATGGACATGCTGCTTTTCACGATGCTTTTAGCACAGGTGTGATGAAAGTCAGAGCTCGGCCACGTTCTCAGGTTACCCCTAGAACACGTCTGGTGACGGACGTTGCCAGTTGGCGAGCGCTACGTTGGGAAACGATGCCCATTTCACTACCCATCTGCCTGCTGCACGACAGCATATCACATTATCCCAGAGGATTCATATTATTATATCATATTATTCGTCTAGACGATGAGTTACAGCTGCACGCCTTAACAGCATAAAGAGACATCTTACAAGACGCAACACGAAGCAGCAAGGTCAACACTGTTGGATTGACTTTGGACATCGCTGGCACTTCTGGTGTCTGCTTATCAATCTGAGGAAAAAAGAGAACAAGAAAGAACAGTAGTACAGAAGAATAGAGACCCATTGTCTGTCAGAATGGCCTTCTTCGCCACCCACCACTACAATGCAGCGCTTCCTGTATGAACCTAATAAGACCCGATGAAATGACAAACCTTTGTTCCACGCTGTCTGGAGACGTTATCCTTGAAATAAAATATGTGTTAATAATCACGACTTGCAGTTCATCTCGCAGGATATCTCATTACAGACCTTTACAGCTCATTGGTTCTGATTCACTGTCTTAAGCGTGGCGTGGTACAGTACAAGTCAGACCTATTCCAGAGGGGGAGAGTTGGGAATGTATCAGAGAGCAACTGAACGCAAATCAAAAACAAATGAGGTTGTCAGATTTTGGAACTTGTTTGACAAACAATAAAACAATTTGACTTTAAAAACTAGGAAAAATGTAGCTAGAAAAAAAGAAAGTTGGATCATTTATTCAGATGTTCTTTATTTAGATGTTTTGGAAAATGTGTGCTTGTGTCTTTCATTAGTTTTCTCAAAACAACCCAGTAGAGATGAGAACTGCCTATTGGTTAAATATAACACAATACCAATCCTACACAGTGTGCACTGTGTGCTCCAGCACTCTAACAAATGACTAAAAAATGCTGTTTAAGTGTCTCTTGACCCATCTGGCCTCATGCTGACCTTTGGGCAGCCAACACGCTCACACATCTCCTCTCTCTTCTTCTCTGTCTCAAACTAATTTCCTTTGTCCAGTTCTCCCACCATATTGTTGATTACCCTGCTTTTTCTCATCCACTTTCCAGCTTCTATTCAAAACTCGAGAAGGTAAAAAGAAAAAAAAAAGGCTCTTCATGGAACACAAAGATGAGTGGCTACTCAGAAACTGATTGTCGGGGGGAAAGTAGGCAGCTGTGTTCATGAAATTCAAATAGGATGATTGGATATGTGGACTTTGTAAGTTACATGCTAGATGTGCATAGTGTAAAGGCAATGTAAGCACATTAAAAGGCATGAAATTGACACGCAAAATTTAGACTGGAAATGTTTTTGACTTGTTTACCACATGGTTACGTACAATCAAAGTCACAACCAGCGCTTTACAAAATACACATTCATTTACAGGATCGTAAAAACAAGTTGTGAGGTCTAACGTTTAATTTATAACCTGAAGTTTAAAAGAGTTGCAGTTGTATCCAGAAAATAGTAATTATGTGAGAAAAATCCAACTTGAGACAGTATGTGGTTTCAATTTAGATTATATGCTATGGATTACTATAATCTGGTAATGTCTCTGCAGTGGGTATCATATTGTATTTGCTTTATTGTTCTTGGCCAACACAGTTTTAGGCACAGAAACGACACAGGGGTCATCATCATCATAAATACAGCTGTTCACTGCAGTTTAGAGAAACTGCAGCAAATGTATCATTTAAATTCAGGTTTGATGTATGAATACTTCATGGGTAAAAACAATTATGAAATATTTTTACTTTTATTTAAGCAAGTCAGGAAATGAACCGAATCACGCCTTTGTTTGCATGAACCAAAAGCTTACAATACAAAGAGAAAACAACACCACCACTATTTTAAAGGCACACTAAGTACATTTTCCCATATTCTTAAAGCCCCATTTGCTGCTTGTCTCCAGAATACCACACTTGTAACTTCAGAGTCTCCAGTCCAGTACCCTGAAGTCTCTCAAAGTCATGTATCTCGCGAAAAGCAGTAACGCTTTACGGCAATCCATATTTCCACCTCAGAACCTGCTCAGGACAGACAAGCCGAAGACACAGACATCATATATATATGAGCTAAGAGATCTACAGTATTGTATTATGTTCATCATGGAGGAGCCTCCAAAGAAACAGAGAAAACTTTTATCTGATGAATGAAAACACAGGTGCACAGCGAGGAAAGAGGGAAGTTTGTTTTTGTGACAGTGATTTAAAACAGACACTAGGGGGTGCTAAAAACAAGCCAAAACTGCCTAGCGTGCCTTTAAAAAGCAGAAAATGTGGCCTTAACCCTCATACGCTACTTATTTTGGTGCCTATGGAGTTTTCCAGTCATTTGGGGTCAATTTGACCCCCTAAGAGGGGAAAAAGAAATTATGATGATCTTTGACCAATTTCTTTTCCTTCCATAGGACTAATGTGTGCATTATTAAAGCTACTTGTCCACTCTCTGGCAATCAAATGTGAAATTCCTGTAAAGCTAAGCCTGTAATTCAGTAGATTTGACTCTGTAATCCTGTGACAAACTGTCCTATTTGTCCTGCAGGTAGCGAGGTCACACGACAAGGGCTTCTTTCCTTCAGCCTACAGTATTTGTCCCATCTTAGCCTCCAACCTAAACATGCTCAGGCCCTCATCATTGGTTTCTACTATTCCACCTCAGCTGTCTACCCGCCTACATGCATAGGCTACAAAGCTGGAGGTGTCAGGACTACCTGTCTGAACAGCACACCCCTTGCATGACCTGCAGATAGCCCTCAGGGACATTAATTATAGAGTAGTCTGACTTGTTGAGAGGAGAGAGACACAGAGAGTGAAAGATAGAGAGGGAGCAGAGAAAGATAAATGCAGAGATGTTGTTACAGAGGCTGTCACCTCCTAATCATGTCATCCTGCTGTACAGAAGGAAAGCTGGGGCTTCTCTCTATCAGGGTTACCATTCACCACCAGGGCCGCCTGGCTGGTTGGTTGTGAGATGTGATGTGATGGAGGGTGTAGGTAGGCAATAGAACCCCAAAAGTTCAAATCTTGAACTTGCATATTGTTTGAGTCATTTCATTGAAGAGTTCAGAATGTTTCTCTATAAACTAATTGTTTTCACAAAATTAGGTTAATATTTTACCTGGTCTATGATTTTAAAGAAAACAGGCATATTAGGACTAGTCAGGAGGCAAAAAATTAAGGGTCTTTTTGTTTTCTCAGTTTAAATACTAAAATTGAAAAAATATGTCAAAAGAAGTACTTGAGAAGTTGTTTACATACTGTGTCAGCTGCAAATCACAAGTTTTCTTTCTTGCATAAGTACCATATTACGTTGACATAGTTGTTTTACAAAGGTTTGTGTGCATCGTAGGTATTTGCCTGAGGTTTTTATTACCTTTTACTCTAAAAAATAACTTTTTTTTTTTTAACATTTTGACTTTATTCTGAAAATCAACTCAATTTTTAGACATATATTTTAAGAAAAAACAACTTCCACTTAATTTTTTCTGTCTGGGTTGACCTAATACTGTACACCACAGTACCTTTCTGTTTGGTACTTGCGGGCAAAAACACAGATGTATTATAATGTGACATTTCCGTATGTGCTTTAAAGGTTTTTTTTTTTGTGGATGGCAGTGTCCAGGTATACTCTCAACCACCAGCATGTGATCAGAGCAATCTGTCCAAACAAATAGAGGCTCCTCTTGCACATTACTGTGTTAGATTAGACAACTCCCGGCCATTTGATTCCCCGTTGTTTCGACAGCTTCATGCTTCTAAAGGACCATGTAGGATTTCACAAAACGCAAAAAAATTGGAGGAGGTCAACGTGTTTGAAGGTTACCCCTGTCGGAAAATCAAAATAAATAACATTCAGGTGTGCGATTCTCTGTCAGCTGAGTGTCTTAATGATGCCAAGTTAACACATACTAAATAACAGTGTCTCCCTATGCACTGACAGCCTCAGAAATAATTGACCAGCGTGCTCCAAACTGAGACGCAGTAGGCAGAGAATTCAATCCTGCAGCTGACAGAACCCATTGAGCATGTCACCAGATTTTGCATTATACACAAAGCAATGTCAGGTCAGGGATGCGGCCTCCTGCTAGTTATTTGCGATAGCATCTTTGAGGCTAAATTACCTGGCTCTCCATAATATGGGCTCGTTAACTAATTTCCTGACAGAAGCTGTCTCATAAAAAAGGCCTTAGATTTACTGCCTGTCAAAAAAAAAAAAACACAAAACGAAGGACTGGGTTTTTTCCCCCCTTCTTTTCTCCAAATGCTTGGCACCCTCTCAACTAGGAGCTCATATTCAATTTCCTAATGCCAGACAAAGGTTCATCTGAAAATGAACAAAAAGAAACATAACCTTATTATGTTTGAAGGCTACCAGCAGTGTGTCATTTCATCCAGTTCCCATCAAAAATTTAAAAAAATTAAACGTCTGCTGGAGGGCTCGTAGAATCACGTAAGATAGTCGTGAAGTTCCTCATAAGTAAACTAGGAAATCCATTATCCTGGTGACCTATGCACACCAACATGCACACATAGAGTGTAGCGTCCTGTCGTTTTGTTGTTATACATGTGTAAATCATTCACTTACTGTCAGAAAAGAGGCTTTGACAACAAAAACTCACCTCAGCGACGGGGTCACGGGGGAAACTGAATCCCACACAGACAAAGCATAGTTTTACCTGCGAGAGCACAGCCTGCCACTGATAGCCTCAAACACGACAATAGCTCAGTGTCGGCGGGAAGTCTGCCTTTAAGCAATGCGGCGTAGGGTGAACAATACGCACAGAATACCCCCTCAAACACAATCCACCCACCATGGAACTCCACAATGTCTGTTTTAAAGTTCACAATGCACCGTCATGGTCTGCCCACCCTTTCTTTTCATTCTGCCTTTTTTTGAGGGGGGTACGTGTTGCTATTCATCTGGACGATGTGGCCTATCATCGTCTCGACAATGACAGTAGGTGGAAACGCTAGCTTTCATTACACAAAGTATAAATAGTGTAATCTATCAGCCCTGCCAATCAGGATGATTGATTATGGGCTGTCAGGGAGGAGAGTGACACATTAGAAAAGTTTGGTTAACAATGCTTGTAGCTGGTGCAGGGCTGCTGCCACCCAGCCCAGTGATTAATGTGTTGTCAGTCTGTAATCGCACACCCACGCTTAATGAGGCAAGAATTTATCATCTCGGCAGAGTGGCAGATGTCAGCGGGAAAGGAATCCAAGTGGCTGGAAACAATATACTTTTTCTAGCCTGTGCTTGACGCGTCTGACAAGCTCTAAAAACCTCAAAGGCCTGTGTAAGCACAAACTTCAGTGGAGAGACTTTCAGCTCTGGTTCTGTCCTCTATTCCGTGAAAGTCGCTGCCGCTGAAAGACGACACCATCAACACACGCAGCTAGCATAATGGATTAAAACTTGAGCGATCCAACGCGCCGAGGGAGAAAAAAAACAACCTTTGCACCGTGTTTTTTTCTGCAACTCAGAACTGTGGATTATATCCCTTTTATCTTTTGTAAAATCACAGCATCTGCATGCCATAAACAACAACAAGTTTACTTAAATTATCTGATAAAAATCTGTATGCAATTTAGAGCCAATGCTGCCTTCAAAGTCAACTATTAGGTTCCAAATGAGTGATTAATGAGTGCAGTTTAGTTAAAGAAGCAGGCATTAAAATGACGTATCTCTTAGGGAGATTTAAAGTTATCACGTTTTTATGTGAACACCCAGTAGAGTTAGGAAAAAAAATGAGATTTGTAATTTTTTTCTTGAGCGAGGAAAACACTAAGCCAGCTGTCTCTCATTAGGATAGCAGCATCTTCTTGTCACCAAGAGACCAACAGGGAGGATTAGCTCTGATTGGACTGATAGGCTTGACACACTGGGACATTGCACTAATGTATGTAATAGCTAAAAGCATCATTTGATAAGAAGTGTAATTGAAGAGACACTTTGCAGGCAATTATATTTGTTATATGTGCACGGATTAAGGAGTGGCATGTGATGGATGAGTTTGAAAAAGAATATAATCACATATTTGAATCTACTTTACATATATTATTTTATTTTTAATATTAAAAAATTCTTATAAATCCAGGTTTTGGAGGTACCATCTGATTCAAAAGCCTTGCCAGGCTTTTAACCCTTTTATGCACAGATTATGACAACCTCCGTTCCACAGCCAGTCACTGAAAAGCAAAAGGTGGGGTTCACCTGTTTTTGTACATGTTTTCTTGAGAAAAATATATAATAAATAGATAGATTTTAGTAAAACTTTCAGAAAGTAATCACTTAAAGGATAGCTACATCTAGCCAAAACTGCTCCAAATTAGTAAAAACAAAAATGCCTGAAACTACAAAATCATGTAATGGTAGCTGAGAGGCATCCATGGCTACAACTCCATCTCTTCTTTAATAACATAAATAATCCTAGACTATGTTAACACTGCACTTCAAATTTGAATTAAAATGTGACCACTATCAGACTCCAGTGTGAACAGTCCAAGGCCCTGAAGTGACTCACATATGAGCAGTAGAAGGCGTGTTGTTACCGCAGCATGCTGTGTGTTCTATTTACAGATGTACATATGGATGCTGCACCTTAGTGTATCAAATCTACAGTTGTTGTTCAATTGGAACTATTGAAATTGTGAACACGATTTGTAAAGTCTGTCACACTACAATGATGTAAATGTTGGATGAAATGCTGCATGACTGTCCAGACTGAGGTTGTTTGAAAAACATCAGATCCACATGTGATTTATAATGACATAAGAAACTGACTTGGGTTGGATTAGATCAAAATTAGATTCATGCTATGCATAAGGCCATTAAAATTGGATTTGGGCCACTTTTGCATGTAGTGTGAAAATTTTTGCCATGAAAGGCTGTTGTGTATTTTTGTCTTTAATTCATTTTGGGGCTTGAAAACAATAAGAAATAACTTATTTTCATTAACTTATTTTCGGACCAACCTGCCAAGAGGAGCCGAGAGTCGGACTCTCCGGTGGGGGCGGAGGCCTCCGCCGATAAAGGAATTTATGAGGTTCTGGAAAAAATAGAAAAGAAGCTTGCAGGAGTAGAGTCACGTCTACACCTACTGGACGATTTACATAGAGATTTCCAGAAACTCCGCGAGTCTCTGGAGTTCAGTCAGGGACAGGTAGAGTCTCTGGAGTTCAGTCAGGGACAGGTAGAGTCTCTGGCGACAGAGAACGCGTCTCTTAGGGAGACCGTGACATTCCTCACAACGGGAATGGATCGGCTCACCCACGATAATAAAACCCTACAACAGGCAGTGTTAGACCTCCAGGCCCGGAGTATGAGGGATAATTTAGTGTTTGCAGGTTTACCTGAGCAGACAGGCGGAGCGCAGGAGGACTGTGAGCTGACGGTGAAAACCTTCCTCCAGACCCACATGAAGATCTCTGAGGAGACGGTTAAAAACATCACCTTCCACCGTGTGCACCGGATTGGAGCCAAGAGAGGGGATGGAAAAAGATCTCGCCCCATCGTGGCAAAATTCGAACACTTTAAAGAGAAAATCTTAGTGAAGTCTCACGGCAGGGAGCTGAAAGGTAAAGCTTTCAGTGTAAATGACCAGTTTCCGAAGGAAATATTAGATCGTCGCAGAGTCCTGTTTCCTCTACGCAAGAAGTTTATTCAGGAAGGTAAACGAGCTGTGATCTCTGTGGATAAACTGTATGTTAATAATCAGCTTTATAAGGAGAAAGGAGTGACCGACTGGCTCTTCTGAATCATCACCAGGTAAAATAAATGTTCCTTTATCTTCACTGGATTTCACCAGGTCACAATCAAACATTAGCTGCTAAATCCGTGTTTCCCTTTTGATGACGATGTTCACGTCTTTCACCTCACGCACGCACTATCACGCACTCACACACGCACCCACACTATCCCTTCTTTTTTCCCTTTTTTTACTCTTTTCTTTTTACCGTCTTTTCTCCCACTCTTTCCACCCTGTTATTTACTCTCTTTTTCTTTTGTCTCTCTCTGCTTCTGGACTTTCAAGCTGCACAGGGGAACTTTGATCTGCAGCATCAGACACAGCAAGCACAAACATCTAGAACTCAGTGCATTCACACAGCGTTCATGCATATATATGTCTATGTATAGGTCACACACAGACAAACTTCACACTCACACATAGAAGCTATCAGGCAACACCAGGCACTATGTATGACTTCACCTGGTTTAATTTTACTTTCTTGTCTCTTATTATTTTCTTTTTTAGATTTATTATTATCGTTTTGTGGCTGGCCATGTGGTGGAACGTTGCTACTATTAGTAGTATTATTATTGTCCCTAATCTGTTTGAGGATGATATGCGTCATAATTTAGCTAAACACACAAATCTATGGAGTCACTAAGGTTTGTCTCATGGAATGTTCATGGAGCTGGCTCCAGAGAGAAGAGGTTAAAGATCTTTGACCAGCTTAAATGGCTGAAGGCAGATGTTGTCTTGCTTCAAGAAATTCATAAGAATGCTGCAGCTATAGAGGATCTTAGGACGCCTGAATTTAACAGCGTGTTCTCTGCCTGCTATAACTCGAGGCAGAGAGGAGTAGCTATTTTAATACACAAAAATGTCCATTTTTCAATAATTGATACAGTTACTGATCCAGAAGGTAGATTTATAATAATAAAAGTAGCTATTCAGAATAAAAAGCTATGTATTGGCAGTATATATGGCCCAAATGTTGATGACCCCTCATTCTTTCATTCCCTTTTTGCTGCACTCTCTGATCACTCAGACTGCTCACTGGTTATTGGGGGCGACTTCAACTTTGGTCTGAATGAGGAAATAGACCAGCTCAGTTCAGCTGGGACTCAGCGCTGTTGGCAATCCACAAATACACTTAAACAGTATATGAGTGATTATGGACTTTGTGATGCATGGCGATCTCTTCACCCCAACCATAGAGAATACACTTTTTTCTCACATGTCCACCACTCTCACTCCCGTCTGGATTATTTTCTAGTCAGCAGCTCCTTGTTGACTGACATTTCAGACACTGAGATACACGCTAAGGCGGTCAGCGATCATGCTCCTGTCTCTTTAACTCTGGTAAATAATAAAACTATTCCACCAAGTAGGAACTGGAGATTTACATCACTGCTTGAAGATGAAGATTTTATTAAATATTTTAAAGAAGAGTGGGCCTTATATTTAGAATATAACGACCTGCCTGGAACACCAGCATCGGTTCTCTGGGAAGCTGGGAAGGCTGTAATTAGAGGTAAAATAATGTCATTTTCAACACATAAGAAAAGAACAGAGAACAAACAAACTCAGGAATTAGAAGAAATCATTAAATCTCTAGAGACTTCCCAGGAAGAAGAAATACAGGGCAAAGTACGGAAAGCAAAGCTAGAACTAAATGAAATTATTAATAAAAAATTTAAATTTTTAGCACAAAGACTTCGAATGGAAAACTTTGAACATAGTAAGGTAGATTTCTAGCCAACCAGTTGAAAAAAAATAAAGAAAAAACAACTATATCTGCAGTTAAAGACGTGACTGGGAATACAGTTTATGATCCTGAAGGTATAAACAACACTTTCAGAGATTTTTATAAAACCTTATACTCTCCACAGGTTAACCCATCAGATAATGAGATTAATCAGTTTCTAGACAGAATAGTACTTCCTAAACTGTCAGATGGTCAAGCGACGGCCCTGGACTCACCATTAACTCCAGCTGACCTCCAGGAGGCCCTTAAAACCATGCCCAATAAGAAGGCTCCAGGTCCAGATGGATTTCCAGCTGAATTCTATAAAGAATTCTGGGATACTCTAGCTCCAATCTTCTTCAGAATGATACATGAAATAGAAGGAAATGGCAGACTACCACCAAATATGAACTCTGCCAACATTAGTCTCCTGTTAAAACCAGGTAAAGACCCTGTATCTCCTACCAGTTATCGTCCCATATCACTTATTAATGCTGATCTCAAAATCATCTGTAAAGCCCTCGCTAGAAGATTAGAGAAGGTGACTCCCCTCATTATACATCCTGATCAGACGGGCTTCATCAAAGGAAGACACTCGTCCACAAACTCACGTAGATTACTTAGTTTAATAGATTACTCTAACAGTAAAAACATTGAAACTAATATTTTATCTCTAGATGCAGAAAAAGCTTTTGATAGAGTAAACTGGAAATTTTTATTTGCAACCCTACATAAATTTGGTTTTGGGAATTCTTTTATACACTGGTTAAAAATCCTATACAGTTCTCCAACAGCACGTGTCAGGACAAACGACCGGACATCAGCCAGCTTCTGTCTTCAGAGGGGGACCAGGCAGGGATGTCCACTCTCCCCCTCACTGTTTGCTATTTTTATTGAACCGCTAGCAGCAGCAATCAGGCAAAGTAAAGATATTAAAGGAATAAAATGTAAAGACATAGAACATAAAATCAGTCTTTATGCAGATGATGTATTACTGTTTCTCCAGCATTCACAATCCTCCCTCTCTCAGGTCATTGAATTGATAAACTCTTTTTCAAAAGTTTCAGATTATTCAATAAACTGGTTAAAATCTACAGTTCTTCCAATTAATTGCTCCTTTACCAACTGTCCTAATACACAGTTGCAGTCAGGGAATATTACATACTTAGGTGTTAATATCTCTCCTAGACTGGAAGATTTAACTAAACTAAACCACATCCCACTCTTAAAGAAAGTGGAAGATGATCTGGTCTGATGGAAGTCTCTACCCATATCGCTCATGGGGAGAGTTGCTTCAATTAAAATGATGGTTTTACCAAGAATCAATTACCTATTCTCAATGATTCCAAATAAACCATCATCTGACTGGTTTAGATCTCTGGACTCGTCTATTTCTAAATTTCTTTGGAAGGATAAACCTCCACGTATTAGCCTGAAAACGCTACAGAAAACCAAAGATAGAGGAGGACTAGATGTACCTAATTTTTATCATTACTTCTTAGCCAACAGGCTACAATACATCTCAAGATGGATTAAGCAGGACCCACTAGATGAGTCCTGGTTAGACGTAGAACAGACAATATGCAACAATATAGAGATTTCAGATCTACCATTTATTAGCTCAAACATTAAACGAAATGCTTGCTTTAAAAGCCCTAACATCAGCTCTTCTCTGACAGCATGGTGGGAGTATCTGAAAATGACTGAGTCTTCACTGATTCCATGCAGGCGTACACCCATCTGGAACAATCCTGACATCCTACAAAACAACAATATGATCAACTTCTCAGACTGGAGGAGTAAAGGAATCGTATACCTGGAACATTTCTTTGAGGGAACTGA
>SSNR01000046.1:1902543-1922818 GCA_006937965.1 Callopanchax toddi | reverse complement strand
CCCTCTGCTCCGTCACGTCACCACACACACAGGGCTTTGAGTCACGGGTACGTCATTGGTGTGGAACACCATCTCTGCAGTCCTGTGGCCCAATTTTATTGCACAATTTAAACACTTCCACCCCAGCCATTCTTACATTATGCATCTAGGGTCTTTGGAGAAATTACACCCAGTAATACCCGGGGGGAGGGAGGTCTAGCCGGCTAACCTCTCCTCCGGTGTCATTACCCATCTCCACGCATTTAGACACTTAGGATCCAGGGCGGGGGATGGCGGGCCGCCCCCCACTCTTTTTAAAAGCATTTTACTACAACACGCATCAACACCACATTGGAGCAGGCGGGGGGAGACTTGGGGTCTTCACACACCCCTGTTCTCTGCTTGCTGCCTGGGGCCTGGAGTGGAGCGGGCTGTCTGGTCGGGGTCTGCGGTGGGGGGCTGCTCGGCTGCGGCGGGGTGCGCGGTGGTCTGCTTATCCCCACTTCAGTAAGGGAGGGACCATCTTCTGGATCTCAGGGCCGGCTTCACCCTTAGGGCGCTGGTCCCTGGTCCTGAACATAGAGTGTGCATGGGGAGCGAGAGTGGGTGTATAGCGTCTATTGTGTGTCTTGGTATGTTTGCAGGAATGTGTGTGTGCACGCATGAGGGAGGGAGAGTGATTGTGTATGTGTGTGACTGTTTTTCTGTCAGGTTTCGTCCCCCCCCCCTCTCTTTCTGTGACATGCTAGACCCTCCTCGGCAGAGAGTATCCTCCCTGGCTGCGCCTCGGCATTGGTGGTGCCTTTCTCCAGTGGCGTGCTGGGGTGTCTCGGGGTCTGGGTCTGGGTGCTGGGGGCGTCTGCCTGCTCTTCTTCCTGTGGCGGCCTGGTGGGATCTGGGCCCCCGGGGGTGGTCGGGCCTCTGCTGGGGCTGGTTCGCTCCTGGGTCTCGGGTCTCTGGTTCCGGCTAGATCTACCCTGGATGGCCGGCTGCAGGCGGTGCCTGTGAGCTCCTAGCCGCGGCCCCCCAGGGGCTCTAGCACGACAACTGCCGGGGGGCCCACGTGGGGTGAGCCTCTGCGCCCTCTGGGGGAGAGTTTAGCGACTGCCCTGACGGCGATCTCCCTGGGGTGTCCGTGCCCTTGGTGACCTCTGGACGTCTGGGGCCTGGACCTCCTCCACGTCCTCCGTGGGCCTTGGGGACGGGTCTGTGGCTCCTCGAACTTATTATTGAATGTTTCAATAGAGAAACCTTACATAAACAAGCGCGCACATACACACACAGGTGATCACAAGGTGCTCACATAAAGACGGACTCAGGTGTTTTCAGACACATTGACTGGGGCTGTGGTTGACACTGAACTCTCTTGAACTGGTGTATACGTATACATTTGAAGAATATCACAACTGTTGTATATTCATATGCTGTTTGTTGCTGTTGTATCTTTTCTCCCTGTTTTGTTTGTTTGTGCTTTATTTACAGGTCTAGAAGTGGACTCTTCACGTCTCTTGTTCTCTTCTTTTTCTGTTTACTTTCTCCCCCATCCCTCTTTCTGTACCCTTCCCTTCACTTTCAGGCTCCATGTCCAATCAACCATAAAAACATTCTAATAAAGATTTTGGGGGTTATATTTAAACAAAAATCAGGAGGAGTTTTATAGCAGTGGCTGTAACCTCTCACCTGAAACAGCAACACTGTTGGGCTTGTTTTGGCACTCAGACATTATTCTGTTTGCTCCACAGCCGGACAGGACACGGGGTTAAAAAAAAAAAAAAAAAAGAAATAACTTATTTTCAAAATTGTTCTTTGAAATATTCATTCAAGTGGTCAAAACGCCATTTTGACCATACATGAAAAGTGGATGGTGATGTATGGCGTAATGCTTGTGCTTTCTGAATAACATGACGGCTTATGTGCAAGTATACCATCAACTATCAAGAAGTGACTACTTCTCAGTGGAAGTGACCATATTTGAAAATTTGCACATGCATTAAATCTTGAGTTGCAGCCTGAACCTGGAACAACAAAACAATTTAGGTAAATCAAAAAGTTTTTTTTAGGGTAAGAAGTAAAAGTCTTCTACTAGCTTCTAGAGGATTTAAAGGTTTGAACTTTATATAAAAGTTTTCCAGTGAGGGGCCCTTTCAAGGGTTAATAACATAAAAGCAACAAAATGTAATGAAGACCTAAATTTAACTGATTTCAAAACAAGTTGTATGACTGATGGTGCGATCTGTCAACATTTATGAAAACCTGTGATCAAAATGGAAAAAGAAGTTTATCTTCACGGTGGTGGTCAGCATTGGCCTGCTTCCTGGCAGGCCTCAGAGCTGCTCAGCTAAACACAGAAGACAGAGAGACAACAAATACTTCACCGCAGAAGAGTTCCTTCTGTGTTCCTGTTTGCCAGCAGGAGAGGAAAATCAGTTAATGCAGCGGGGCCACTTTGGTGTCTCATAAAAGCCTCACAAAAGCACATGTTTGTTGTTATGTACTGTTTAGCCAAAAAATGAATAACACATCTATCATTTCCACTTAGGAGAGTGACATGACACTCAGGTCATGCATTCTGTGTATCCAGGCTTTGAAAGGGGCTATAAATCAATATCACTGCTCTTACTTACAATTAATTACACTCTAAAGTTTTACAGAGTGTTTATGATATGTACGGTGGGATGATTTATGTGGACAGAATGAGTCACTCCCTCTAATTGCCGTTGTTTCCCCCAGCTTTATAACCCTCGCGTGAACCCTCAGCCTATAAGCTACCAGAGCGCTCGGAAATAAGCTCGCTGCACTCGCCCAAACTCCCGACAAACTCGTGCTTTCTGAAACCAGTTCCACAGAAATGTTAGCGAGGAGGCACACACGGCTCACTCAGACACTGACAGACAAATAAACACGTCTAAGTGAGCGAACGCACGTCTCTCTCTGGAGATATCTGACACGAAAACACGCAGAAAATAAACACGTCCAAACATTTTAAACAGCTGTTTTAGTGTTTTGAATAAAATATAGACAAAAACGGCATCTCAAGTGATGAAATTAACAGATAAGACGTTATGTGAGGTGGAAACAGATCGCAGACCTCAACACAGTTTATTTGTCCAAATACAAAGCACTTAGAGCTATAGTTCAACGTCAGTCCTTACTCAGACGCTAATGCTGCCTTTACTCCACCTTTTGTACGATTCAGAAATGTCATGAGAGACAATCAGTACAATAACTCATACAAATCTAGAATCTAGTAGAGGCTGGGGAAACAGCAGTCTGTTTAGTTATATTCCCTTCCCCAGTCGACAACCATATTCTTTGAGTTTTCTCTTAGGAAGCATTTGTTCACTAAAGTGATTCAGCAAACCCACTGAAGGCGCATTCACAAAGACCTATATTGCACGCTGTTTGTTATGTTTGAAAGCTTCGGGGAACTCATAACTCTCAAGTACAGCGATGAACGTGGCAACATGCTTCACTGGGTGCATCTGAGTGAAAACCAACCTGTAGCAAAATGTCTCCTCCACTGCAAAAAAAAAAGACAACCACCCCACATCATGCATCACATAATGCATGATCACGGCTCTGAAACATCTATGTTAGACTCAGGCTGCTCCCTACAGTAAAAACTTTAAATGAACCACTGTCTGCTCCGGAGTAAAACAGCTTAGTGTCTGAGGGAGAAAAAACAGAACTGAAAAGATCCACTTGAAGACTTTCCTGGCTCTGTCACTGTCAATTCCCCTGAAGAACCGTTAGCCTGTGTAGCGGAGACTCATGGGACCATGAAGCTGGCCAAAGCTGTCCTGCATCACAGTCTGCTTTACATTAAAAACCTGAAAAAAGAAACGTGTTCACGCTTGAAAATCAAACCAAATACTTCATCTAACCAAAATCTAAGTGACACCCGAGGAACATTTATACCTGTTGACGTAAGCTGTGCTTAGTGTTAGCGAGCGGAACTAAGGACTTGCTTCATTCACATTTAAACACTCCTAAACATGCGCCAAGGGTAGATGTTTTTCTACTAGCTGAATTTGCTATGCACTTCCATTTTTTCCCCCCGTACTTCGGATGTGAAAACAGAACCTGCTGTCATGGTGTTTTGATAGACATGGCCAGTTTAACCCGACCGTTTGACAGCGTAATGTGGACTCGATGGCAGCGAGAGGAGAGGTGGAGTAACGCAGCCAACAAAGTACCACATGTATTTTCCAAAAACAGCCCAGCTCTGTCCAAACGGCTCTACGTGGTTTAACGCCACGACCTCCGAGTCCTCAAAGAGAATTATCACGTTATAGCATTCCAACACGCCCAATTCCCCAAAATACAGCTCAAGGCTTTCCCACTCTGAATCTGCTGAGTGTTGTGGCTTTTTGGGACAAAAAAAAAAAAACCAACAACAAACTTCAATCAACACTGCTGTTCTTTTTAAGTCAGATATTTTTGTCTTATCATTTATGATTTTGATGTTATTTTGCGTTGACTGCTTGTAATTTAAACAAAAAAACTTGGAAACGTGAAGCTAAAGCAGCCCATTGTTTCCTATTTTAGATTTATTGCCCATTAACGCATGACAGGTGCAGAAAACCTACATAAAAGGCTGCAATTTTATTTACAGTGCATGAATGGGACCGTAATTTATTCTAATCTGTCAGTGTGTCTGTGTTTGTCATGAAGATTTAACTTTGTGACACTAAAACATACTTTTCGTCTTAACGCCACACAGTTGTTTTGTTAATTCTGCTCCTCAGTAAACAGCCTTTAGTCTGACTCTGCTTGATTTTTGCAAACAAACTGGTTGTTGACTGTCTGGTTGTGATTTAGGCAACATGGAAAACACTGGAAATGTATGAAAAGTTATGATGTTCAGATTGAGCTGAGGACCATAACTGCTTTATCAGAGCCATGTGGCGGCGCTCGGTGCCACGCCATAATGGCATGATTAAAAGGAGTTTAAACTGTGGTCACACTCTGCTCCGATATGACTCATGAGAGGACTTGAAAGTTTGCCACTGCCTCTTTTCCAAAACACGCATTATCCAATGAGAAAGATCTGATAGTGAAGGAGCTCTCTCCTCTGATTTACGCTGACGGGAGTCGGCATGTATCACTGTAACACAGCAGGAGCTGCTGGTGAAACGATGGTTTTAATTTACGGTATCTGTGTTGTTTATAGTAGGGAAAAGAATTGGATAGTCAGATGGAAAGACAAAAAATCAAAAAACTTAGAAGATGTATTTGCAGTCACATAATTTAATAATTGCAAGAATTGCTTTGTATTCTCTATTTTTTTCCCTGCAAAACTTGCCCTAATTGAGCCTCAAATGGCAGCGCAGGCAGCAGCAAAAAGACAGCTAATTACTATTCTTTGTAATGAAGCTAATGACAGACGCTGTACTGTTAGCAGCCCTCCTGCTGAACCAGACATAAAAGCAAACACAAATATCCAATTATGCCATCATCCTTTCCGACTTCCCTGTTCTTGCTGCAAATGTTTCTCTAACCGGTTCCCTGCAATGACGGTCATCTCATCAATAAATCTCATAATGTCAACAATTAACACAGAGAAGTCATGGATAGTGATGCATTTTCATCTGACTATAAAAAACCTACAGAAAAGCTGCAGGAATGTAACAGAGTCCAGACATGGGATCCATCCAGTGCAAATCTCTTCAAATTGAACAACGCTAATGAGGTAGCGGGTAAAGGACACGAGGAGTATGTTCAGGTGCAAAAAATAAAATAAAAATACAGTGCAATATATCAAAGCTGTTAACTTTTACTTTGCATAGGGAATAAATAATCATATACAGCAGGTTCAAAGACACAAAGACACAAAAACACACACATCACGTCAGCAGGAATCTGTGATTATCTCTCCTTTCATCTATGGCTGTGGCGACAAAGGCAAACATTTCTTTTTCACTGACAAGCTATGTAAACACAATCTTAAAAGTGACTTTACCCTGCCAAAATGCATTGTAGAGGTCCTCATTTTCTTTTTATATAAAGTGGATGAACAGTGTTTTCATTCCACTTTTTTTTCCTCCCTCTCTCGTCTACCAAACACAGCAGACTGAGGTTAAATTATTTCCATGTTTTGCTTTCTCGCTTGCCACTTGCATGAAGGATCAAGAACAAAGCCGAGCAGGAAGTGACACTTAAAGAGTGCACTATTGTAGCTGATTATCTGAAACAATGAATATTTTTGCTTTCCTCGCGCTTTTTTTTTTTTTAAACCAACATTGAATCACATGCTTCTGATTTGTCACTGGATTTCTTCAGTTGTGCTGCTCTGGATTCATTTTTACTTCTCAAATTACCGACGGGAATCCAAGAAGACAAAGTTCAGTCGACCAAAACGACTTATTCCATAATTATTTATTATAAATTCTGGGCAAAATTGGGTTGAGGAACCAAAAAAGAATCAAACAAGAGGACTCTAATTAGTTCACATCATCTAAAACTATAAAGAGATCAATAAAATGCACAGAATTGAGATAATTAAGTGATTAGGTGCATAAACACACACACGAGCTGTCACTGTAATCACCAGACATGTCACACTTCATAACACAAGTGTGACCAGACAGCCGCCCATCGTCTTTGATCTGGGCTCATGCATACAGAATCAGGTCAGGGCATGGTCACGTTCACTTAAACACACACACACACATTTAAAGCTGTAGTCAAAAGATTGCTTTTAAAAGCCAGAACAGAAGGATTTTATAAAGGAGAAGCTGAGGATTGAGAATGCTCTCATTGACATAAAGAATGAATTTGGCAAATCCACTTAATAATTTAGATGGACTACAACAAAAACAAGAAGGAGGGGAAGAAAAACAGAACTTGACTTACGGCTTCTGACTTTGGCTTGACCACTTTCATGAATGCCCCTCTTGCCCGAGCCTCCATCACTTCGCTTTTTGTTACTTTCCTGGAGTCCAGAAACTTCAACTGGGGCAACTTATAGAGAACAAAGTACCTGCAAGAAGAACAGTTAGGCTGTGTGTCACTGCTGCCTCAAAAGGTCTTTGACAATAAGAAAAACAGGATCCGAGGACCATGATTCACTAATGAATCTGACACAAGTTCTAAATGTGAGGAAATCTTGAAAAGGAACTGTGCTTCTTTAGATTTAATGGTGATGCAGATTAAATGGTGATTTATTCCTGTATGTAATAACCTTCAAAGCTGATAAGAAAAAGTGTACCATATAAATAGCACAGAAGGAGATACAACCTGTCTGCCTGAGCTGTCTTTCTGGGAGCATCACAGATATCTCTGTAAGCTCAGCTCAGACACACTCCGTCTTTCATTGGGAGGGAGAGAAACGTCAAAAGATAATGGCTAGAATACATAGATGACAACAGATCCTTTCACAGGCAGGCAGGGTCAGAGGAACTAGTATGTCAGGACTGTGCTGGTAGCCAAAAAGGACACGCATGCAGCACCTAAGTGGAGGGTGAGAAAGGACGGGGAACATGGGCAGAGAGACAAGACCTGTGAGCGGAGAGCTGTGACAAATTGATGATGGCAATGGTGATGAGGGGAAATGGCAAAGCCTGTGTCAAGTTTTCAACACCTGAGGATAATAAGGAGGGGATGTGGAGATCAGATTTAAAATGACATGAAATGGAACAGATCTTCATGCAAATTTAAAAAAGAGATGTAATCTATCCAGAAGTAAACAAAATTAAAAAAATATATGTCCTTAAATGTTTTCCAGTTGAAACAATCAAGTAACCTCTTCCTAACCTCTCAATAAAAAGCCTTTTCTCTGATGAGAGCTCCAGCACTCAACTCCAAGAGGCCCCATTCCCAGCCTGCGTCTCCCTGCATGTAAAAAGGACTTTGTTCTGGGTATTTCCATGATGAAACTGAAGATGCCCTTGGGAGACATGTGGAGAGGTTATTCTCCATAGGTAACCTACCATCACAGGGTCAGAGCAGATGACAAGGCTCTGTCAGCCAGTGGGGATATTAATGATTCAACCCCAACCACAGAGGGAGAACACAGGGGGGAGCACAAAGGGTGGGCAGGGTGTGGTAGTGGCATGTTTTGACTGATGAAAAACAAGATAGACCTTTTTTCTTTTTTTTAGCAATTCTAGTTATTGTTTTTAATGATATGGATTTGGCTCAAGATTCTCTCAGAATTTGTATTTTTCTTTGATACCATTGACAATTTAAAAAATTTTGTTTCACACATGATCAAAGTTTAATGGCTACAAGATCAGGATGAAAGAAGAAGATGCAGAAAAATCTGTAAAACTGGCTTCATTGTTGGTACAAAATATTAATGGGTGTGGGTAAATTAGGCTACGGCATAATGATTTCTGAAAGTGTTATGTCTGTATTAAAGTTTAAAAAATGTAACTTTAGAAAGCACTTTAAAAAAAAATGTTTTTTTTCCTCACCAAAAACATAACACAGCAGAAATGTTTCTATTTTATACGTATAAATAGTAGTTTAATAAAGCATTTATCTCTTCTATCGATCGTAATTGGCTTCAACTGAAAAAAAAGTTACTTAAATGTTTTCTGTTCTTTCTTGTAAAAATATACTTTATATGATAGCAGATGTATGCACTTAGACTTTAGGACTCGTTAAAAAGTGTTACCAAAGACCCCCAATTTAAAGAAAGATAACAGCCATGAGTGGCAGCATGAAAATCTAAAAAAAAAAAACATGTATGCATACTTTTAAGGGCACTGTGGATAATTAATATGCAGCTGCACTTATAGGATTTTCACAAAAATGTGAGAACAAAGCACAGCTGGAAGTTGAGGCACCTCAGACTCCTTTTTGATCTGCCTCAATGGCAGATTATAGAAACTGATAACTCTCCATGGGCTCAAAGGTTAAAATGTGAGAGAAAAACTCATTTATCTCTGTGCATCAAAGAAACAGGGACATGAAAACTGTTTGAGTTGCATCTATTGTCACTTTCTCAAATGGACAGTTTCCAAAAAAGTAACATAAAGAAAAACCTTTTATTGTCATTGTAGAAATAAAAATGGTCTCTGATTGAACAGAGTATGACTAAAAACTGGACAACATTTAACCTCCACGCTAACTACACAATGCATGAATGAAAGCTATATTTCTACGCCATTGCACTAATTGGGTCACCGATGCAGCTCACAAGGATATTTCACTTGAGAGCCCAAGAGCTCCTGAGGCACTGGGCTGGGTATTTATTGCCCAAGGCCAGTGCTGTCACGACCTGCACACAGCCTAACCTTGTCAGACATGAAATCTGCATCACGCTCAAATTGATGTTTTACTATGTGACACATTATGAATATTACATTACAGGGCCGTAGATGTTGTCAGTCAAAACAGAACAGCTTTCCTCACCAGTTAGATAAGCATGCAAGGAGAAGAGAGAGAGAGGGGGCAAGAAAGGGAGGGAAATGTGAGGGCAGAGGGGGAGAGAGACAAAAAAAACCCAGAGAAGAAAAGATTATTCAAGAAAGGCATGGGTGGTAAATGATTAATAGGAAACACAGAGTCAGAAACAAGCACTTAGGGCTAAAACAGACAAAAGAGAGTATGCTTTTCGCCTTTTATCACATTTCATGTAAAGGACCCTGACAAATGGTGGTCATACTGCCTGGCTCGAGGCTTGGCTTGATGTTTAATGCATCATCTGCTCTGGTAAGGCAGGGTAGTAAACACTCATTTGTGGCGATGACTAGTCACACATGAAATCCATTTTGCAAACTGGAGTGCGGAGGGGCCAGTTGACAAAGCTTTTAGAGTGACGCGGTCAAATCCACAGTCTGGTTACAGAGCGCAAGAAACCGGTGGTCGAAAGAGCGAACATCTCCTAATTTATTACAGCTGAGAAAGTTCAACAACAAAAAAACGACACTATGTTTTTAGATTTTTTTCTTTTAAATTCGACAAATCTGCTATAAATTCTTCATTTATGTGTGAAATTGTGACAGTTTATCCATTTATTAACATACCTGTATCTCTGGTAGTCGTCCTCATCCTTATCCGGGTTCACCAGCTGGTTGGGGCAGGCCTCGTTTCCCAGCAGGCTTAGGTACTGAAGTGATGGGGTCACATCGGCCAAGTGTTCCAGCAGGGCCTCGATATCAGTCAGGTGTCAAAGGGCGGATGTCAAGGACCCAGTGCTGTTAATTACATTAGCATTTACTACCCACACAGCCCCTCCCAGGCCTGCCTGCACTAAAACACGTCACTGTCAAATTTACTGAGGTGCTCAAAGAGGCTAGTCAGTGGCTTTGTGTGACTGGGCAGACAGAGGGGCAATTTAAGGTGCAGGCTTTGGCATATAGCACTGACACAATTTGGCTCCCGCTCTCACTCTTTCTCTCGATCTCTTTCATTTCCTAGGTGGCCGGGTGCACAACGGTGACAAAATGATGGATGCCCTGTGGTTCAAATAGTCCGTGCTTCTCAGAGCTATGCTGTGGAAAAGTTTTGCGAAACGTGGAAAAAACAAACAGCCCCTAAGCAGGCACATTCATCACTAATACATTCAGTTGGAAAATTGAGCCCCAAAGTGTCAAAATACAACTGCACTAATGCAGCGCTCTAGCTTTAAAATGGCACTGCGCCACGACAGGATGTACATAATTGGCCTATTAGCATGTGCCGACCACTTCACAACCAAACCGAGCACACAGTCCCAGATGCACACTTCAAGGAGTCCCAGTTTTAATGTTGACTCTGGAAGAGCGAGTGTGTGTGTGTGTGTGTGTGTGTGTGTGTGTGTGTGTGTGTGTGTGTGTGTGTGTGTGTGTGTGTGTGTGTGTGTGTGTGTGTGTGTTTGAATGTGTGAGAGTGCGAGCATCGTTACCCAGCAGGATCTGCATAACCAAAGGAAAACAGGACACACTGTAGAACCTGCTCTGAGGTTTAGAGAGGAAGTTCACACTTCTCCGACTGATCATAAACAGCTTCGCAATGTGGCTTAAAAATATGCCTTGAATTTAGTGACTCTGTGTTTCACTTGTTTACAACGACTGGCAGAAAAAATACAAAAAGTTTTTTTAAATCAGCTAAAACGTGAGTGTTTAAGGACAAATTAAAAACCTGATACTTTAATTTTCAAAAGCAAATTGTTTTATGTGATGCAGCTGCAAAAATACAATGTAAATTAAAGACTTAGTGTTTTGTTTTCTTATAATGCCCCTTTAATGAAGCTCTTCTCATTCTCTGTAAATAAAAGATATCTGCTAAGCGTTAAATCTTATTCCACTAGAGGTCCCTGTGGTTCAGAAACTGGTCATGTGTGGAGCTGTGTGACAGCCAAAATCCTCCACTCTCTCTTGCAACACAGAGTGCTTCCTGCTAAGCCACATTATTACAAAGTGCCTCTTTAGGACAATAGAGGATTGTACTGACATGAGAAAGAATGCAAAATAAACAGTCGATTCCAAAACCGATGCTGTAATTTATGTCTGTGTAGTTTAGTATAAATCAAAATAAAATATAGTGACTCGTTTCAAAGGATATTTGGTTCTTATTGAGCGTCAGGGTGTGCAGGTTGGGTAACCTGGGCAACTGGAGGTCATTTCCAAGCTGATTGTTGTCGGCGACCAACTCTTCCAGCTCGGTGAACATTTTGAGGCCTGCCAGTGACCTGTAATGATAAGGAAACAGGAAAACTGTTATGGCTTCAAACCTGCTCAGCAGTTATTGTGCAGAAATAAAAATTTCAGCCTCTCTCTTTCATACACCGGGAGAGTCACGGGTCTGAGCCTGTCAGGGAAGTGAATGACAAGAATTTGTGGTGCTGAGCTCCCCTAGCATGGCGAGGCATCCTTCAGCGGCTGGCAGGATGAGGGATGGGGGTCACTTGTGAGTAGCCAGGATTCAAAACAAAAGGCTTCAGAAATGCGGCGAGCAGGATGAATTTGTCAATGTCTTGTGCCTTCAGGCGCCCAGTTTCGCCTGACCCTAACCCTCCATTCCCAAGACAAATCACTCTGTCACAGTTCACCTTCACTCCCCAGACACAAATTTAACTTGTCATCCATCATTTTCACAGAGCAACCGGAATACACCCGCAATCACAGATGGAATGGAGGGGAAACTTTTGCGCTACTGTGTCATGATCGGGGTTAGCGTTTGGATTTTAACATCAAAGAGCTTTGATTTTCTTTCCTTGTTTGTTTTTAATCTGAAACATTTTGCCTTTCCGCTCCATTTTTATGACACGCTGCAAAGAGGTGAGAGGTCATCTCAGCTCCTTTCCTCTCGGCCTCTCTCACACATGTACACATTAACACAGGCATAAAATTGACGGAAGGTGGTGTTAGAAGTTATGTTAGGGGCCTGCAAAGTTCAAGTCATAGAAGCAGCACAAAGGCAGTGTGTGTGTTGCCTAATCCGTCACTGTCAGAGTGCCATGTTAAAGTGTCCTGGGAGACTTCATTGACATTTAAATCTGACAGATGACAGGCACTGAACTCCTCAAAACCTCTTACAGTTCTCTGTTCAAACTGGGTATTTTTAAATCATTATGTGTGAATTTTAATATCTCTATATATTATTTATTAACACACTTCTATTTTATTTATTTTTCCTTTCTTAAAGACCTAAATATGAAATTAAGTCTGATAAGAGGTAAAATAGACAGATGACATTAAGTGTCAAAATAAATATAAGTGAATGATGTCACAAAATAAACTCAGGATACATGGTGTCTTAAACCTGCTTCTTCCTCAATCTGCCTCTCATAAAAAGTCTCGACTAAGAGGAAACATTTAAAGAAGTACAAACTTTAACATGATCACATTTTGACTTGTCTGAAATATTTTATCTTATTTTGCTACACAATATATCTCATTTCTGTAAGTTTACTTTATATCATGCTGCCTTCAACTGCATCTAAATGCATTCTCAGATCAAAAAGCGCAAAATTCCCAGCAAATAAAGCCAGTTCCTCACTGGTGCTGAACTGTGAATGACATTTGCAAGGGAGTTTCCAAAGTATCTGGAGATGTTTGTGAGTGTTTTCAGTTTCCTTGTTAACATTTTATGGCCTCACACTTGTTTTACTGGAATTTTGAACACCTTCAAAACATTTGTACAACCAGTTTTCTCTCAGAATAGTTTACAGCCTTAGTGAATGCATCGAGAACGGGTACTGAACCTAAATTATATTTTTGTGGATAAAAGAGGGAGAAGTATGCAACAACTTTGGGAGGATTTGGTGACCAAGTTTGGAATAAAATGAGGGTAAAATTCTAGCAAATTAAGCACATAATTAAGACATTTTGTGACTAAACTGTTAGAAGAAAATATGCATGTCTGTTGCAATGTTGCTTGACCTGACCATATATAAGACTTGTTACAAAATTGGTGCACTAATACAATGTGTATGACAGTGAAAATGTGTAAAATTTCTTGCATTTTTTTGTGTCTCCAACCAGTTGCCAGCAAATATCAGCCTAGTAAAATACCACCTTAAAGGCACACTATGTAACTTTTTCATATTTTTAATTTTCTTTCTTTCAGCCCCATCTGCTGCTTGTGTCCAGAATACCACGTTTGCAACTTCTGAGTCTCTGGTCTGGTGCCCTGAAGTCTCACAAAGTCACGTATCTCGCGAGGGTTAGGCTAACTCAATGTGGCTAGCCGATATGCTAGCACTGGAGTGTTTTTAGTTCATGATTTCTGCAATTTTTAAATCTCTCCCTGCTTGAACACAGCTGATTTCTTTGAATGAGTGATGAACCGCTCCAGTAGCAAGCAATGAAAGCTGAGGAGACATTTCAACAGTTAGATTTAGGGGTTTTTGAGCAAAGACAATGCTAACGTTTTAATGACAGTAACTAAAAACGGATACTAGGGGGTGCTAAAAACAAGCCAAAACTGCATAGTGTGCCTTTAAGCAAAGCGAAATGTTGCAGTCCTGTTCTCATATAGAAAATGACCATTCAGTAAGTGCTAGTGAGGTAATTACCTCAAACATGTTGCAGGTAAACTTTTTCAGTTACATTGATATTTTTGTTCATTAGTCTGATAAAGTTTCCGATGCAGATTAGGTTGGAAAAAAACAAAAAAAATCCAATGTTTAGCTGGATTTAGTCCAAATTACAATTTTAGTTTTAGTAGCAGTGAAGCATAAAAGAAAACTAACAGCCCTAAACCAGAAAAGGCTGTTTATTCATTTCTTCATCACAAATGTTTGCACCTCTGCAAATTCAGAAAAACATGCAATTATTCTACCAGTATATTATTTGTTAATGAGCAGTTAGACAAAATCTCCTACCACCTTGGACAAACATCTAATTTCATGTGAACAAAGGCTGCTTACAAACCACTGCCACCTGTGTACGGATGCATGTGGATGTGTGTGTGTGTGTGTGTGTGTGTGTGTGTGTGTGTGTGTGTGTGTGTGTGTGTGTGTGTGTGTGTGTGTATGTGTGTGTGAAATGGGGGCTGCAGTCCTGTGGGTTATGTTATTAGCTGCTCGGTTAAAGGGAGCCGCATGGCACAGGAGGGAGCCTTATTAATTGTTGTTTTCATGTCACCACCACTGCGTGCACTGGCTGATTTAATCAGTTAAATTCACAGCCAGGGGAGAGCCACTAAGTCCCATCCAGCATTAGCTACAGTGCAGGGATTGAACTTCTAATACTCTCCAGCTTCTTTCTGTGCTCCCTCCGCAGACTTCCAGAGCCGCTTTCATTACTTTTTATAAGCTTTCTTGTTTTAATGCGCAGCTCTGAGAACTATCAAAGTTTAAGCACTGCAGTAAAAGTACATTCCCCATTAAAAATAAAGAGTAGTTTTGCTTTAAAGAAAACTAATGAGAATAGCTAACGTGAGTCACAATGCTTCTGAGATGTTTTAAATGGCAAAGAGGAAAAACACACAGAAATTATATAATCAAATATTTTTTTAAATTCTAATTTTCCTTCTGTTTAAGAGAAAAAAAATCATCTTTTAACACGTTTAATACCTTAGGCAATATAAATTCCAAAGACGACACTTTTTTGCTTTTTTATTTTCAAGAACTTCACTTTGAAAAAAGTGTATCTAAAAATCTAACATACATATATTATGTATTTAAAAAACCTTAATAAAAACAAAAATGTAAATTCTATGCACAAATAAATTGGATTTGTTGAAGCAAGACAGAGAGACAGGGAGCTTTAACGAGGTGAGGCGGTGAATCCTCCTCTTGTTAAGATAATTATGATCAGCCTCATTGTCAGAGCTAATACTTCACAAGGGCTGTCTTTACGCTTTGACTACCACTTAGCCTTCATAAGCCCGCCATTATACATCATACAACACTGAATGCATCAGTGTACATGCTTTGGAGCCTACATAAATGGAGGATGTATGTGCTGAAACAGCCTTTATCTACAAATATCCAGTCTGTTGGGCACACAGAGGGAAGATATAGACTTTTTTTTTTGTTTGAGTAGAAACTCAGCACAGGAAGCAGGAGAGGATGTGAGAAACCAGACAAGGACATCGGAGAGGAGACGCTGACCCAGAGAGCAGCTCTGCCAGATCAATACACTAATACTGATGCAGACATAGTGATTGATAAACCACTGCTGACAACAGAGGGAAGAAAACTCTCGCCCATTATTGGCTGAAATGTCACTCACTCCTGCCAATGGTGTGCACCGGTGTCATGTTGGATATCCTCAGGCAAAACATGAAAAATGAAGAACAGCAGTCTTGGCTATTCTACATGTGTTACACCATCTCCTTCTTCTTAGATCTCCATTTGGTAGACGTGTCTGAGTCAATCTGTCTCCTAAAAACACTGCGTGATTGACGATTTTGTTTAAATTATCTGATTAAAAGGAAATGAGATGATTTTTTCTGTTAATGTAATGATGATAGAAATCACAGAAACACGAAAACGGGAGATCCTTCAGTCAGTTCAGTTAATACAGACCCTAGCCATTAGCTCATCAATTAGCCATTAGCTCATCGGCCCTGTCACATGTAAAAGCTATTTCTCAAAACAGAGGCCATTTGGAAAGCTAACAGGTAATATAGTAATTATTTAACTTTTACACAATATCAAAATGACAATAAAAGATCACTTTAAGTGTTCATAGATCTTATCAGAGCATTCAAAAAAGATTTAACTGTTTTTTTGTTTTGTTTTGGGGGGAATGAAAATGAAGAAAAAGCTATTCTAGAACATTTTAAGAAACATAATTCAGTGCACTTTCATGTTATCACTCAAATCCCCCAATGAAACACAGAAAACTAAAACATCTAAAAATAAAACATAAAAACAAACAAGCTGAATTTGTTAATCATAAATGACATTATCTGCAAAGCAAATTGTTGCCCTGCAACCTCTCAGACAGCCTTCCTTCCACCTCCACATCGCTCTGATCGGGTCTGTTCCAGCACTTTCCCCCTCCAGCTACAGTTTAAGGCCTTTGCACGTTTCCGTACGTGCATCTCTGATGGTGACGGTGAATTAGGCTGTCATTATCTGTCTCCATCTCCCCCCACAGCTTTTCCCTTCTCACCCCTTATTTCCCCTCACATGTAGACAGTCGCCGCTCAGTGTGGCACCCCTCGTTTCACGGTGCCAGGCCTCAGGTGGCAGTCATTTAAAGATCACACATCCCGGACACCCATAGACTTCTATGAATACATGTCAATTCACACATGGAAAGGGGATTACACGTCTCCTCCCAGGCAGCTGCAAATTACTATTAATGGCAATGCAAATCATTAGAGTACATTTGGCGCCGCCAGCAAATCTCCTTTTTTATGTGGGTTCACTCTAATCTGTTTTGAATATTGCTCCATGCTTGCTCTTGATATGCGTTAGGCATTACTAACTACAAAGCTGTCAGCTGGTGAAGGCATGTCACATTTCACTTTACGGAGGGTTACATCATTTGCCGAACAAAAATGTTATTTTAGAGCGCGCAAACAAATTTGAGCAAGAATGAATCTGTGAAATATAATTAGCAAAGTTCTTTGTGATGAAGAAGTTCAGTATCACTGCTTATTGCTATCCTGTAATTATGCAAGAAGTGCCGATTCAGTTAAAAAACATCTCCACCGTGGAGTGTCAAAGAAAAATGTAAAGCTAGCTTTTGTGTGAGTGATAATACGAGTGTGAATCCTGCAGCGTCTGAGTTATAGACTACCCCCGTGGATGTTCCTGCTGAGTGTGTGAGGTTAATATTCTCTCTCTCAATGTCATTAGTGCTGGCAGAGAGGCTGAGAGCGCTGTGAATCAGACAGGGGCTGATCCTATCAACTCAGACACACTGCCTCTCACGCACACGCTTCGCACGCACACGTGCAAAAGCAAGGAACTGACAAAATCAAAGCCACTGTACCGAGGTCAACGTTACTGAAATCAGTCCGCCCTCACGCTTCGCTTTGCACCTCAAATCCCTGTCTGATTAATGACCCCAGACCAACCCTGGCCAGGGGATAAGGACTTGACAGACATTCCTGTCAGCTCCAACCTCATAAGCCTTGCTTGACCCCAGTTTGTCCCGGGATGAAGTCTAAGCTCTAACAATGACCTGGCCGACAGGTGGAGGAGAGTTGCTTATTTCCTAGCAAGAGCAAGAAATTGAGAGATCACAGCAGAAAGGTAGATGTCTCTTTTAAAAGTGTGAAACGTTATGGCCAAGCATTATGACAGCTGCCTCCTCAAGTATAACCCCAAACTCTACATCGGGATATGCATCAGTGCTGCAAAATGCATCATCGTGGTGCACAATACCCCCCACCCCCGGCTCCTCACAGTGCCTGGACTGTGCTCACAGTACAGCCATGTGTCTTGTGAATGTTTGTATTGAAAGATTAGTTGTCTATCCACATGACAAACACCCTCGTCTTTCAGTGAACAGGAGCTGAAAATCAATTGGCTGATGGCACCTCAGTCAGTGAGCACATCAATGCGGCACAAACAAGCGCAGGCTCACACATCTTTAAGCCTTAAAATCACTTTTAAAGGGTCAATCAGCCAAAGCATATTGCAATAAGGATGCTTCACAATGACTTGCTCATGAATAAAATAACAAACAAATGTAGAGTACGTCTGAGCTCATGTTTGTGGAACTTATGTAATTGGAAAATAAACTAATGTGGAGTATTTGCAATAAACTCAACAAAAAGAAGAAGAAGAAGAAAATCATTAAATAATAGATGCTGTGATCTGTGAGGAAGAATTCCTCAGTGCCTTGTCTGCCTGTACTCTCTGTCATTACAGTGTTCAGGCTCAGTGCTTGTCAACATTTCCCTGAGAGGGGGAGCCAACCCGCATTACGTTAGAGTGAGTTCAACTGTCAACTGCCAGCCATTTGTATGCCTCAGCATCCACCTAATAGCAAATAATCACTACCCCGTGCTCTCTTCATGGCAAATGATCGATGTTGTCTTGATGTCTGATGGATGACCCTGCCACAGTGATGTCCAGGCATGCATTAAAAACCACCTCTATGAAAGGCCTGTCAGTCTGATGAAGCGGCGCACGCAAGCTCACAAGCACACACGCGCGCACCGAGGATAAAAGAGAAAAGGAGCAAAGTGAGGCAAAGCCATGATTCAATTCACCGCTAAAAACTAAAGTTAATTTCTTCATATTAGTGGAAGATTTTGTAATGTGACGGGACCCGTGGTGTGATTGGTAGACAGCATTACTAGAGGTAGACTACTCAGGGACCACCTGGGATGATTTCCCTCCTTTAACCCTCTCTCGAGCACACAAACAGCTCCCCATTACCCCTCAGTGTTTAGATTAAAATGCACAGCACCACAATCTTTGATCTCCCGCTTGCTGACACAAATCCTTTCAAGCCTCAACATTTTCCTGCAAAGGTAATTAGTGCTAATTAAAAAGTTTCGAAAGCAGTCTACGGCTGATGTCGATGCCGCTGCTGCCGCTGCTGCTTGTGCTCAAGCTCGCCCTCCGTTAGATTACCCATCTACCCCCTCCCCGGGCCCTGCGGAGGAATGTGTCAGCTGTGTTCCTGCCTCTTTTCTGTACAGAATCTCATAACCAGACAACACCAGCCTGCCTGCAACATTTGTAGGAGCAGGATGAAATCTGGAAGCCCAGTGAGGGGTCTAAATGGTGATTCTTCCCTGCTGACAAACCTATGCTCTTCAGGGGGACATGTAATGACACATGTAACAAATACAAATCCAACAAACTAAACAGGTGTGCTGTTTAATTGGGATATCCTAGCTTTGGGGGGCTTGTAAACACAGAGTAATTACCTTGATAAGGGATTTAATTTGTTGAAAATATCATTGCAGTAAAACGTATCATTCAGGAAAAGGCGGTTATTTGCATAATAATGAGCACAAAGGCCCACAAATGTCCTAATGAATAAACAGATTTATAATTAAAGAACTTCCCATGTAGTGGGATAACAATAATTTGAGATAAAGATACAAGTTGAGCAGTCAAAAAGTGCTATCACTCATTCAGTGGCCTGCCTTATTGCTTTCATCAAGTCATTATTGTGATATAATTAGCCGCCTTTCTAGCATATTATTAAGTGGCTTGCTGAGTGTCAGGTACAGCAGCGTCTCAGAAATGTCACACACACACACACACACACATACACACACACACACACACACACACAAAGCAATGTCGTTCCACAGTGTTTCAAAAAGATAATTACATAATCTCAGTGTGGAGAGCAAGCAGAAAAGTGATAATTAGACAAGTATTCCTGCCAATTTAAGTATCGTGCTTTGTATTTTCTTCCACATGCTACTGAGCTCGCTGTACTTCTGTGTATGAGCTAACATGGTGAAATTGCTGGGGGAAAACATCAATAAAGTAGCTATTTAATTGTAGAGAGACCGCCAATAACAGTTTTTAGAGAAACTTGCTGGAAACCTTGTTTTCCATGTCCAATACGTTCTTAAAACCCGGAATATACTTTGCTTTTATCAAACCTAATAATAGGATTAATAAGTGACATGGAGTAGTGTCACAATGAAACGAAAGAAAAGAAAAACAGTAAAGGTATTGATCTGACCTTCAGAATAGATCCTGCTTTCTTCCTTGTTGTTTTTGTCCTGCCTTACCCAGCCAAAGGAGATAATAGGACATGTCACCGCACAAGTCGGTTTGAAATCGAGTGCCATCATTTAAATTTAAATGCTACATTCTTGGTGACATCTCTGTCGATGCATAATTGGCACTGAATCCTGGTTTGGATGTACATATTTATCATTCAGCGCGAGACACTCAAAGACATCGACAGATATGTTACTTTGATGGGATGACAGTCAAATGTGGTTGTGGTGGTGGTGGTGGGGGGGGGGGGGGGGGGGG